>OZ019979.1:21418447-22018447 GCA_963970395.1 Ephialtes manifestator
GTGTGCGTGTGCGTGTGCGTGTGCGTGTGCGTGTGCGTGTGCGTGTGCGTGTGCGTGTGCGTGTGCGTGTGCGTGTGCGTGTGCGTGTGCGTGTGCGTGTGCGTGTGCGTGTGCGTGTGCGTGTGCGTGTGCGTGTGCGCGTGCGTGTGCGCGTGCGTGTGCGTGTGCGTGTGCGTGTGCGTGTGCGTGTGCGTGTGCGTGTGCGTGTGCGTGTGCGTGTGCGTGTGCGTGTGCGTGTGCGTGTGCGTGTGCGTGTGCGTGTGCGTGTATACAACTCCGAAAATTCGAACGCCGATTACTCAAGAACGGTTTTGTATATCGCGCTCAAATTTGACACAAGTGTAGCAGCAGATCCTCTTCAACTGTAGTAATTTTCGATCAAACCGTGCGAAAATTTCGATTTTATGCCGTCTTGAATTTTTTGAAAAAAGGAAGTGGTCGCTCTATCTTTCGTAAAATTTTGTCTACTTTTCTAAATTGTTGGTTGTAAGAGCAGGTGTACTCAATGTTATTTGGTATTGAATTTGGCTCGAATGGGCAAAATGGTTCAGATTTCATGGAATCTTGCATTTTTTTTTAATTGACATTATCGCTCTATTGTGACTTTTGCAAAACTTGAGATAGCGAGCTCAAATTTTGTATACAAATGAAACAATATTCAGCCATTATATATGTATAATTTAATGATGAACGTTATGAAACTTTTGATTATATGGAATGTTGAATTATTTTTAAAAATATCCGTTATCAAATTTACTTTCGGAAACGCTCTAATAATAACCAAATAACGGAATATCGAAATAGAAATAGCGAATTCACAACATGTTTATTTATCTAATAACAACAAGGATGCACAGTAGAACCTTGCACATTGCTTCCTCATTATTTTTCGCTTTTTACAAAGCTTCCTCTATCAGGAAGCCAAAATTGATTAACTTCCTCATAGCGGTAGCTTTATAAAAAGCGAAAAATAATGAGGAAGCAATGTGCAAGGTTTTATTTTGTTAAGGAATCTGACATACAAAATCTTTGAAAAAAAATATTCACGAAAACAAAGCTTCCTCTATATGGGAAAGGAAAATAAAATAAAAAGCTCTTAATCTCCATAGGGCCTATAACTGGCGAACAAGACCAACAGTTTGGATCAATATTACGATGAGAATCGAGTTACCGGTTACGTTCAATCGAATAGTATTCCACAGTTACGTCTCTATATATCGTTGGTCGAATGTCGTGCACAACCCTCGCTACTCTCTCTCTAGATATTGCCGTTGGTATCGCAGAGTGAGTTATCGAGTTATCGACTTTCGTCGAAGTCACGGGACCTCTTGCGCCTAGTAGACAGCAGAGTTTGTCGAAGCTCGCGAACTGGCTGTGGAAAGCCACCGGGAGTTGTCGATCGCCCGCAGTGAGACAGAGAAATCGCGAAAGGGGCGCGTTATTCAGGAATAGAAGGACGGCCATAAACGTTGTGCTCAAAGCTCCTGGATGAAGCGTAAATGGAGAAAAGCAGCGGCTACCAGCGGATTTGTATTTCCGTTAACGAACTCGACGGTGAACTCGACTAGTGGAAATCCATTGATTAAAAACTCCCCCTCGCTCTCTCCCTCTCTTTTTCTCTATCTCTGTCACGCTTATTATAAAAAAGAAATCTCTCTGTCACGCTCATTAGAAAAATAAAATAAAAGGAATCGCGTTGCGGCGAACGAATGTTATCCGGGTCTTTGATAATCTGCAGAGAGGATTCAATGATATTGCGATAACGGAGAAATATATATATATATATATTTTTGTAAAATAACATGCATATAAAATATGAGTCCCGAAGCATATTCGTAACGAATTTTCTTATCTTGCTTACTCGTAATATAATCCGCAATATCAAAGCATAAAAAATATTTCAATTCGGTCTGCTATTAGCGACTGATTTTAATTAAGTGTTTTTGTATCATTTTTATTAATCATTTGTTTATTGCACTGGTTTTGAATAATAGTAATTTGAAAAAGCAATTAATAAGTCACGTGCATTTGTTATTTAATGCATTTTTTATCAACTTTTTTATAAATTTATTCACTAAGTTGTTTTAATTTTTTTCTCGCGAATTTTTATTTTCGAGATTTTTTTAGGGCTGGTCGTCTGAAACTTTGCGTTCAATAAATCTCGAAATCATTAAGCGTAATACAGAACGTTCCTATGAAAATATATTCAAAGTTCACGACTTGTTAAATTAAGAATAAATTCGAAATTTCGAAATTATAATGAAGCTATTTAATAAATCATAGATATTCAGAAAAATCATCGATTTTTTTATTTTTTGTGTGCCAATTTATTAATAACATTTTCGCTAATTTTGAACCATTACTCAAATATAATTAAGCAATCACCTCGTTGGTGTCATTGGGGATTTAAAGTAGCCCAGGCCGATTTTACGGTTACATATTTGCAAACTGAAAATTCAATGTACATTAAAATAAAAATTAATGTACATTGGCATAACTGTGTAAATCCATTATATCCATTATATATGGAAACCACATATAAAAAAACAATAAATATAAAATAATTAATTGCAGTAATTGAATTCGGCTTATCTTGGACTTCCAATTGGACATTCGGAGTTTTTTTGTTCATTAGTAAATATTAATCGCTGGAACATTTTTTTGCCGTGAATGGGAATCGAACCTGGATCGTCTGGGTGTCTAATGGGTGCTTTAGCTCACTCGGCCATTGATATCTTGAAAGACTGATATTTTCATTGTCTATTTGAAGTATATTAAAAGTAAAAAGACATCAAGACTACATTCATTTATATTATTGAGACAGAAATATTCAAAATGCAAACACCGTGGGCCGATTATCCTGAAGGATCAAAATGTAATGAGCTTTGAGGGATACTGAAAAATTTAGTCGAGGGTCGGTCACCCATCCATGTACTGACCCTCGAGGAACTTAGAAAAATTTGGGTATGGGCGGTCACCCAGCTCAGTCGTTACTCGGAAATATATGACACTGATGTTTAAAATATACTTTGCAGTCAAGTTAGATATACGGGACATACATACATCATACATTCGATATACAATGCATAGCATACATAAATTATATATTTCTTATTTTTGAAATATATTTTGTAGTCCAGCAATATATATTTTACAATATATGTTTCATATATTAACGAAATATTTGCATGATACATACGAATTATATAAGATTTGGTTGTTACATATATTTTACAGTTAGGCGACATATATTGAACATATATATACAATACATTCGTGACATATATGCGAGATATATAATAATTATACACACATTTTGGCGACGTCCTTAAAAAATCTGAAAAAAATCACAAACACCCATCTCAAATAGTACAATAAACTGACAAATTTAGAAAAATATGCGGGAGGTTGACCGAAAAAAGTGACCCAGTTGATAAAGAATGCCTTATATACGAGGTACGAGGTATAGTTCCTCCAAAATCTAAAAAAGTAATAAATAAAAATTATTTCTGCAAAAATGAATAAAACTGTTTTTCGCTTAAAAATATATCAAACATTTTTTCCCATTATTTTGGTTCATAATTCGTTTCCCTCGAAAAGAAGTATTCAAATTCTCATCAATTTAATCTCTTTATTGAAAATTTGTCATCCTTAATAGATCGAACATTGCAATAAAAGAGAGAAACGAATAAGGAAGCATTGTTCAAATTTCGTTTATTGTGTCTTTTCATTTTGTTTTTTCGATGTCGACAAGTCAAACCAAACTGGCAGGTATCTACGAGATACTAGGGATACTTGGTTCCTCCAAAATCTAAAAAAGTAAGAAATAGAAATTATTTCTGCAAAAATTAATAAAACTGTTTTTCGCTTAAAAATATATTAACAATTTTTTTCCCATTATTTTGGTTCATAATTCGTTTCCCTCGAAAAGAAGTATTCAAATTCTCATCAATTTAATCTCTTCATTGAAAATTCGTCATCCTTAATAGATCGAACATTGCAATAAAAGAGAGAAACGAATGAAGGAAGCATTGTTCAAATTTCGTTTATTGTGTCTTTTTATTTTGTTTTTTCGATGTCGACAAGTCAAACCAAACTGGCAGGTATCTACGAGATACTAGGGATACTTGGTTCCTCCAAAATCTAAAAAAGTAAGAAATAGAAATTATTTCTGCAAAAATTAATAAAACTGTTTTTCGCTTAAAAATATATTAACAATTTTTTTCCCATTATTTTGGTTCATAATTCGTTTCCCTCGAAAAGAAGTATTCAAATTCTCATCAATTTAATCTCTTCATTGAAAATTTGTCATCCTTAATAGATCGAACATTGCAATAAAAGAGAGAAACGAATGAAGGAAGCATTGTTCAAATTTCGTTTATTGTGTCTTTTTATTTTGTTTTTTCGATGTCGACAAGTCAAACCAAACTGGCAGGTATCTACGAGATACTAGGGATACTTGGTTCCTCCAAAATCTAAAAAAGTAAGAAATAAAAATTATTTCTGCAAAAATATATAAAACTGTTTTTCGCTTAAAAATATATTAAAATTTTTTTCACATTATTTTGATTCATAATTCGTTTCCCTCGAAATAAAGTATTCAAATTCTCATCAATTTAATCTCTTCGTTGAAAATTTATCATCCTTAATAGATCTAACATTGCAATAAAAGAGAGAAACGAATGAAGGAAGCATTGTTCAAATTTCGTTTATTGTGTCTTTTTATTTTGTTTTTTCGATGTCGACAAGTCAAACCAAACTGGCAGGTATCTACGAGATACTAGGGATACTTGGTTCCTCCAAAATCTAAAAAAATCAGAAATAGAAATTATTTCTGCAAAAATGAATAAAACTGTATTTCGCTTAAAAATATATTAATAATTTTCTCCCATTATTTTGGTTCATAATTCGTTTCCCTCGAAAAGAAGTATTCAAATTCTCATCAATTTAATCTCTTCATTGAAAATTTGTCATCCTTAATAGATCGAACATTGCTATAAAAGAGAGAAACGAATAAGGAAGCATTGTTCAAATTTCGTTTATTGTGTCTTTTTATTTTGTTTTTTTCGATGTCGACAAGTCAAACCAAACTGGCAGGTATCTACGAGATACTAGGAATACTTGGTTCCTCCAAAATCTAAAAAAGTAAGAAATAGAAATTATTTCTGCAAAAATTAATAAAACTGTTTTTCGCTTTAAAATATATTAACAATTTTTTCCCATTATTGTGGTTCATAATTCGTTTCCCTCGAAAAGAAGTATTCAAATTCTCATCAATTTAATCTCTTCATTAAAAATTTGTCATCCTTAATAGATCGAACATTGCAATAAAAGAGAGAAACGAATAAGGAAGCATTGTTCAAATTTCGTTTATTGTGTCTTTTTATTTTGTTTTTTTCGATGTCGACAAGTCAAACCAAACTGGCAGGTATCTACGAGATACTAGGGATACTTGGTTCCTCCAAAATCTAAAAAAGTAAGAAATAGAAATTATTTCTGCAAAAATTAATAAAACTGTTTTTCGCTTAAAAATATATTAACAATTTTTTTCCCATTATTTTGGTTCATAATTCGTTTCCCTCGAAAAGAAGTATTCAAATTCTCATCAATTTAATCTCTTCATTAAAAATTTGTCATCCTTAATAGTTCGAGCGTTGCAATAAAAGAGAGAAACGAATGCAGGAAGCATTGTTCAAATTTCGTTTATTGTGTCTTTTCATTTTGTTTTTTCGATGTCGACAAGTCAAACCAAACTGGCGGGTATCTACGAGATACTAGGGATACTCGGTTCCTCCAAAATCTAAAAAAGTAAGAAATAGAAATTATTTCTGCAAAAATTAATAAAACTGTTTTTCGCTTAAAAATATATTAACAATTTTTTCCCATTATTATGGTTCATAATTCGTTTCCCTCGAAAAGAAGTATTCAAATTCTCATCAATTTAATCTCTTCATTAAAAATTTGTCATCCTTAATAGATCGAACATTGCAATAAAAGAGAGAAACGAATAAGGAAGCATTGTTCAAATTTCGTTTATTGTGACGTTTTATTTTGTTTTTTCGATGTCGACAAGTCAAACCAAACTGGCAGGTATCTACGAGATACTAGGAATACTTGGTTCCTCCAAAATCTAAAAAAATCAGAAATAGAAATTATTTCTGCAAAAATTAATAAAACTGTTTTTCGCTTAAAAATATATTAACAATTTTTTCCCATTATTTTGGTTCATAATTCGTTTCCCTCGCAATAAAGTATTCAAATTCTCATCGATTTAATCTCTTCATTGAAAATTTGTCATCCTTAATAGATCTAACATTGCTATAAAAGAGAGAAACGAATAAGGAAGCATTGTTCAAATTTCGTTTATTGTGTCTTTTTATTTTGTTTTTTTCGATGTCGACAAGTCAAACCAGACTGACAGGTATATACGAGGTACGAGGGGTAGTAGGTTTCTCCGGGGAGCAGGTATACGGCGTTGCGTCGTAGCTTTGAAAATTGTAGTTTACGAGAGAAGCGAGAGGATACATAGAGTGTGAGAGAGAAGGAGAGAAGGAGATTCCGAGCGTCTCCTGCGTCTAAAATTCAGCCCACGTGCAGACGAAAACATCTTCTCCCTCTTGTCCCGGCGCCGGTATCTTTACCGTGGCACCTGCCTCTGCTGCTGCTGCTGGTGCTGCTGTTTCTTCCTCCACACGCGAGGACTATACTTTCTTACGATCCTCTTCTTCTTTTTTTACCTCTCAACGTCTAATTAACTTGACTCTAATTCCACGAAGGAGGAAGCGTTTTATCGTGGCTCGTATCTATTCACGTTTAAAATATATACAGTATTTGCTGTCGATAAAACGGGACTCGTTCGACGGTAGTCAATTAAAAATTAGTAGGAGGGATGCTGGCTATAAAATTAAGTATAATCGACGAGGAAATTGAAACTGAGAAGGGACCACGTGGTTCTGTATGAATTACGAGCTCTAGGAGGCTCCGACGTGTCTCATTAAACCATCGGAAATCAACTTTGAGATCTTTGGGCAAAATAGATTTTTTTAAATATAGATTTTCAGCAGCAGCTTTAACAATATAAATGTACGTTTTTTTATAGGTGAACGATATTCGGAACCATTGATTTAGTGTGAATTCAAATATTTACCACATTATGACAGATAAAAATATATTTAAAAAAATTATATAATCAGCAAGAGCCAACGAGTCGCCTTAAGCTAATTTTTATATTTATTTTAATAAATGTAAACTTTTTCCACAATAAAAATAAAAATGGACATTTCTTAAATTCCAGTTTTGGATAACGAAAAGTTTAAGCCCATTGGGAAAGTGAACAAGGTTAAATTGTGTACAACGATATGCGCAAAATGAATTCAGAATATGAATTATAATATTCAGATAATTATTGGGAAATAAAAATATATATAAAAAAAACTTGCTACTGGCGTTCTCATCACGATTGCTACTGGCGTCACGTTACTGTCGTGAAGTTAGTTTGTGAAGTTATTATATTATTTTACATACTTTGTATGTGATGAAAAAGTAAATATTTGTTACTGGTGTGAAATTTTTATCGTGAATTTACTGGGTTGTAGTGACTAATAATGTGTGAATTTCGCACATTAATTGTAATCTATATTTTTCGCTACAATTTGTCAAGAACGCGTTTGTAAATTCGAATTTCGCGCGCGCGAGAAAGCGAGCGTGACATCGCGCGCCTGCTCGCGCCTTCACATCTCTCTTTTGTTTCGATGGTATTATTATCGGCATTGCGATAGTTTGACAGTCGGATTTACATTTTATTTCATATTTCAAAAGTTTCGAATATTATGGTTCGTATGAACAGCATTTGGAATTGGTATAAAATGCTATACGAGTGATAAAATAAATTTTAAAAAGTATGATGCGATGAGTGCATGAGTGTTTATAGTCTAACATCAAGAGTGATGATAACCTCAAATGTGTTTGTCTTGTATTTCTACATTCTTTTTTCAAATTTTAATCTAACATATGGTGTGAATATTCATGGTATGTTCTCATTGAAAACTGCTCAAGATCATTGCAGTTCTTTTTTTTAGTGAATGTGTAACACAATAACAGAAGAAAGTAACAGATTTCAGGCAATATAAATTTTTTACAACAGTTTCAGATGTCTTATGTGAGTGATTGAAAAGACAAAATCTTCTATATACTAAATCTCTTGTTGTTCATTGCTTATTTGCTGGTAATACTATTTGTATGTATCACATTGAAACATAATATCTTTTATATTAGCTTGCGGTACAAAAGTAAATTACATTTTTTTTTTTTTTGTATTTAAGGTAAAGTATCAGAAGCAGTGAAGATTTTGGATTGGATTTCAATACCAAAACCAGGATTTGAATGCAGAAGGCACTCAAAAAATTTTATTTCAGTCCATAGATTTTTTCAAAAGTTATTGTGGTTTTGGACGGTACATACAGACACCAGACAGACAGAATTGAGTAAATGTGTTTTTTGGAATCTAGGACACTCAAAACATGTATTTCCATCAAAATCTGAGGGTCGAATTTTTTTTGGATTGCAATACTTTCTCTCTTACATACTTTGTATGTGATGAGAAAGTAAAAAATTGTATTACTTTTAGTCGCAAGCTATTTGGAAAAACAGTAAGAGCCAATGAGTCTCCTTAAGCCCATTATTATATTTATTTAAAAAATGTAAACTTTATGCCCAATAAAAATAAAGAAGAGAACACTTATTAAATTCTGGTTTGGGTAATGAAAAGATTAAGCCTATTCAGCAAGAGGATAAGCTTCCAAATAGTGCCAACATTTTTTTTAATTATATAATTTGAGGAATCATTGAGCAAAGGAAGGAAAAATTCGAAAGAGTAAAATTGAATAAGTTCGATATAAATTCATATATTTTATTTCTGTTAAGTAAGTATTAATCTTCGTTTGCTTTTGTTCAATTTCTCACATAACGATAATTGAATAACTTAAGATTTATTGAAGAGACATTCTATATGCTTTTAACAAAATTTATAGAATTCTAAATTGTATGTGTTGTACAATAGTATTTTCAAAGTACTGACAAAAATTAACAGTTTTAATTTTAAAAATTTAATTAAGATGTTATTTTTATTCGTTACATTAACACAAAAAAATCATAGGAGAAGAATCCACTTTAACATTTTTCAAAAATTGTCCAGGTATTTCTTCAATACATTATATCAGCCAACAATATTCGAAAAAAATGTATCGAAACCTGAGAAATTTTTTTTAATTTTTCAAAAACAAAACTCGATCAATTTGTGGTTTAAAAAAAATAATAAAAGTACAATATTTTGTTTGGCAAACCTAAAAAGTGACCAAAGTTTACCCGTATATTTAACAAAAAAATTCCATGTCCGAAATAATTATGCCGAAAAGTGCAAATTAAATTAACTTTTTACAACGCACAATAAGAATTCAAATATTAAGAATATTATTGACAGATAAAAAACAGTTGTATTTACATTACAAAACCTTTAACCCTAAGCCATTTATTGAGTCTATAAATATTTCTTTGTAGGATGCTACGATAATGATGAAACGAACAGATAGATTGTGAACAAAATCTGTCTGTTAAAAGTGCCAAAAAAAAAGTCGATATATTTTTCGCACTACTTAAATGAAAATATAAATCAATAAAATAAAAAAATAAAAACAAGGCTGCAAAGTAGAACTTTGCAAATTGCTTCCTCGTTATTGTTGGATTTTTACAAATCTACCTCTATGAGGAAGCATGTTAATCTATTTTGGATTCCTCATAGAGAACTTTGTAAAATTCCAATAATAATGAGGAAGCAATTTGCAAAGTTCTACTTTGCAGCCTTGTTTAAAAAATTTAAATAGCATTAGTTTTGAACCCCTTGACAGATTCTCGCCAAATTCGAACTGATGCTTAGTTTACCCACACTCTATTTGTGGACCAAATTTGAGCCCGATATCTTAAAAATTGCGGAAGTTAGAGCACGAACAAAAAATTCAAAATGCCATACATTTTAAACCCCTTAACGGATTGACGTAAAATTCACTCCCAAACTTTATTTAATAACAGTCCACTTGTGGACCAAATTTGAGCCCGATATCTTAAAAATGGCGAAAGTTAGAGCACAAACAAAAAATGTCAAAAAATGTTTAAATGCCATAAATTGGGAACCCCTTAACGGATTGACACCAAATTTAATCCCAAACACTATTTGATAACAGTCCAGTTCTGGTCCAACTTTGAGCTAGATGTCATAAAAATTGCGGGAATTAGAGCCCGAGTTGACATTCTCAAAAAATTCAAAATGTCCTAAATTTTGAACACCTTGATGGAGTAACGCCAAATTCAATCCCATACCTTGTTTAACGACAGTTTACTCGTGGTTCAAATTTGAGCCCGATATCTTAAAAATTGCGACGGCTATCGTGCTAACAAAAAATTGTGCTCATACGCGCGCACACACATACAGACATTTTTTCTAAACCACTTTTCTCGACGTTTTAGACCATTCTGAGTGTCCTGACATGAAAATCTCGAAAAAAAAAATTTCACGAAAACAAAGTTTCCTCTCCGAGGAAGCAATAGAAAATATAATTTATAAAATATTAACATACATTACAATAAATTAATTCAAATAATACTATTGATAGATAATAAGAATAAAAACATGTGCATTTGAATTACAAAACTTTAAGCCCCAAGCCATTTATTGAGTCTATAAATATCTCTTTGTAGGATAATGACGAAACGAATTACCAGCATAGGCATTGTATATATCCTCAATCGACAATGACAATTTAATAGAGATGAGGATCGAACCAACGTGAATGAGAAACGCTATTTGTTTCTCTCTCGTTTACCTTTTTTTTCATCCGAGGGTATTCGATGACGTGTTCTTACAGACTCGAGGACAGAACTTTGTTCTGCCTCCCGGGGAGAGCTCGAAGCGCGCACCACCAGCTCGCCTTTATTCGATTTTACGAGCTACAAGTTGCCGCGTCCACACGGCACTAAACTGCGCCGACGGCGACTCGACTCTGCACGGTAAACCGTACGTTGTACTGTGTACAACAGGACATACCTGCTTCTTCTTCTTCTCCTCCTTCTTCTTCTTCAACCTCTTCTTCTTCTTCTACTTCTTACACCTAAGTATAGAAACCCGCGGCGTTTCTCGCCTCTCATTCCTTTCCCGGTTATTACTTTGCGAGAAAACTCTTCGAAAAAAAAAAGAAAAATAGTTCGACAATGGCACGCTCGTTCGTCAGTTCGCAGCCGAACGAATCGTAGACCTGCGAACATCCTTCGGAATATATTGGAATGTACTTTGAAACGCGTTAAAGGCACCTTCGGGAATACAGAGAAGTCTAAATGTTTCGCATTGTATTTTCTTACTGCAACACGTAGGGTTTTGGGTTGGGAAGGGCGCTGCGTCGAATTTTGCGGCTAAGCACACCTGCCCGAAGAAATGAGGTTTCCGGACAGTCGAGACTAATGCTTTTCCGCAACATCCGGGGTGTGACCTTCCTGTCGTCGATTTTTTTTTGCTCTAGTATTTTTGAAAACAAGGATAACTACAATGTAGCTTGTAATGTTTAAGGGGATGCTAGGGCAGATTTTTTTACCGACATAGATCGGTAAAATTAGGCTATTTCATAGTACGCACTGTTCATCGTTATTTTACTACACGGTGAAAAAAAAAATTGTTTGAAAATTCATAAAATACACTAAAAATTAAAAATCTGTGGTGTAAAATGACGCTGGTGTGGAATTATTGTTGGTGTTACCCATGATAGTGTTAATACTAACGTTTTTTGCGGTGTAAAATTGGAACCGGCGGAACGTGGAGCCAATATAAATGATTTCTTTTTTTTCATAAGTTTGAAGAGGTTTTAGCACCTTACGTGCGCCCAGCCGACCTATATATCTCTCTATATTATAAAAAGATCTCGCCGCCGCCGCCGCCGTGTCAAGAATCGAGGGACTTAGAAAAATTCAGCTCAAACCAGCGTAATGAGGGTGGGGGGGTTTCTGACGGGGTGGGGGGGGGGGTCTGACGGGTTGAGTGACGGGGTTTCTGACGGGGTGGACGGGTTTAATGACGGGGTTTCTGACGGGGTGGAGGGGGTTTCTGAGGGGTTGAGTGACGGGGTTTCTGACCGGGGGTTCTGACGGGGTATCACATTCAAATTTCAAAAATTTTCACAAGCCCGGATTGGGGGGAGATTGCGAACGCGCGCAGCGCGCCAGCCACAATAAAATCCTAGTATATATATATATATACATTACAAAGTACTGTTTAACAGCGTGGTCTGAATTATAGATAAATAAAATTGCGGTACCTTATTGCGAGATCTCACACTTTTGTAAGGTCCTGACCAGACTCAAATCAGGCTCTGACCAGGCACAAATCAGGCTCTGACTAGGCTCACATCAGGCTCTGATAAGGCACAAATCGGACCCTGGCCAGACACAAATCAGGCCCTGACCAGACCTAAACCAGGCCTTGACCAGGTACTAATCAGGCCCTGTCCAGGCGCATATCAGGTCCTGGCCAAGCGATACGCAGGCCCTGATATTACCTTAGCAACATCAGATTAATGCCTGATGCAACGCTCCAAATTTCTACCCGGATAAAAATTTCTACACGCACATGCACTGCAGGTGTATACGTACACGCACACACTTTTTTCGACGTTTTGGACAATTCAGAATGCCCTGACATTCAAGCAAAAGTCTATAAGGAAGCAAAATTTAGCACTGATTTGACTAGTGTGAAACGCTCCACTCTTCTTAAATTGAAATGACGTCACTCCCTTGAATATAGAGTAGACTCCCCTTTAATTTTCCCAAAATCTCGTGAATCCACTACCCAAAAGATAAACCAATATTATTTAATACATCGTTGGTAAGTCCAGTGTTCTGAAACTGAAATTCAGCACGTAATAACGAGCGAGCTTCTTCTTCTTCTGGGACAGCGATGCCGGTGGCGAGCCGAGGATTATACGCTCGAGCCACGGGTTGAACTAATATTATCCATGGCTCTACTCTATATAACGTCACAATGTGAAGTGGCGGTGTAGATGGTGCTGGAAAGCTTACAGCTCCGTCTCACCCGCCAGGATAATCCCTCGAATCTGCGAACGCGAGTTCTACACGCCCAAGGGCTACCGACAGTACCGGACGCCCAAAGTTCGAATCGTCACAAAACACTCTCGCCGCTAGTCGTCACTAAATATTATATTCTATTCCATGGGAAGAGAGAGCAAAAAAAAACTGCTCGACGAGGGCAATTTTCTTACTTCAAACCAATGGATACGATCAAATTAAAAAAAAAACCTAATCTCGTCCCGTGATTGGTGTGTGATTTACAACAAACCTAAAAGGTTAAAAATTGGTTCAATTTTGCTTGATTGAAGCAGAGTGCAACTTACACTACTTAAATTTGTGCATATTACTTTCGAATTTTTTTTTTTAATTTTGTGTGGTTTATTTTTTTACCGAATAAATTTATTAGCAGTGCTCTTGATATAGAGAAATGTTCATAGACAATGTAATAAACATTTTCATAGTTTGATAAAAACCTGGCAGCACCATCATAATAGATTTATTTTCATTTAAATATTATAAGTATAATATAATAACATTTATATATTATTATTTATAATTATGTTACTTGATTCGAGACAGTACAAATGCCAAAAACACTGTAATATATATTTTCATAGTTTGATAAAACCCTAATAACATCGTTATACTAAGTGTAAAATTTTCAGGCAAATAAAAAATTAGGCACACGGATTTCTGTCGGCAGTTGGTGTAATGACCCATATATGTACATTGTTAAAAAGGTTATGAAGTTTACAATATGTTTAACATACAAAATTATATAAAATATACAAACTAGGTATGTTAAATTAAAATTCACATACATTGCAATAAAAATTTTAAAGTTCTGTCATAAATTTAATACTTGCATATTAACATTGCGGTAGACAACATGAAAATTTAATAAATCCGAATATCTAATTAATATACTTTAATTTGAACCTAATTGAGGTATTCTTAATAATAAAAACCAAGAAATTAATTATTTAAACGCTTTTATCGAATTTACACCGCTTTCACAAATTTGTTATTAAATCTGCAAGTTTTGTATATGAATCTGATATTTAAACACCTTGCAAGGTAATCTTAATAATTTATTATTAAATTCTATCTTTTCATTCTGAAATATGAAAATGACGTGCTTTGTAATGAAAACTGCAATTTATGACGATTATTGCAATTTTAATGTAACTCGATTGAAAATTAACGGAGGAGTCTGATAAGAAGCTTTTGAAATTAATTTGGAATGTTATAAAATGCAATTTAAATTCTATACAAGATATTGCCAATTTAATTGCCCAAGATAATTTACCCGCGCAGAAAAAAGTAGTCCCGGATGGAATCTGGGCAATCCAGGATGGAGTCCCGAATGGAATCTTGGCAGTCCAGGATGGAGTACCGGATGGACTCTCAGATTGTGTCCGCCGACTCCGGTTTTTAATCGGATCCCGGAGTCGGCGGACTCCATCCTGGACGACCCGTGAATCTCGGCTGTCCGATAGCAGAATCCATCCTGGTGTCCATAATGGATTCTCGCCTGGACTGTCTCGCAGTATATCCCGGACTCCATCCTGGACTCCATCCTGGATTCCATCCTGGACGATCCGGGTGTCCACCAGGAGGTTGACACCAGGACCAGACCGTGTCCACCTTGGGCACCTTGGTGTCCAGACGATCCACGTTGGACCACTCTTATTACGTCAACGGAGGGTAGGCCTCTCGTGTGTAGTCGTATTCAAAACAGCTTTCCAGTCTTATATATGCTCAGGCTTCAAGTCACTTGAGAGAAACGCTTCGACCGCTCGCCATCTAGCAGAGCATTGTGTATCCGTGTTTCGCATGATGCCACTAGATGGCAAACAGACGCACCGTTTCTCGCAAGTGACTTGAAGCCTGAGCGTATATAAGACTAGAAAGCTGTCCTGAGTTTGACTACACACGAGGGGTGTACCCTCCGTTGACGTAGTAAGAGTGGTCCAAAATGGATCGTCTGGACACCAAGGTGCCCAAGATGGGCGCGGTCTGCTTCTGGTATCAACCTCCTGGTGGACACCCGGATCGCCCAGGATGGATTCTTCCGTCGGACAGCTGAGATTCCATGGACCGTCCAGGATGGAGTCCGGGATGGACGGCGAGACCGTCCAGGCGAGAATCCAAAATGGGCACCAGGATGGATTCTGCTATCGGACAGCCGAGATTCACGAGTCGTCCAGAATGGAGTCCGGGATGGACTGTAAGACAGTCCAGGTGAGAATCCATTATGGACACCAGGATGGATTCTGCCATCGGAAAGCCGAGATTCACGGGTCGTCCAGGATGGAGTCTGGGATGGACTGTAAGACAGTCCAGGTGAGAATCCATAATGGACATCAGGATGGATTCTGCCATTGGACAGCTGAGATTCACGGGTCGTCCAGATGGAGTCCACCGACTCCGGGATCCGATTAAAAGCCGGAGTCGGCGGACACCATCTGAGACTCCATCCTGTACTCCATCCTGAACTGTCAAGATTCCATCCGGGACTCCATCCTGGACTCAATCCGGGACTCCATCCTAGACTACTTTTTTCTGCGCGGGCTTGTACGGCTTCCTAACCAAAGTTGGCACGCAAGATGACGCTGGGATTAATACATCGTGCAGAAATTAGTTCGGGCTGCCGCGATTAAATAAGGGGCCTTTTTAGGTATAAACGTGGCATCCACAATAGGAAATCTACTCTAGAATCCTGCTAGGCTGAACAGAGGCGGCCACGACAAACTTCGGGGCCTAATTAGGCTCAAATGTGAAACCCTCACTAGGGTCGCCCATATTGAGCCTCTAAAGGCATCGTACTTCAAGCGTGACTAGCCTAGTAGGGCCCCTAATAGAACTGGGGCAAACTAGGAAGGGCCAAGTTGGAGCCCCAACTATATTACTGCACGGAACGGCATGATAATGTATATGTAATCAGAGCCGCGTACGGCACCCTGACCAAAGTATGCACACCAGATGGTGCTTGGGTATTATCAGGGTATTACCTCTCATTGCACCAAATCAGGTCTCTGTAAGGCATTCCAAAGAAAGACAAGCCTTAAGATTCCTCGATCGCGGCCTGACTAGTCCTCAGGCACCCGTAATAGAATTTCTACTCGGGAGATTTGTCAGCATAACAAAACTGATTTGTCAGCTGAACAAAAGATTTGCCAGCCTAACGTAACGATTTTTGTTGTTCTCGTTTTATGTTGTCACGAGACAGAAATTTCTTTCCGGGCGATTCAAATTATGTGCAAAAAAAACATCACAGCCATCGTATGCATAAAACCTCTTGATAGTTTTCATCCACCTGAAATAATTCTATTGATAGAAAATTATTCTAACACGACGTGTCGCCACTGTAATCCAGGTTATCCGATATGCTTTGAAATTCGAACGATTCGAGATCAAGGCGAAAGGCATATTAGTCAAACTCCTCCAGTGTCTAAACTCTGCAAAACCAGCCGGCGCGATACGAGTATACACGTTGCAATTCGTTTGATCGTCGCAATAGCAAAACGATCGCAGGCCGGGTGACGCGATGAGATCCTCTCTCGATTAGCCTTTGAAATTGGAGCTTGCCTCAACGAGACGGTGCGGTGTGGAGGGCATGTCTGGCGCCAATAAATACTATACCATACTATAAAGCACACAAAATGTACTATAAGCCCGCGCGCCGCGGTTTTTCTCGTGGCTAACACTATTTACTTCATCTCCTTCACCTCACATCGACAAGAGCATTGGCTATCCAGGAGAGGATTTTTGTTTCTGCGTCTATTCCAGGGCTCGGCATTAATCATTACTTTATTAATATTTTTAGCTCAAATTACCGACTAATTCTGTAAATCGTCAATTGAGACTGATAATTTACTCAATGAATCGTCGATCGGAACTCAACATTATTCGAGTAATCAATAAAGCATCAATCATGCCGCGGAATTGCTTAATTTTCAGACAAATGAACAATAATTACTTAAAAGGGCTCGTTTACAGTGTTAATTGTCAATCAGAACTAGAAATTATTCTATTATTCAGAGAGTCCCCGCGCAGAAAAAATGAATCTGGCCGAGGTTTTTAACAAGATTCAGGTGGCGAACGATTCTCTAGAAACGAGAGCTTTGCAGTCTTATATATACGCTGAGGCTTCAAGTCACTTGCGAGAAACGCTCCGTCCGTTTGTCACCTAGTGACATCATACGAAACACTGGTGGACAATACTCCGCTAGATGGCGAAGGAACGAAGTGACGTTGCTCGCAAGTGACTTGAAGCCCCAGCGTATATATAAGATGGAACGCTTTTCTGAGTTCGACTACACACGAGGGGTCTAACCTTCGTTGATGTACTAATAAATTAGTGTTAGCAATATTAAAATATTCGTAGAGATCTTTTTTATATAGATTCTTTTCATCTTCAATGAAAATGAAAATGAGAAGAATCTCGCTAAGAAGCTGGCCGAGATTCTCTATAATCTCGGCGAGATTCTGATATAGATTCTTTTTAGATTTAGATTTCCAGCTACCCATTAAAGAATCTCTTTCAGTATCTCGCTGAGATTCTAGAGAATCTCGCTGATTCTATCTCTGATTCTATATCGCGCTGAGATTCTAGAGAATCTCGGCGAGATTCTGATAGAGATTCTTTTTAGTTCCAGCTACCCACTAAAGAAGCACGGCACGAAGCTGGCCGAGATTCTCTAGAATGTCGGCGAGATTCTGATATAGATTCTTTTTATTTCCAGCTACCCATTAAAGAATCTCTATCAGTATCTCGCTGAGATTCTAGAGAATCTCGCTGATTCTATCTCTGATTCTATATCTCGGCGAGATTCTGATAGAGATTCTTTTTATTTCCAGCTACCCATTAAAGAATCTCGGCAAGAAGCTGGCCGAGATTCTCTAGAATCTCAGCGGGAATCTCAGATAGATTTAAAAAGAATCTCGGTTCTGCGAGAATCATCTTAAGAATCTCGGCCAGATTCTTTTTTCTGCGCGGGTCAGTATGGAATGACCCATAGGTGTAATACATCCTTAATTTATTATTTGTTATTGACGGAATTACAAAATACATGTTGAAAATTCAGTAAAGATTCTTGTTTAGGAATATTTTTTGCGTTTTATTTTTAAAAGTTGATAATTTCGCAATATCCATATTTTTTATCCATATATTTTTTTTCATAAAAATAACTATCAACAGTATGGATGACTCGACGTTAGATGATTGTCTTCGTTTTCTGTATATTTTTTCTTAATAACGAAATGTTGGTTTACGGTTGGATAAGAAAACAAAATCATAATTCCAACCCTGAGCTGAGTACAACGATAATTAGATTTTGGTTGATTTTCCAGAACCGACCATAAACTAATAGTCTCACGTAACCAGCAATGGTTGGTATTGAATAATCAACCAAAAGCCAACCATAAACTGCCATCTTGTTTCATTCCTTTCTATTTTTTGAGGGTTTGTTATTTCGCAAAAATGGCTAAGAAAATCGACGCGAATGTTCGCCCACGCTAGGTCATACACCGAAAGAAAAAGTTTCATTGATGCACGGAAATCTGTGCCAATGAAATGAATTACATGAGTTTCAATACTATCTTTTCTTTCAATGATTTCAAACTCAATGAAAAGTATCGAATCAAAGAAACATATCTTTAAAACAATGAACCTTTTTCATTGTCAGCTAAAAATTTCGAAACCTTTTTTTTCCTAAAGTACTCGGCAGATAAAGCTCAAATTTTGAGAGAATGTCCGGAAGTACGGCAGAAAGAGGCTAAGCTTCTAGTTCCTCGAAACTCGAAGCCGTTCGTTCGGGAGAACCGGAAAACATAAAAGTGAGGTTAGGTGCGAGAGAGACAGTCTGTTTGAATCAATGAAAACGTCTCTTTAAAACAATGAAACGGTTTCTTTATTATATGCTCATTAAGTAAATGTTTCTTTACAGGCAATGAAATGTTCTCTTTGAGATTCAAATGCACTATTTCATTGAAATCAAAGAAATATTTCGTTGAAATCAGTGAAAAAAAGGCAATCCACCCATTTCTTTGGCGTCAATGAAATCTTTTCTCTCGGTGTAGCACAAAAATGTTGATATCTAATACAGAATTTTCGAGAATAATTTCAAGTTTTTAAATTTCGTCGCAAAATTTTTATTACAAAAATATAGGAAAAAAAAGTTACAGAAAAAGAAATCTAAAAAAATTAAAAGTGCTTTTTTCTATCATATAGATTAGTATAAAAAATTATGGAGCGAGATGAAAATTATGGTTACTGAATTGGCCAGGAATACCTCATATACAAAATACTATAAGCCCATACGCCGCGGTTTAGCTCGTGGCTAACACTATATACTTATTCTTCTTCTTCTTCTTCTTCTTCTTCACCTCACAGCGACACATTGGCAAGCCGCAAAAGAATTTTCGCTTTATCGTCCATTCCCGGTGCTCGTAATTTATCGGTAATTTTTTTTACAACACGTCGTGTCCGTTCCGTGGATAGACAGAGAAAGGAGGAAGGAAAAACCGCACCGAGACGTACAATCCTACTCCGATTCTCTCCCCCCTTCGACACGATAAAGAGAACAGCCATAGAGGATGAAGAAAAAGTCTCGCAGGAGTCAAAGAAAGAGCCAGAAAGAAAGACAGAGACAGAGATCGAAAAAAAGAGAGAGAAACGAAGAGCGAAAGACGGATCCAAGTTCTGTGGGCTTTGGGCGCTTCTTTCGTCCCGGGGACACGAAAACGTACGCTATAGTGTACATATCGAAGGGCGAATGGAAGAGAAAGCGAGAGATGAAGACAAGCCAAGGAAAGAGACGAGGAAGGAGAGAAAAAGGGGAAGGAGAGAAGGAAAAGGAAAGCCCGAGCCATGGAACACCGTTAGAGGATCAAAGGCTTTGGTTATCGACTCTTTTCTTTATGGCTACGAGCCGACATTATCGCTGATTGCTTCGGTATCGTAAGAAGACGTGAGACGAGGGATTCAAGCTATACCCGCCAAGCGCGGCTGGTGCATCGAGAGGGACACAGGAGATCCGATCGTCCAACGTTGCTGCTGCTGCTGCTGCTGCTGCTGCTCTCCTTTGCTCTGCATGTGTGTGCAGAGGCGCCTTTCTCTATATATCTCTTTTACCGAGTCAGTCAGTCATGCTTCGACGATCTGACGTACCCATCTACCTGTAGTATCCCCATCGTATCTATATACTCGTATCTTTGCATATCGCATACTTGGCTGACGTTACTCGTCCACTGTCAGTAGATCGCTCATTTCCACCGACACTTTATTGCTATATACTGCACTATATTGATTTTATTCATTTTTTTTTATTTAACAGCGTCGAGAAGGCGACTGACAAGTGAAAGTACGATCTCACGGACGTTTTCGCTTAATCATGGAGGAAGGGTTTTTTTTTTTGCGTTCTATTTAAGACATCAATGTCATGATTAGAGTGATGGCTAACATGTTTGTGGATGGTGTGAGGTTTTCTAAAATGAAGGTGGCTGGGAATATTTTTACAAATTGTGTAATATCCGGCATTGATTTTTTCGTAAACGTTCTTGTAGAGTTTGAGGCAATTAATTGCAGTAGCATTGAAGAATTGTTTTTATTGCATTGTGTGCCCTTAAATCAGAAAAATGTTTATTTGTGGTGGGGGTTTTATTGTGGAATTGATTGATGCGATTTATTTCCGAGGATGTTAGTTTTTGTTGAGTTTTAGTAACAAATAATCTGTAATTCTTCACGAAGTTAATAAGAGCAGTTATTTTTTTAACTTCTATACTGTTAGAAAAGACTGGAAGTTTTTGTACATAAACTCGTAATCGAAATTTAATATACAATTGTGGTGTAAAATTCATGTGCTTCTTCAGTAACATTAAAGTAAATTACTTTAAATGTATATTTAATTTAATATACTAGTTTATGCATAAAAACTTCCAGTACAAGTACATTAAATTTCACATAAATTTTTTTTACAGTGTAGAAATATGTTTTATAAATTCACAGTGTAAATATTTTCTAATGTAAATCGATGAAAAATTACAGATTTTTGTCAAGCTAAAAAACTTCTTCATGAAGAAAAAGCTATAATTTTTTAATGGTCAACTCTATCGAATATTTGAACGATCAAATTACAAAGCATCTTTTAAGAAAGAGAATAAATCATTCCGCTTTGAGATCGATAAGGAATTATAGATTATACTTGGGAAAAACTCAACGGGAATGGATCTACCCACATGGAAAAATTGTATATTCCAGATATATGAAAAGCTATATTCAAACTATATAAATATATATTTTGTCCGAAAAGTTGCATATGCCGAATATATTGTGACCCGTATGGAAATATATGTATGTGGAATATATGCCAAAATTATATGCAACATATATTTTATATGGGTGGCATATATGTCGCCAAAATGTTGTATAATTATTATATATCTCGCATATATGTCACGAATGTATTGTACATATATGTTCAATATATGTCGCCTAACTGTAAAATATATGTAACAACCAAATCTTATATAATTCGTATGTATTATGCAAATATTTCGTTAATATATGAAACATATATTGGAAAATATATATTGCTGGACTACAAAGTATATTTAAAAAATAAGAATTATATAATTTATGTATGCTATGCATTGTATATCGAATGTATGATGTATGTATGTCCCGTATATCTAACTTGACTGCAAAGTATATTTTAAACATCAGTGTCATATATTTCCGAGTAACGACTAAGATGGGTGACCGCCCATACCCAAATTTTTCTAAGTTTCTCGAGGGTCTGTTCATGGATGGGTGACCGACCCTCGAGTAAATTTTTCAGTATCCCTCAAAGCTCATTACATTTTGATCCTTCAGGATAATCGGTCCACGGTGTTTGCATTTTGAATATTTCTGTCTCAATAATATAAATGAATGTAGTCTTGACGTCTTTTTACTTTTAATATACTTCAAATAGACAATGAAAATATCAGTCTTTCAAGATATCAATGGCCGAGTGAGCTAAAGCACCAATTAGACACCCAGACGATCCAGGTTCGATTCCCATCCACGGCAAAAAAATGTTCCAGCGATTAATATTTATTAATTAACAAAATAACTCCGAATGTCAAATTGGAAGTCCAAGATAAGCCGAATTCAATTACGGCAATTAAGTATTTTATAATGATTGGTTTTTTATATGTGGTTTCGATACATAATGGATATATTCTGAAGTATAAAAGCGATATATCCATTATATATCTTTTGTATAGTTTAAGATGTACAAAGAATATATCTAATTTATATTTTTTGCATATATAACACACACAACTTACATATATGCCTTATGTAGGAAATGCGCCAAAATGTTGCATATTGGACATATATGTTTCATATATTTTTCATTTATGACATATATCCAGAATATATGCAACTTATAAATTTTATAGTTTTCCTATCTATTTTCAGTGTATATTTCACCTCTATTTATTTCCATACGGGGAAGTATATCGTAAAGTACATCGTAAAATATATCCAGTGTACATAAAACAATAAATTTCACATTTATAATAAATAGTTTCGACATATGTGATCAATGCATGTTTCATATTTTTTCTATATATGTGGATATGTAAAAGAAAATATATAGAAGATATATGTGAAATATATTCGACATACAAATTGAATATATTTTGAATATTTTCTGGAATATAACCACGATATACATTTTATATACTCTGTAATATATCTCGACTATATGTTTACTTATATTCAGAGGGCATCCAAAATATATGTATCGTTTATTTTAAGAACTTTATAAACATATTTTACATATTTTTATACACATGTAAACAAAATAACACTTTTATACATTGAAATATATACAAAAGATGTTGATTTAACAACTTTCGGTACCGATGGGTACGTATGGCATTACATTCCACATAATGTATGTTTTACGAAAGAGAAGGAAATACAAAGTTATGCTTTTGTTCGTAACTGCTTTATTCTTCAACTTTATCAATTACAATGTAAAATGACAATGTGTCAATACTCATCTACAATAAAACCTTGAAATGATTTGGGTGTACGTAAGCAACAGCACGTTGAAGGTGACTCATCTCTCGAGCCGTACCTCTCGACTATATGTCAGATATACACTATATATATTGCTCTGATACGTTGCATATATTTGTCAAAATACGTAAACAGTAAGTGGCGTACATTTGAACTACATGTCGCATGTAGATTATATGTAGCTTACTTATATGTTGCGTATATTTGTGAAGATACTGAAAATGTAACTGACAAACAACTAAACTACTTGTCAGATATACATCATAAATAACTCACTTATCTGTTGCATACATTTGTACCAATACATGAAAAGTAATTGACAAACATCTAGATTAAATGTTATATGTATTTTAAATGTATGCTTCAAGTATATATTTTGTCCGAAAAATTGCATATCGCAGATATATTTTGAATATATCTCACGTATATATAGCATGCAGCTGAAATAGAATCTCTATATATGCTTATATACTTGAACTATATTAAACATACATATTGAATACATCGAGAAATATATTTTTTGATATACTTTTTTTCCATGTGGGTATGTAGTCGAAAATTAAAATTGGTTAGGAGATGATTTTACAAATCATCACTGATATAGTTATTTTCTGGGTTAACATATACTGTGACACAAATTACTCTCCACTAACCAAGAGCAGTGGATGCGCGGTCGGTGTGTGACTTTGGCGAACTCCCGAGTTGAGCAGCATTTGTTGCGGTCGTAACTTGGTTGGGTGACTGGTTTGAGCGCCAGCTACTAAGCGGGAGGCAGTTTTTCTAAGTTTTTAATGTATTGTCAAACAGTATAAACTTAGTAAAACCGAAGTTGCCTTTATCGGCCAGGTTCTCATACATTTTCCTGCGCCTTTTTGCAAAGAGCGCAGGAAAAGACTATGGAAGCTGTAGGGAGATCTAGGAATAAAATGGGGAATAAAGGGAAAAAAATCAAATGTAGCACTGGATCAAATATAATGTAAATGTTACTAATATCGCGTTTCACCTTCAGCTTTACCTTTTTATAACCTTTCACATTTTAGATTTTTCGATCAATTCGGTGATGACATTTTTCATATAATACACTGAAAGAAAAAAGTAGATGGGAGAACCATCTCCAGCATATGCTGTACCGCTGAATAGTTGCAGCAACTAACTCGCTCCTGTAACCAATCACATGCTGTTTTCACCAATACAATAGGTGGCGCAACCAACAGCGAGTTCCTACAACCAACCACAGCGGTTCGTATAACCAACGAGTAGTTTCTATAACCAACGAGTAGTTGTCATAACCCACTGAGTAGTTGTCATAACCCACTGAGTAGTTGTCATAACCCACTGAGTAGTTGTCATAACCCACTGAGTAGTTGTCATAACCCATTGAGTTGTTGTCATAACCCACTGAGTAGTTGTCATAACCCACTGAGTAGTTGTCATAACCCACTGAGTAGTTGTCATAACCCATTGAGTAGTTGTCATAACCCACTGAGTAGTTGTTATAACCCACTGAGTAGTTGTCATAACCCACTGAGTAGTTGTCATAACCCACTGAGTAGTTGTCATAACCCACTGAGTAGTTGTCATAACCCACTGATTCGTGACGCTACACGGCAAGAAATGTTTGGTTGTGACAACTACGTTTGCCATTTGCTGTACACAATGTCTCAAAAATTAGTTACCTCAACCATATCGAATAGTAACCTCAATTATTCACGATTAGTTCTCGCGAGAATAGTGAGGTTAATCAATCCAATCGTTTGGACTACCACTCGAATCGTTGGCACTACCATTTGAATTGTAAGGGAAATAGAATAATGATTGGTTCTGTCAACTCATTTTTTGGTTATGGCAACTAATCATTTCTTTCACTGTATATCAACTCTTTCGAGTGGTTGTCGGAACCCATTTATTGGTCTGTCCAACTACTTTTTTTTCCGTGTAGGTATACAGTGGAAAATAGATTAGTAAAATTAGAAATGACAAAAAATGTTTCTAAAAAGGATAACCGTTCGGTAAACGAAATTGTGTCTCATTTTCAGCCATACTTTTGTTTAGCGTCTAACCCCACTTTCTTCTGTCATATACGAGTCCTGTCAACTCACCGGTTTCATCATCCGCTGGCCGCAATGTTACCACATAATTTATCTGCCTCTATTTGCGATAGTCAAATCAAATAAGCAATTTTTTGTAAAATATTTTTAGGACGCTCGATATTTGTTTAAATCTTCATATTAAGGTCTGTAAAAAATATATATTTTTATTATAATTCACTCTTTGTCGTTTATTGCGTTATTAAATTAAAGTTGCACATTTGATTACTGCAGTGATGAACGACCCACCTTAATGTACAACTGGAAGCTTTTGTGCATAAACCGGTATATTAAATTTAACATACAATTGTGATGTAAAATTAATGTATGCTACGGCAAATTTAATAATTTACTTTAATCTTACAGTAAAAGTAATTAAATTTTAATGATTTCCTTTTATTTTATCGCAAAAGAGAATTCATTTTATACCACAATTGTACTATAAATTCACACGGAAAAAAAAAAGTAGTTCTGGCTACCAGCATATGCTGGAATCCAGCATATGCTGTGCCGCGTGTTAGTAATTGAAAGTAAATCGGAATCATAGTCTCAACTTTTTTCGATTGGTAGCAAAAATAGTACGTATCACCAACATCTTGGTTCCTTCAACTATCACGTCTGCTATCCAATCCAAATGATTCGTTACGCCAACCAACCGGTGAGTTGACGTTATGATCTCAGCTGGTCATTGTTACAATCGATACTCTACCAACGAGGCTATAGTTTCGTCAACCGACCGAGTAGTTGGCGCTATTCTAATTATTTCGATTGGTTGTCGGAACCGATAAACCAGTTTTTACAACTACTTTTTTCTTTCCGTGCAGATGACGATATTATGCATAAAAACTTCCAGTCTTTTCTAACAGTATAGTGTATGCGAGAACGATTTATTCTGGTAGCCATCTAGTGGCGCTCCCGCGAACTATCGTCTTCCCACAACCGTATCGAAAGTAATTTTACTTTCTGGAAATGTGCTTAATTGAATTAGCATACAGCAACTCGGGTGGTCATGCAAACTCTGCATTATCGAATGGATTCCCCAGACTTATTATTATATTTATGCCGACAAGGGCGATTATTCGCACGAGTTTATATATATCTAGAAGGGGACACGAAGAGGTAAATATGATTGATATAGTATGTAGTTATAATACGTAATACGTAAAAATGATGAGCCAAGGATGGAGTCTGGACAGTCCCGGATAGAATTTGGGTACTCCAGGACGGAGAGTGGGATTTGATCCTATCCCATTGTCCATTTTGGACTCCATCAAGGACTGCCCAGAATCCACCCTGGACAACACAGACTTCATCTCGGATTTTGCATCTTTTCTACGCGGGATCCTGGTGCATGCGAGAGCGGTTCAAGCTAGTGGCCATCTAATGGCACTTTTGGGAACTGCCGACCCGTATTATACATTTCAACTGTGCTACATTAGAGTATCAACTATTTAGAAATGTCTTCTTCAGTTTTAAAACAAAAACAGTGGGAACATTAGAAAATGATTGAATTTTCTATTTATTTATCTTTCCATTAAAAATATATATTCAGTTAAAAAATAATTTTTCGACTATTATTAGTTGTTTATGCGAGGAAAAAAACGTCGCGGCCTTGAGACGTCTTGCAAAACATAACACATAAACATAAGAATGTTTACAAAAAATCAACACTGATGCACTTGCGAGAAAGTTTTAATACGGTGGCCATCTAGTGGCGCTCCCGCGAACTACCGTCTTCCCCTAACCGAATCGAAAGTAATTTCACTTTCTCGTAATGTGCTTAATTGAATTAGCATATAGCAAACTCGGGTGGTCGTGCAAACGCTGCATTATCGAATGGATTCCCCAGATTTATTATTATGTTTATGCCGACAAGAGCGATTATTCGCACGAGTTTATATATATCTAGAAGGGGATACGAAGAGGTAAAGGTGATTGATATAGTATGTAGTTATAATACGTAATACGTAAAAATGATGAGCCAAGGATGGAGTCTGGACAGTCCCGGATAGAATTTAGGTACTCCAGGACGGAGAGTGGCATTTGATCCTGTCCCATTGTCCATTTTGGACTCCATCAAGGACCGCCCGGAATCCACCCTGGACAACCCAGACTTCATCTTGGATTCTGCATCTTTTCTACGCGGGATCCTAGTGCATGCGAGAGCGGTTCAAGCTAGTGGCCATCTAATGGCATTTTTGCGAACTGCCGACTCGTATTATACATTTCAACTGTGCTACATTAGAGGGTCAACTATTTAGAAACGTCTTCTTCAGTTTTAAAACAAAAACAGTGAGAACATTTGGAAAATGATTGAATGTTCCATTTATTTATCTTTCCATTAAAAATATATATTCAGTTAAAAAATAATTTTTCGACTATTATTAGTTGTTTATGCGAGGAAAAAACGTCGCGGCCTTGAGACGTCTTGCAAAACATAACGCATAAACATAAGAATGTTTACAAAAAATCAACACTGATGCAATTGCGAGAAAGTTTTAATACGGTAGCCATCTAGTGGCGCTCCCGCGAACTACCGTCTTCCCCTAACCGTATCGAAAGTAATTTCACTTTCTCGTAATGTGCTTAATTGAATTAGCGTATAGCAAACTCGGGTGGTGGTGCAAACGCTGCATTATCGAATGGATTCCCCAGATTTATTATTATGTTTATGCCGACAAGAGCGACTATTCGCACGAGTTTATATATATCTAGAAGGGGATACGAAGAGGTAAAGGTGATTGATATAGTATGTAGTTATAATACGTAATACGTAAAAATGATGAGCCAAGGATGGAGTCTGGACAGTCCCGGATAGAATTTGGGTACTCCAGGACGGAGAGTGGGATTTGATCCTATCCCATTGTCCATTTTGGACTCCATCAAGGACTGCCCAGAATCCACCCTGGACAACCCAGACTTCATCTCGGATTTTGCATCTTTTCTACGCGGGATCCTGGTGCATGCGAGAGCGGTTCAAGCTAGTGGCCATCTAATGGCACTTTTGGGAACTGCCGACCCGTATTATACATTTCAACTGTGCTACATTAGAGTATCAACTATTTAGAAATGTCTTCTTCAGTTTTAAAACAAAAACAGTGGGAACATTAGAAAATGATTGAATTTTCTATTTATTTATCTTTCCATTAAAAATATATATTCAGTTAAAAAATAATTTTTCGACTATTTTTAGTTGTTTATACGAGAAACAAAACGTCGCGGCCTTGAGACGTCTTGCAAAACATAACGCATAAACGTAAGAATGTTTACAAAAAATCAACACTGATGCACTTGCGAGAAAGTTTTAATACGGTGGCCATCTAGTGGCGCTCCCGCGAACTACAGTCTTGCCCTGACCGTATCAAAAGTAGTTTCACTTTCTCGTAATGTGCTTAATTGAATTAGCGTATAGCAAACTCGGATGGTGGTGCAAACGCTGCATTATCGAATGGATTCCCCAGATTTATTATTATGTTTATGCCGACAAGAGCGACTATTCGCACGAGTTTATATATATCTAGAAGGGGATACGAAGAGGTAAAGGTGATTGATATAGTATGCAGTTATAATACGTAATACGTAAAAATGATGAGCCAAGGATGGAGTCTGGACAGTCCCGGATAGAATTTGAGTACTCCAGGACGGAGAGTGGGATTTGATCCTATCCCATTGTCCATTTTGGACTCCATCAAGGACCGCCCGGAATCCACCCTGGACAACCCAGACTTCATCTTGGATTCTGCATCTTTTCTACGCGGGATCCTAGTGCATGCGAGAGCGGTTCAAGCTCGTGGCCATCTAATGGCATTTTTGCGAACTGCCGACTCGTATTATACATTTCAACTGTGCTACATTAGAGGATCAACTATTTAGAAATGTCTTCTTCAGTTTTAAAACAAAAACAGTGAGAACATTTGGAAAATGATTGAATTTTCTATTTATTTATCTTTCCATAAAAAATATATATTCAGTTAAAAAATAATTTTTCGACTATTATTAGTTGTTTATACGAGAAAAAAACGTCGAGGCCTTGAGACATCTTGCAAAACATAACGCATAAACATAAGAATGTTTACAAAAAATCAACACTGATGCACTTGCGAGAAAGTTTTAATACGGTGGCCATCTAGTGGCGCTCCCGCGAACTACCGTCTTCCCCTAACCGAATCGAAAGTAATTTTACTTTCTCGTAATGTGCTTAATTGAATTAGCGTATAGCAAACTCGGGTGGTCATGCAAACGCTGCATTATCGAATGGATTCCCCAGATTTATTATTATGTTTATGCCGACAAGAGCGATTATTCGCACGAGTTTATATATATCTAGAAGGGGATACGAAGAGGTAAAGGTGATTGATATAGTATGTAGTTATAATACGTAATACGTAAGAATGATGAGCCAAGGATGGAGACTGGACAGTCCCGGATAGAATTTGGGTACTCCAGGACGGAGAGTGGGATTTGATCCTATCCCATTGTCCATTTTGGACTCCATCAAGGACCGCCCAGAATCCACCCTGGACGACTCAGACTTCATCTTGGATTCTGCATCTTTTCTACGCGGGATCCTGGTGCATGCGAGAGCGGTTCAAGCTAGTGGCCATCTAATGGCACTTTTGCGAACTGCCGACCCGTATTATACATTTCAACTGTGCTACATTAGAGGATCAACTATTTAGAAATGTCTTCTTCAGTTTTAAAACAAAAACAGTGAGAACATTTAGAAAATGATTGAATTTTCTATTTATTTATCTTTCCATTAAAAATATATATTGAGTTAAAAAATAATTTTTCGTTGTTAGTTGCTATTATTAGTTGTTTACGCGAGGAAAAAACGTCGCGGCCTTGAGACATCTTGTAAAACATAACGCATAAACATAAGAATGTTTACAAAAAATCAACACTGATGCACTTGCGAGAAAGTTTTAATACGGTGGCCATCTAGTGGCGCTCCCGCGAACTACCGTCTTCCCCTAACCGTACCGAAAGTAATTTCACTTTCTCGTAATGTGCTTAATTGAATTAGCGTACAGCAAACTCGGGTGGTCGTGCGAACGCTGCATTATCGAATGGATTCCCCAGATTTATTATTATGTTTATGCCGACAAGAGCGATTATTCGCACGAGTTTATATACGTCTAGAAGGGGGACACGAAGAGATAAAAATGATAGATATAGTATGTAGTTATAATACGTAATACATGAAGAACGAGAGAGGTTTGCTGGCCCACTTTGCGAGAGCTCTGACTTTTAAAGATCCTTCGAAGCCCGCTCTTTTCCATCCACAGATCCGCATGGCTTTTGCGCTCCGTGCACAATAACCAGCGAACTCTCTATCCGCTAAAGTGAAATATTGAACTCACCCTCCGCCTATATCTTCTGCTTCTGCTGCTGCTATATTCTTTTCTCTCTCGTTCTCACTTTTCCTCACTATTCCTCTCTTTCTCTCTCTCTCTCTATCTCTCATCCAGAGCCTCACTCTCTTTTCGTAGCCTACTTGCTACCAAAAACTGAACCCGGCGAATAATTCGCCTTCGCGACTTTTCAACGAAGAGCAGTTGAAGGAAACGTCGTTCCTTCCCGCTCCCATGTATTTCAGGCTTCTTGCATCTTCTACCTCTCATTTCTCAACGAATAAAAAGCCAATCCTCTTCTCTCCGCTTCTCCTTCCATTGAATTTATTAGCCGCGAGTATAACTCTGCTATTACTACTATCTGCAGTCGAGAGAAAAGAGACTCCCTCGAGTTGTCCTACTTATGAGACCGTTCTCGTCGTCCCGCACGACGCAAATATTCTTACGCAACAGTTCTCTTTAATTTTTCATTCCCCGAACGATTCTGATAATTCTTGTAAGCTGAAAAAATAATATCAACAATATTATCCACACGAATGATGAAAAATATATGGTCACTTCGTTAAAAAAAAACATGATGCCCCAAGTAACAAAATTATATATAGTTCGATATATGGAATTGGATATGAAGCATTCTCTGTCAATTCAGCCACTTTTTTTCAACCCTCTCCGATTTGCCCTGTAATTGATTATATGAATGTACCACTAAAAGACACTCTGTGAATTTTTTCAGATTTTTTATAATAATTTTTTAGAAACTGGCTTTTTTTATTCAAGTGTAAATATCTCAGAATTTTGAAGTTACTGAAAAAAAATGTCAGCACATAAAAGTTGTCGTTTATTGTTAGCTTTCGAGCGGAATATTCCAAATAATTGTCACGTTCCTGTGAGTACGATTTTTTCCCGAAAAATGGAGGAATTATTTTTTAATTAAAAAAAGGATATTTTTTTTTACTGAAAAAATTACAGAGTATTGCTACATGACTGTTGATATCACAAAAAAATCGCCAGAGTGGCACCGATCGATCTTCTGGTATTAAGGGCAGGGTAAAGTATTTAAATTTTTTTTTTCCATTTTTTTTTTAATTTTTTTAAATGAATGCCTAATGTCTCAAGAATATTGTGTAAAAATTTCAAGTCGATCGGAGTAAAATTGACGAAGCTATGAGTATTTGAGCGTCTATTGCTCCAGGCGGGTCTGCGGCGCACGACAGTAAAGAAGAAAGAGTTTTGCGTAGACAAACGCAAAAAGATGCTCTCGATCATCTTGATGGAAGTCGTTTACTCTACGGACCTGGCATCGACGACTTTCAGTGAGTATAAGAAAATTATCGAGTTTTATTTTGAATTTCTAAAAATTCAAAGATAATTGAAAAGTCTGAAAAAATTCATACGTATACAGAAAAATGAACGAATCAGGAAAAAAAATTAGACTGCGGGGAAATTTGTTGTCTATTTTTTTTTTTTTCATCATTTTGTTAATAACATTTTAGAATTATTATTATGCAAAATTAATCTTTTGAGTACCGTTAATATGCATGAATTTTCTCAGATTTTTATGCAATCGAGAAGTGTTCTCAAACTTATGTGCAATGAGCGCTAAGCGACCAAACTCTTCTGCGTTTTTCAAACCGTTTTTCTGAGACTTGTCATTTTTGAAGTCCGTGAGCACGATTACTCAAAATCTACTGGACCAATCGCTTTGAAATTTTGCACAGTACTTCTTCACGTAATTTACCAGGTATTGTCGAGAGCTTTTTTGTTTTTTTTAATAATTACTAATTTTTCAACAACAAATTACCCGATTTTTTAAAGCGAAAATCGGGTTTTTGACTTCCAAGTGCTACGAAAAATCGAAAAATCGAAAAAAAAAAACCTCCCGTCATTACCTCAAAAAACATCTCCTTTAACAAATGCATTTTGATTTTTTTGTTTCAGATGATTTTGTTGCGAGTTATGATGCTCACCGCAAACCACCTTTTTTTCGCGGCGGCTCCGGGGATTAATTTTCATTCCCTCAATTTTGAAAATTTTTCAATGAAAATTTGGGAAAATGTTGTTGAAATGTTACTTTATTATATGTAAATTTTTCAATAAACGAACACTATCCGTTACGCCAAAAAAAATCTTAAAAACATGCCTTTTTTTCGCCGAATTAACTTTACCCTGCCCTTAAAAAATGTATTTGTGTGAAAGTTCCGAAAAACGGGAGCATTATTATTTTTTTGATAAAAAAAAGGTTACTTTTTTTGGCTAATAAAATTACAGAGTATTCCTGCATGATTGTATATATTGCAACAAAATCATCAGAGTGGCAAGGATCGAGCTTACGGTATTAAAAAAAATTATTCGTGTGGAAGTTTCGAAAAACGGGGGAATTATTTTTTTTTATACCAGAAGCTCGATCCGTACCACTCTGATGATTTTTTTGCAATATCTACAGTCATGCAAGAATACTCTGTAATTTTATTAGCCAAAAAAAAGTAACCTTTTATTATCAAAAAAATAATAATGCCCCCGTGTTTCGGAACTTTCACACAAATGCATTTTTTAATACCAGAAGATCGATCGGTGCCACTCTGGCGATTTTTTTGTGATATCAACAGTCATGTAGCAATACTCTGTAATTTTTTCAGTAAAAAAAAATGTCCTTTTTTTAATTAAAAAATAATTCCTCCATTTTTCGGAAAAAAATAATACTCACAGGAACGTGACAATTATTTGGAATATTCCGCTCGAAAGCTAACAATAAACGACAACTTTTATGTGCTGACATTTTTTTTCAGTAACTTAAAAATTCTGAGATATTTGCATTTGAATAAAAAAGCCATTTTGTGAAAAATTATTTTTAAAAATCTGAAAAAATTCACATAAAGTGTCTTTTAGTGGTACATTCATGTAATCAATTACAGGGCAAATCGGAGAGGGTCGAAAAAAAAGTGGCTGAATTGACAGAGAATGCTTCATAAACTCTATAAACAATCACGACCATTGGCAATTTTTATAGCTATTCTCCCATCGAAGATTTAATAATTTTCAAAGATTTTGTGTAGATGGATTTATAAAAAAAACATCATAAAGTAAAAAAAAAAAAAGAAGAATATATAATTTTTAACATACAATTTTTGTACTTGGGATCATCGAGCATAAATTTACGGAATTTAAAGATTTATGATGTTGCTCAGTCAGGCAGAATGGACAATTTTTTTTTTTCGAACCTCTTTTTGACAAAGGTTAAGGCTACTTAAATTTAAAGGCTATTAAATGATAGTTCCACTTCATGGATTTTTTCTGATATTATTAATATAAATATTAAATATTATCAGCACGTTATAAGTTATAAAATATATAATTTCTCACTGCACAAATAATAACAATAATGATAATGGATCGCATCAAAGATCTCTTCAAATTTCATTTTCAGAATTGTGTTTATAATATTCTTAATCTAAAAAAAAGATACAAAAACTATTATTGATGTGTATAATTAAAAAATATTATTACTCTTTGCTTGAAAACAAAGTTACTAATCATCTCATATAAATTTACAGAGCTTACTGATCCGTGATGTGGCTCGTCGAGAGGCAATCTGCTCCAACTTTTTGGTCAGGACGCTACAACGATACGAGGCAATTACCGGGAAGCAAGTCTTTTTTCGACCAAAGTTAAGGCTAAAGACTTTTTAATAAGAGTTCAACTTAGAGACTTTTCACTGTGAATTAAATCTAAAGACTTTAATCAATAGTTCAATCGCAAGGTGTTTTTTTTTTAAATATTATTAACATGAATATTAAATATTATCAGCACGATGTAAGTTATAAACAATATAACTTTTCACTGCATTAAACAAAAAATAATAATAATGAATATAATCGGTGATTTTAATTTTGACCGCTGTTGATTATTAGTTGATTATTGGTTGATTATTAGTTGATATAAGAGTCGAAACGTAAAATTTCTGGATTACTAATGAATGTCATCGACAATCTTTTCCATTTTTATTTGCAGAATAAGTCTTATCATTTTCTTAATCTAAGAAAAATGCAAAAAATATTATTGACGCGTATATTCTGATGACGAAAACAAAGCTTCGTCTATAAATAAGCAAAATAAAAATAAAAAAAATAATAATAATGTATATAAATAATAATAATAATAATGAATGTCATTAAAGATTCCTTTAATTTTCATTATCATAATCGAAAAAAAAGAATTATGCAAAAAATATTATTGATGCGTATAAAAAAATACTTATACTATTTCTCTTCGCCTAAAAAAAAAGGCGTGTCCGATCATCTCATATAAATTTACAGAGCTCACCGATCCGTGCTGTTTCTCGTCGAGAGGCAATCTGCGCCAACTTTTTCGTCAAGACGGCGACAACGATACCTCGAGAATTACGAAGAGTCGAGTCCCAACCGAAGATATCCGCGCCAGGGTGTTTGACTCGAGTGAGAAACGTATCCGGAAATCTGATACGATTTTTGCGGTATCGCGGTTTGGGAAAAAAAAGAAGAAAGAAACGCGCGCAAGAAACAAAACAAAGAAAAAACAAAAAGTCCCGAGAAGAAGCCCTGAAAGGTAGAGGAATGAGGGAGAGAAGAATATACGAAGTTAAAAAAAAAAGAGCGAAGAAAGATGAGGATAGAAAAGTTGAAAACCTCGGCTCGATTCGCATCTGAACGTCGCGAAACGCCCCCCCTCAAAGTTTTCCAGTTGCTTCTCCAGCGAAGACGCGAGCGCGTGTCGAAGAGGGTGAGAGAGCTAACCGAGAGACACTTTCTATCATCGGGACGTATCTTCCGCATTCCCGAGTAGCAAGCAGCGCAGTTGCAAGCGTTACACGCTCGGAACGACGAGAAGAATACTATGCGAAAGCGTCGAATCGATAGCGAGAATCCCCACTGCTCGGTTGAGCGTTGTTTATATGGGGAATAGGACGTCACGACCTTGGAACGACTTCCACACACAACGTGAGGCACTTCTCTCGTATCCACTGTTTGTGGATATACTGCGCTTTAGATATCTCCTTTCATCTCGATATTAGCAATGTTTCAGCTATTCGTAAATACGCACGACTTTCATCCTCTGGGCTTTTAGCCTTGCATAGCTTTAACCGCATCCTGGTGCTCCTAGGCATCTTCGTGGTTTCGCAATTTTCATTCCTCGATGGCAATCACACGACTAAGTCGTGTGCAGAGAGAAATCTGTGGTATGCGTTTTGTTTAGTTCACTTCACTCTATGGTCATACTTTGTCGGCTTTGCGTTTGTTTACGAAGCAACCTCGTTTTGTATACTATTTTTATTTCGACGTATTTATTTTAAATATATGAGGCATTCTTTATCAACTGGGCCATTTTTTTCGGTCGATCTTCCGGATATTTTTCTAAACTTCTCAGTTTGTTGTACTAAGGTAAATGTCCCAGTAATCGACCATGTACCAGTAATCGACCAGTCTGTGGTAAAAGAGCGATAAATAAGACTGTGAGTGCTTTTCGACGCTTATATAAATTAACAACACTTCCTCCGATTTATGTACAATATTATATGAAAATTTGAGGCTTGTAAAATCACAACAGTGATAATAAGAAAATCGTAAACTTGCAGTGACCGAGCCGAGCGTGATTTCGTCGAAATCCTCGATATGGAGGTTAAGGTGCGTCTCGTGACATTTAGTTAAATTCTGCGATGCACGAAGACTTTGGCTGAGTAAGTTTAATTTGATATTACATATGAAGAATCTGGTATTACTAAATGAATATGATTTTATCGTAAAATTGTTGTTTGTGCAAAAAAATCGCGGAGGTCGAATAACTGGTTCAGAAAAACACATAAATGTCCGGGTAATCGACCTACTGTCGATCACTAGGACAAAATTGTGGATAGAAAATTAGTGTAAATCGCATATTGTTTTTATGAATTAGATGATAAAAAATAATGTAACAATTCATTCATCGATCGAACTGTACGAGGAGTAGTTATGGACAGGGGTATTGGGCTCTCTATAAATAATTAAACAGCAAAATAAATCATGTCGATAACTGGGCCATGCATATGTCCATGACTGGGTCATGTCATGTCATGGGTCGATTACTGGGCAAACCGTGACTTTAGTATGTCCATGACTGGGACATTTGCACACCTCAAGTTTTATGTTAATTTTTTATTACAAGAAGATAAGGTAGTCCAAAAGTTAAGCGTTCTATTTGTTGACAAGGTTATACTGATTCTTTATAACCTACAATGACAGTTATTGACGTCTTAATTTGTGACTTTTCTTAACGTGTCGATTACTAGGACATATAACGGTCGATTACTGGACCAACTATAACTTTAGTATGTCGATGACTGGTGCATTTGCACTTCTGAAGCTTTAGAATAAGTTTTCTCTACAATAAGATAAGTTCCGAAAATTTTTGAGGTTGTTATTTTTTCATACGACTATTCTGATTCATTATTACCTAGAATGATCATTTTTTGTATCTTAATGTGAAAGTTACGTTTTTATAAAGTCGGGCAATTTGGTTAACGTGTCGATCACTGGGACGTTTACCTTATTTGAGATGGGTTTTTGCGATTATTTTCAGATTTTTAAAGTGCGCCGTTAAGGATTTACATTTTTTTTTAAATATCACTATATCTCAGAAAATATTAGACTCTCAAAAAATTCTTAAGAACATTAACTTTTTCATCTTCCATCTACTTTCAAGTGATGCTAAAATCATAATTTTTCCAACGGAAGAAAGTCACTTTTTCGCAAAAAAAAGCAATAAATAATTTTTTTAATGAAAAAAATATTATTGATTCCACTCTTAATTTTACAAGGTGTTTCGCATTATATGAAGATTCTATGAAAAAAATTCCAAAGCGGCACCTCCAATTCTTAGGCAGTAAAAAATTGAAAATTAAAATAAAAAAAATTAATAAATTTTTTCCTGTCTAAGAATCGGAGGTGCCACTTTGGATTTCCTCCCTAGCGGATTTCATCACATTTCCAAAAGATAAAATTAAACTTCTCGGACGACAGGCTGTGCCAAATAATTCGAAAAAAAAACGGGCAGGAAAAAATTTATTATCTTTATTATTTTAATTTTCAATTTTTTACTGCCTAAGAATTGGAGGTGTCAATTTGAAATTTTTTTCTCAGAATCTTCATAGAATGCGAAACACCTTGGAAAATTAAGAACGGAATCAAAGATGCTTTTTTCGTGAAAAAAAATTATTTATTTTTTTTTTTTCCCAATCTGGTTCGCGATTTTTATTTCGATCTATTTCGATGTATTTATTTAAAATATATGGGGCATTTCATGCTAACTCGAATAACGGCCGAACCTCACGTTGCCCAATTTGGTTCGCGATTTTTTATGTTATTCTTTCGACATAAAAAATGCATTTCTTTTCAGACTTCTTTTTTTCATTTAGTTTTTCAATTATTAATATTTAAAAGTAAACAAAAAACGCCCTATTTTAAGAATGCGAAAAAAATTTAAAAATACTACGCCGAAACACGAAATTTTTGTCGACAAGCGAAAATGGACAAAAAAATTCTTCTACCTTTTTTCTATTTTATGTTTTTTTTTGTAGGTACATCTACACAAAATCTTAAAAAATGTTTAACATCGATGGAGACTGTTGTGAAAATTGTCGTGATTTCACATTAAGCTTTACTCGCATTCAATTACAAACTGTTTTTGCAGCCAAAAAGATTGAATTGTTTTTCAATCATCTTTTCTTGTTTTTTAAAACTTTACCATTTTTGAATTTTCAGCTGCAAGCCAATACGATGAAACAAAAAACGGTCTTGAAGTCCAATTCAAAAAGAACATTTTTTAAGATTTTGTGTGGATGTACCTACAAAAAAAATGTACAGAAGAAATGTTTGGTTCACTTTCGCATGTTGACCAAAAATTTCGTTTTTTGTCGCAGTATTTTTTAGATTTTATTTCGGATTTTTTAAGTAAGACGATTTTTGTTTATATTTAAACATTAATAATTAAAAAACTTAATTAAAAAAAAATTTGAAAAAAATGCTACATGCATTTTTTATGTTGAAAAATAATATAAAAATCGCGAACCACATTGGGCAAGGTCAGGTTCGACCGTTGGTCAATTTGGCACGGGATGCCCCATATGTATAATTACTTTGCCATTTGAATAAGAATTTATTCGTCATTAATCGATAATGATCATCTGAAGGATGATACTCATTATTTAGAATTTTTAACGAGCACCCACCGGGATGAAAAAAAATTATTAAAAAAAAATGGTCGTGACTTTGTTTAATAAAAAAAAGCGGGAAAATAATATCCGAAAATTTTGAAATCATCACTTTTTCGTTTTTACGTATAAATCCATTTTTTATTCATGAAATTTAAATGTAGTATGCATTTCAAATGAAATTTCACGGTTTACGAAATTTCTTTTCACATCTGCAAATTAAAATAAAAAAAAGAGGTCTTGAGAAAAAAATCGTACTTTCAATGTAGGCAAATGTGCGACTTTGGAAGTTAAAGATCGCATAAAAATTAAATTTATCGTTCAGTACTTTATTAAATAATATTAAATTACTTGGTCATTTGATTTAACATTTATTTATTATTAATTATTATTACCCATTTAGAGAATCATACTCATTAATTTGATTTAATTGAGTCCTGTGCAAAGTTTCCCAAGTTCATTCCATTTTGCTTCCTCATAGAGGAAGCTTTGTTTTCGTGAAAATTTTTTTTTTCGAGATTTTCATGTCAGTACACTCAGAATGGTCCAAAACATCGAGAAAAGTGATTTAGAAAAAATGTCTGTATGTGTGTGTGTGTGTGTGTGTGTGTATGTGTGTGTGTATGTGTGTGTGTATGTTACACGATTGAAAAATGTAAACCTTTATAACTCGGGAATGCCTTGAGATATCAAGTTGAAATTTGGACCATAGATAGAGGGATCAAGCCTCATCGTCCATACAGATTTTTGTTAAAATCCACTTCATCGTTAAATTATTACGCGTTTTTTAATTTTTTGAAAAATGTCTGTTTACGCGATAACTCTTTCAATTTTCGAGATATTGATCTTAAAATTAGTATGAATGTGAGCTTTCATACGCCGGTGATCGCTATTGAATTTGGTTAAGATCGGTTGAACCGTTAAAATTTTATGATGTTTAGAATTTTTCAAAAAATTGACATTATCGCTCTATTGTAACTTTTGCAAAACTTAAGATAGCGATCTCAAATTTTGTATATAAATGAAACAATATTCAGCCATTATATATGTATAATTTAGTGACGAACGGTATGACATTTCTGATTTTATGGAATGTTGAATTATTTTTAAAAATATACATTATCACATTCACTTTCGGAAACGCTCTAATAATCACGAAATAACGTAATAACGAAATAGAAAAAGCGAATCCACAACATGTATATTTATCTAATTAAAACAAGGATGCAAATTAGAACCTTGCACATTGCTTCCTCATTATTTTTCGCGTTTTACAAAGCTTCCTCTATGAGGAAGCCAAAAATTGAATAACATACTTCCTCATAGAGGTAGCTTTGTAAAACGCGAAAAATAATGAGGAAGCAATGTGCAAGGTTCTACTTTGCATCCTTTTTATATTTTTGTCCCATATTCATTATAACTATGTATAGCATAACTGACAATATAATATCTTATGAAGATGAGACGTTGGACATAAATGTGAGGAAGCAAGCACGAAAATAAAACGAGAACTGATGAAAGGTATGGAAATTTAAAGCGATCGAACAACAGAAGACGGACTCAAAAGAAGTGGATAAGTGGTTTACGAGGTAAAGAGATATTTGAACGTTGTGCATCTGACGGGGAATTGAGTGTGTAGCAAACAGGTTGAATTAAGAGAAAAGTTATAACAGAGGTAAAGAAAAAGAAAGGCAAAGTTAAAAACAAGACTGATACATAATTATAAAATAATAGCATAACTATTTTAAGAAATAGAAGAGCTGATATAGAAAAAGTTCAAATGTAAAAATCCTCTAGAATACACATTGCGATAAAAGAAAAACATTTTTGAGAATCCCTTAAAAAGAAAACTAATTTGTATTTATAAGGAACAAACTATTTTATTTTTTATAAAATGTTCAAAAAATGTTTGATAAATGGTATATTTAAAAAAAAATAACTTATTCGAATTGGTTGCAAAGTGAATAACAACTAATGAATAGGAGGTAAGAAAAAAATATTATTATTACCCTTTTTTTTGCAAAACTCTTTTTCATTTTCGTAAAACAAAATTTGTATTTTTAAAAATTCTAGAAGTATATTTTTGAGTAGGGACGGATATCGAAGTAATTACGAAATAAATTGATAAAGGAATTTCGATTATCATGAACCAATTACGATTACGATAGTGTTCATTCAAGTACTTGAGTAAATGCTTAAGGGGAGGAAGTCAGGTCAAAAAAATTGATTTTGGAAATTCAATATCATCCAAATCCTGTTGCATATAAAAATGCCCAGCGCACTATATTGTTGGCACTCGATGAAAGGATTTTTTACTGTCATCTAGCTTGCATATGCTTTTCAATATTATCTTAAGCAAAGTTCTTAGGTTTTCCATTCTGCGCATGATTCAGATCAAACTACTAGGCAGATTGGAATGGTTGACGTCTCATTTTCTTCTTCATGAAAAGATACACCGGCTAAATGGAGCAAATGTTAATAAAAAGTAATATTTTTTAAGTGACATAATTATTAATAAATAAATTTTATACTATTTTCTAAATCAGTGATTAACTTTGCTTTCAGAATGAAAAAAAAAATAGTTTGCTCCATTTAGTCGGTGTATCTTTTCATGAAGAAGAAAATGAGACGTCAACCATTCCAATCTGCCTAGTAGTTTGATCTGAATCATGCGCAGAATGAAAAACTTAAGAACTTTGCTTAAGATAATATTGAAAAGCATATGCAAGTCAGACGACAGTAAAAAATCCTTTCATCGAGCACCAACAATATAGTGCATTGGGCATTTTTATATGCAATAGGATTCGGATGATATTGAATTTCCAAAATCAATTTTTTTGACCTGACCCCTCCCCTTAATACAAGTTCTGAGGTTTCACTCCTTGAAGTCAATGAATACATTGATGCATCAACCTGGTAGCGATGCACGCCCTTCCGTATTGTCTGCGTATTCGTGTTATTGGCGGCCAAATGCGCGCCATGTAAGTGGTTATAAATTATTAAATTCCTTTTCATTCAGAAAAGGAATTTAATGAATAGTAGAAAATTAGAAAAATGGCCCATTATTTCTCTATTATTTTAATTTTATTAATGAAGAAAAAATTTTTTATCATTTTTTAAAATAAAATTGTAATTTTTTTTTTTAGTTTGCTGAGATTTTTGTTTTTGTGGGATTTTTATTGTTCTTTTATAAAAAAACGTTCTTTTTTTTAAATTAAATTTTTACACAGTTAGAAGTGATTAATATCGAACTTCTATTACCAGTTAGAAGTGATTAATATCGAACTATTCACAAAATAAATAAAGCCCGAATATACCAATCCAATTACAATTATGCTACTTGAAGAGTAAAGATTTAAATTTTGGAGATTCCACCGACTTTCATCAATCAAAACATTGATGCATCGACATAATAGCGATGCACGACCTTTCCTATTGTCTGCGTATCGCAGATAACCGGCAACCAAATGCCCAAATTATAAATTTGTTATAAACTAAATAAAAAGGAACCTAATGAATAGTAGATTCTGGGAAAAATGGCCCATTCTTTCTCTATTATTTTTATTTTAGTAATGTAGAAAAAGACTTTTTATTACTTTTTAAAATAAAATTGCAATTTTTTAACCAATATAGTGATATTTTGATTTTTCTGGGTTTTTTTATTGTTAATTTGTGGAAAACCTTTTTTTCATTTGTAAAAACCAAATTGTATTTTTTTTTACCAATCTGGCGAGACTTTTATTTTTCTTTTATATTACGAATAAAAAATAATTAATATCGAACTATTCACAAAATAAATAAACTCCGAATACACCAATCCAATTACAATTATGTTACTTTAAGAGTAAAGACTTAAAGTTCTGAGATTCCACCGGCTGTCATCAATCAAAACATTGATGCATCGATATAATAACGATGCACGACCTTTCCTATTGTCTGCGAATCACAGATAACCGGCAACCAAATGCCCAAATTATAAATTTGTTATAAACTAAATAAAAAGGAACCTAATGAATAGTACATTCTGGGAAAAATGGCCCATTCTTTCTTTATTATTTTTATTTTAGTAACGTAGAAAAAGACTTTTTATTACTTTTTAAAATAAAATTGAAATTTTTTAACCAATATAGTGATATTTTGATTTTTCTGGGTTTTTTATTGTTAATTTGTGGAAAACCTTTTTTCATTTGTAAAAACAAATTGTAATTTTTTTTACCAATCTGGCGAGACTTTTATTTTTCTTTTATATTACGAATAAAAAATAATTAATATCGAACTATTCACAAAATAAATAAACTCCGAATACACCAATCCAATTACAATTATGTTACTTGAAGAGTAAAGACTTAAAGTTCTGAGATTCCACCGACTGTCATCAATCAAAACATTGATGCATCGATATAATAACGATGCACGACCTTTCCTATTGTCTGCGAATCACAGATAACCGGCAACCAAATGCCCAAATTATAAATTTGTTATAAACTAAATAAAATAGTAGATTCTGGGAAAAATGGACCATTCTTTCTCTATAATTTTTATTTTAGTAATGTACAAAAAGACTTTATTACTTTTTAAAATAAAATTGCAATTTTTCAACCAATATATAGTGATACTTTGATTTTACTGGGTTTTTTATTGTTAATTTGTGGAAAACCTTTCTTTCATTTCTAAAAACAAAATTGTAATTTTTTTTACCACTTTAGCGAGACTTTTATTTTTCTGCGATTTTTATTGTTCTTTTATTACGAATAACAAGTGATTAATATCGAACTAATCACAAAATAAATAAAGTCCGAATACACCAATCCAATTACAATTATGTTACTTTAAGAGTAAAGACTTAAAGTTCTGAGATTCCACCGACTGTCATCAATCAAAACATTGATGCATCGATATAATAGCGATGCACGACCTTTCCTATTGTCTGCGTATCACAGATAACCGGCAACCAAATGCCCAAATAATAAATTTGTTATAAACTAAATAAAAAGGAACCTTATGAATGGTAGATTCTGGGAAAAATGTAGAAAAAGACTTTTTATTACTTTTTTTATATAAAATTGCAATTTTTTAACCAATATAGTGATATTTTGATTTTTCTGGGTTTTTTAATTGTTGATTTGTGGAAAACCTTTTTTCATTTGTAAAAAACAAACTGTAATTTTTTTTACCAATCTGGCGAAACTTTTATTTTTCTTTTATATTACGAATAAAAATTAATATCGAACTACTCACAAAATAAATAAACTCCGAATACACCAATCCAATTACAATTATGCTACTTGAAGAGTAAAGACTTAAAGTTCTGAGATTCCACCGACTGTCATCAATCAAAACATTGATGCATCGACATAATAGCGATGCACGACCTTTCCTATTGTCTGCAAATCACAGATAACCGGCAACCAAATGCCCAAATTATAAATTTGTTATAAACTAAATAAAATAGTAGATTCTGGGAAAAATGGACCATTCTTTCTCTATAATTTTTATTTTAGTAATATACAAAAAGACTTTTTATTACTTTTTAAAATAAAATTGCAATTTTTCAACCAATATATAGTGATACTTTGATTTTACTGAGTTTTTTATTGTTAATTTGTGGAAAATCTTTTTTTTTATTTCTAAAAACAAAATTGTAATTTTTTTTATCACTTTAGCGAGACTTTTATTTTTCTGAGACTTTTATTGTTCTTTTATTACGAATAAAAAGTGATTAATATCGAACTAATCACAAAATAAATAAACTCCGAATACACCAATCCAATTACAATTATGTTACTTTAAGAGTAAAGACTTAAAGTTCTGAGATTCCACCGACTGTCATCAATCAAAACATTGATGCATCGATATAATAACGATGCACGACCTTTCCTATTGTCTGCGAATCACAGATAACCGGCAACTAAATGCCCAAATTATAAATTTGTTATAAACTAAATAAAATAGTAGATTCTGGGAAAAATGGCGCATTCTTTCTCTATAATTTTTATTTTAGTAATGTAGAAAAAGACTTTTTATTACTTTTTAAAATAAAATTGCAATTTTTCAACCAATATATAGTGATACTTTGATTTTACTGAGTTTTTTATTGTTAATTTGTGGAAAATCTTTTTTTTATTTCTAAAAACAAAATTTTAATTTTTTTACCACTTTAGCAAGACTTTTATTTTTCTGAGATTTTTATTGTTCTTTTATTACGAATAAAAAGTGATTAATATCGAACTATTCACAAAATAAATAAACTCCGAATACACCAATCCAATTACAATTATGCTACTTGAAGAGTAAAGACTTAAAGTTTTGAGATTCCACCGACTGTCATCAATCAAAACATTGATGCATCGATATAATAGCGATGCACGACCTTTCCTATTGTCTGCGTATCACAGATAACCGGCAACCAAATGCCCAAATTATAAATTTGTTATAAACTAAATAAAAGAATCTACTATTCTGGGAAAAATGGCCCATTTTTTCTCTATTATTTTTATTTTAGTAATGTAGAAAAAAACTTTTTATTACTTTTTAAAATAAAATTGAAATTTTTTTAACCAATATAGTGATATTTTGATTTTTCTGGGTTTTTTTTATTGTTAATTTGTGGAAAACCACAAATTAACAATAAACAACAATTTTTTTCATTTGTAAAAACAAATTGTAATTTTTTTTACCAATCTGGCGAGACTTTTATTTTTCTTTTATATTACGAATAAAAAATAATTAATATCGAACTATTCACAAAATAAATAAACTCCGAATACACCAATCGAATTACAATTATGCTACTTGAAGAGTAAAGACTTAAAGTTCTGAGATTAAACCGACTGTCATCAATCAAAACATTGATGCATCGATATAATAGCGATGCACGACCTTTCCTATTGTCTGCGTATCACGGATAACCGGCGGCCAAGTGCCCAACTCGGCAGTCCGTGGGCAAGTGAGTGCGAGCAGTGCGTTCGAGGTTTGCAGTCTGCTATAGTGGTGGGGATCGTTGGTGCGGCGCTTCAGTGTCTCACGTAGCCGGCGCGCACACGGAGCGTCAAGCGGGGCGCACCGAGTGGCTCAAGTCAGTGAGCGTTCGGCGGTCGAGCGAGGCGTGTCTCTGTAAACGACATCGCATTTGGCTCCGTTGACAATTGCTTCGTATTCCTCGAACCCGTGCGCGCGTTTTCTTATCAATTACAAAGAAAACCTCGAATATATCCGAGTGTCAAAACAGTTGATAAACAAAAGTGTATTAAAAAAAATCAATTCGACGAAATGAAAACTAAGTTCGAAATGTGAGACAGTTTGGCTTATAAAATCCACGAGTAACCGTGAATAAAAATTTAAAAAAAAAGTTATAAATTAATTTAAAAAAAAAAGAAAAAAAAACTTGGATAGCGAGAGGAGAAAATAATTGTCTCGATAAAAACTCTTCTACCCTCGTTAATTAATTAAATTACTTCGATTAATCGAACCGTTGCTTGCGCGTGTAACACACTCAATTAAATATCAACGTCTATTGTTTATTCAATATATTGCGGATGAATATATAACACGCGCGCATAACAATAATAAATGGCTCGATAAAATAGAGAAATGATCGGAAGTTCGATAGGTTAAAGTCGACCTGTGTGTCGCGATGTGCCGATATGACTCTCCACGGATTAATTCAGTCGAATCTGTGTAACGAGCTGACATTCCTCATATAATTCGTGACGCCTGTGTGATTCATCACGTGTGATATACCTTTATTCTCAGTGATAATATATATATCGTTCACCTTTGGTTTTATTCAGTGAATCTAACGCAAGGTTTTTGCGCTTCGTTTTACTTCGTACGTTGTTTTGTTTATTTGGTTTTTACGAGACGGAATAATAAGAATATTGCGATGGACGGCCCGAGCAGACTGACCTGCACTCTTGAGGATACGAGAGTACCGAGAATCGGACTAACTTCGTCGAAGGTGAGTCACAATACACTTTTTTTTTTATGCGTTACTCTTTTACCGTTTTACGCTGTTTTCTTCTATCGTCTCGTTTTATCGGCCAATTATTTGGGCGTTTCGTGCGTAAACGAAACGTAGAATTGTCTTGTCGCGTGACATAAAAGCAAACGTGGAATAATCGTATATACATATATATGTATATTTGGGTGGTTAAAATAAAAATACACGATTTGGCTTTAATCAGCTGCTGATTGATAAACGAAATTACGAACAGACCAAAATTATTTTCGTGAAGACTCTTCATGATATGCAGCCTTAAACATTATTAATAAATGGCTATATAGCGTTTTCGTTTTTTGTTAAATCAATTATCGTTCATTTACGAAATTACAAAACATTTACGATGTTGCCTCGTCGATCTTTAAATTTTGTAAAACGCGATAAAATATCTTTAATATCAATTATATATTCATTCTTATGAATTTGATAATTTGATAATGAAAATTAGTATTTTGATTATCGAACACTTTTTGGTCTTCGATTGTCTCGTAGATTTTGACCTCGATTTTAACTTTTTAAGAAAACTGATATCTGATATTTATATGATGATATACTATGAAAGCATATTTATAATTTTAGGATCCAATTATTTTAGTTTTTCACATTTTATTAATGCGGCCTCTGTGAATATCATACGGGCATCAGATTTAGCAGAGACTTTTAATTGGTCCTACTACCTTAATGGGTTACTTCATTACCGTTTTACGTTGTTTTTTTCTATAGTCTCGTTTTATCGGCGATTTATTTGGAGGTCGCGTGCGTAAACGACACATAGGAGTTGTCTTCTCGCGTGACATTAAAAGCAAGCGCGTAATAATCCTATATACATATGCATGTATATTTGGGTGGTGAAAAAACAAAATACATAATTTATCATTAATGAGCTGCTCATTCATACACAAAATTATGAGGACCAAAATGATTTTCGTGAAGGTTGTGATGATATTTAGTACTGCCTTAAGGCATGTTTAAACATTATTAATAATTGAGGCATTCCATATAATAACATACGCTTTTTTTATTTTTTCCTTTCGCTGCCGATTTAAAACTATCTGTGACACAACAAAATTATTCCGGAATAAAATATAGGGTTTAGCGTATACTTTTTGATAAAAATGTTTCCAAATTAACCTACATAAATTTTTAGGCATTTTTTGGCAAAATTATGCCAAATTTTTTTTCGTTGAGAGGAATCATTTTTATTTTACTCAAAATTTCACAGAATATTCGTTATTAATAATGTTAAAAAAACGACAAAAAATTCAAAGCGATGGCAAATTGATATCTTATTTAGCGTAAATTGTACAGCGGCCGACGCCTAGTAAATCTTTGTATGTGTCTGGAAAAAATGCCATTTTTCCACTTTGGATCTCGATTACTATACGAATCTGGGAATGAATACTATGATTTTCTCTCGGTGTAGTTAAAATAACGAATTTCAAAATAATGACCATTCTAGATTCAGCCGTTCATTATATTTGAATTGGCTATTTCAGCCATTCGCTATTTTTATCCTCCATCCTATTATAATGCAATCAAAATAGCAAATGGCTAAAATAGCAAATTTAAAAAAAATGGCCATTCTAGATTCAGCCGTTGATTATATTTAAATTCGGTATTTCAGCCATTCGCTGTTTTGATCCTCCATTCTATTACAATGCAATCAAAATAGCAAATATGTAAAATAGCAAATTTAAAAAAAATGGCCAATCTAGATTCAGCCGTCCATTATATTTAAATTGGCTATTTCAGCCATTCGCTATTTTTATCCCCCGTTCTATTATAATGCAATCAAAATAGCAAATGGCTAAAATAGCAAATTTTAAAAAAATGGCCATTCTAGATTTAGCCGTTCATTATATTTAAATTCGCTATTTCAGCCATTCGGAATTTTTATCCTCCGTTCTATTATAATGCAATCAAAATAGCAAATGGCTAAAATAGCAAATTTCAAAATAATGGCCATTCTAGATTCAGCCGTCCATTATATTTAAATTGGCTATTTCAGCCATTCGCGGTTTTGATCCTCCATTCTATTACAATGCAATCAAAATTGCAAATGGCTAAAATAGCAAATTTCAAAATAATGGCCATTCTAGATTCAGCCGTCCATTATATTTAAATTCGCTATTTCAGCCATTCGTTATTTTTATCCTCCATTCTATTACAATGCAATCAAAATAGCAAATATGTAAAATAGCAAATTTAAAAAAAATGGCCATTCTAGATTCAGCCGTTCATTATATTTAAATTGGCTATTTCAGCCATTCGCTATTTTTATCCTCCATTCTATTACAATGCAATCAAAATAGCAAATGGCTAAAATAGCAAATTTCAAAATAATGGCCATTCTAGATTCAGCCGTCCATTATATTTAAATTCGCTATTTCAGCCATTCGCTATTTTGATCCTCCATCCTGTTAAAATGCAATCAAAATAGCAAATGGCTAAAATAGCAAATTTAAAAAAATGGCCATTCTAGATTCAGCCGTCCATTATATTTAAATTCGCTATTTCAGCCATTCACTGTTTTGATCCTCCATTCTATTACAATGCAATCAAAATAACAAATGGCTAAAATAGCAAATTTAAAAAAAAATTGCTATTCTAGATTCAGCCGTTCATTATATTTAAATTCGCTATTTCAGCCATTCGCTATTTTGATCCTCCATCCTATTACAATGCAATCAAAATAGCAAATGGCTAAAATGGCAAATTTCAAAATAATGGCCATTCTAGATTCAGCCGTCCATTATATTTAAATTCACTATTTCAGCCATTCGCTGTTTTGATCCTCCATCCTATTACAATGCAATCAAAATAGCAAATGGCTAAAATAGCAAACTTAAAAAAAATGGCCATTCTAGATTCAGCCGTCCATTATATTTAAATTCGCTATTTCAGCCATTCGTTATTTTTATCCTCCATCCTATTAAAATGCAATCAAAATAGCAGATATGTAAAATAGCAAATTTAAAAAAAAATGGCCATTCTAGATTCAGCCGTTCATTATATTTAAATTCGCTATTTCAGCCATTCGCTATTTTGATCCTCCATCCTATTACAATGCAATCAAAATAGCAAATGGCTAAAATGGCAAATTTCAAAATAATGGCCATTCTAGATTCAGCCGTCCATTATATTTAAATTCGCTATTTCAGCCATTCGCTGTTTTGATCCTCCATCCTATCACAATGCAATCAAAATAGCAAATGGCTAAAATAGCAACTTTCAAAATAATGGCCATTCTAGATTCAGCCGTCCATTATATTTAAATTCGCTATTTCAGCCATTCGCTGTTTTGATCCTCCATCCTATTACAATGCAATCAAAATAGCAAATGGCTAAAGTAGCAAATTTAAAAAAAAATGGCCATTCTAGATTCAGCCGTCCATTATATTTAAAATCGCTATTTCAGCCATTCGCTGTTTTGATCCTCCATCCTATTACAAAGCAATCAAAATAGCAAATGGCTAAAATAGCAAATTTCAAACTAATAGCCATTGAATTTGAAACTTGAATTTCAAAATAATGAACGTCTTAATCTAAAATGGCCATTATTTTAAAATTCGTTATTTTAGTCATTCGCTGTTTTGACCCTCAACCGTTCTACTATCTTAATGGGTTACTTTGTTACCGTTTTACGTTGTTTTTTCTATAGTCTCGTTTCATCGACGATTTATTTGGGCGTCGCGTGCGTAAACGACACGTAGAAGTTGTCTTCTCGCGTGACAGGGAATCGAGACACGGAATAAACGTCCATATATACATATATCTTCATGTATGTATGGACAGAGTGGTGGACAAGCGTAGCGCAGTGGGCGAATATGTGCTGTCTGGTCGCGCGCGCACTTGCTCATCAATAATAAATTAACAACGCGATAACTCGTAGCCTTGATTTGTACATTATTCATTATTTATTGGCTGGGAGAGGAAAATGGATTGGCGCCGATTTGTCTTCGGGAATTGAAGGAAATACATCTCCGCTACAAATCGATTATAATTTATCACCTGGCCAGGCATTATTCTTCGGCATTAACGATTGCGATACTTTATTGCGTTCTTTGCAACGATCATATTTGGCTCTGATACTTAAACACATTTTTCACAATCTTAATACGACGGGGTGTTGATTTTTTTCTTTGTTTGTTTTACGACAAATTATGTGATTATTCAACATTAACCAATTATTATTAAATTATGATTATGAAATATCGAGGACGTATTGTTATGAAAATAATTATTTGGACTGCAATACGAAGTTGACACGATAATTCTCTTTTCCGGTATTTAAAAATATTTTCGACAGTTTTAAGACAACAGAAAATTCATTTTTCTTAGCTATTCTGCGAAATTTTGAAAATTAATATAAAAATATTAAAATTCTATTGGAACTTTAATTGGAATAAATTTTATAATAAGAATAAATTAATAAACAATAACAAGCATGTTTATATTTTAATCTAAGTTCTAATTGTTAGTCGAGCGACTTTAACGTATTATAGTACGTTTTTATTCATAATAAATAATCCCCAACAAAATTAACAGGTATTTAAAAATATTTTCGACATTTTTAATACGACAACGAAGTTAATTTTCGTAGCTATTCCATGAAATATGAAAAACGAATATAAATATAAAATTTGTCACAAGTGCAATTAATAAACAATCACAATTATCTAATTCTTATGTTGTAAACTATATTCCAATTGTTAGTCCAGCCACTTAGACGTATTTTAATAAATAGACTCAACAAAATAAGCAGAATGAAAAAAACAAAAATAAACTTCGAAAGTTTCGTGTTGTATGTTTTTTTAAGAATAACGAAAAAGTTCGTTTAAGAAGTTAAAAATGTTACTGCAAGGAAAAAAGTAAAAACTATGAAATACTATGGATCGATGTCGTAATTCGCTCGGCGCGCATCGAAATAAAAAACGAATTTGAGTGAGGCAGTGGAAAGGGACATAAATATGTATCAGAGAGTTCTCGACTATTTACTAAGCGTACACTTCGTGTATACACGCTGCGCTCGACTGCTGATGAATAAAACTCGAAGCGTGGGGACTCCATAATTTGCCTCTCAACCTTGCGAGTTTTTTTCATTATTTTTTTTCTTCTTCTTTTTCTCTTATTTTTCTTTTTCTCTCAGTTTCCCTACACTATTCGTACCAGTACTGACTCGTAGTTTCTTCAAGAGGCACATATACACATTATTTAGGTGTGGATACATGTCGCGGACGTGTTACGTGACGATTTTGTACGTCACTCACCATAGCGACGTTTCTCGGAACTCGTACGCATATATATATAGATAGATACACAGTCAGAGGTCTCAATCCTTTGTCAAAGATCGAGAAACAGAATTATTTCTTTCTCTCCGCAGGCCTTCAGTCACCCTGAACGTATTATACACAGAAACGTCACATCTTGTTTCTCCTATCGTCGTCTTATCTCAGTACAGTAGAACCTCGATTATCCGATACGATGACTTACTTTATCCGATCGTTTCAGAGTTTTAAAACCCTAATTATTTTTTTAATTGTTTGGCTTTGTAATTATATTTTTTTATAATAATAATTTGCAGTGATTGTAATATGAATGGTAAATTTTTTAATAGAGGAGAAAATATTAATTTCATGAAAAATTCGATTTTTCTTAAAGCTATTCAAAAGTTCACATATCATTTTATAATCGCTACAGGTTATCATTACAAATTTGTAACTATAAGACAAACTTGTTGAAATATCACAATTGTTTGCCGCGATTTATCAAATGAATATTTATAAAATAATTATTTTCGAATTTATTATAATATATTTGAATATTATAATTATTACGCTATATATCCCAAAATTTAATAAAAAATTCGATTTTTCTTAAAGCTATTCAAAAGTTCACATATCGTTTTATAATCGCTACAGGTTATCATTACAAATTTGTAACTATAAGACAAACGTGTTGAAATATCATAATTGTTTTCCGCGATTTATCAAATGAATATTTATAAAATAATTATTTTCGAAATTATTATACTATATTTGAATATTATAATTATTACACTATATATCCAAAAATTTAATAAAAAATTCGATTTTTCTTAAAGCTATTAAAAAGTTCACATATCATTTTATAATCGCTACAGGTTATCATTACAAATTTGTAACTATAAGACAAACTTGTTGAAATATCATAATTGTTTGCCGCGATTTATCAAATGAATATTTATAAAATAATTATTTTCGAAATTATTATACTATATTTGAATATTATAATTATTACGCTATATATCCCAAAATTTAATAAAAAATTCGCTTTTTCTTAAAGCTATTCAAAAGTTCACATATAATTTTGTAATCGCTACAGGTTATCATTACAAATTTGTAACTATAAGACAAACTTGTTGAAATATCACAATTGTTTGCCGCGATTTATCAAATGAATATTTATAAAATAATTATTTTCGAAATTATTGTACTATATTTGAATATTATAATTATTACACTATATATCCCAAAATTTAATAAAAAATTCGATTTTTCTTAAAGCTATTCAAAAGTTCACATATCATTTTATAATCGCTACAGGTTATCATTACAAATTTGTAACTATAAGACAAACTTGTTGAAATATCATAATTGTTTACCGCGATTTATCAAATGAATATTTATAAAATAATTATTTTCGAAATTATTATAATATATTTGAATATTATAATTATTACACTATATGTCCCAAAATTTAATAAAAAATTCGATTTTTCTTAAAGCTATTCAAAAGTTCACATATCATTTTATAATCGCTACAGGTTATCATTACAAATTTGTAACTATAAGACAAACTTGTTGAAATATCACAATTGTTTGCCGCGATTTATCAAATGAATATTTATAAAATAATTATTTTCGAAATTATTATAATATATTTGAATATTATAATTATTACACTATATGTCCCAAAATTTAATAAAAAATTCGATTTTTCTTGAAGCTATTCAAAAGTTCACATATCATTTTATAATCGCTACAGGTTATCATTACAAATTTGTAACTATAAGACAAACTTGTTGAAATATCATAATTGTTTGCCGCGATTTATCAAATGAATATTTATAAAATAATTATTTTCGAAATTATTGTACTATATTTGAATATTATAATTATTACACTATATATCCCAAAATTTAATAAAAAATTCGATTTTTCTTAAAGCTATTCAAAAGTTCACATATCATTTTAAAATCGCTACAGGTTATCATTACAAATTTGTAACTATAAGACAAACGTGTTGAAATATCATAATTGTTTGCCGCGATTTATCAAATGAATATTTATAAAATAATTATTTTCGAAATTATTATAATATATTTGAATATTATAATTATTACACTATATATCCAAAAATTTAATAAAAAATTCGATTTTTCTTAAAGCTATTCAAAAGTTCACATATCATTTTATAATCGCTACAGGTTATCATTACAAATTTGTAACTATAAGACAAACTTGTTGAAATATCATAATTGTTTGGCGCGATTTATCAAATGAATATTTGTAAAATAATTATTTTCAAAATTATTATAATATATGTGAATATTACAATTATTAAATTATATATCCCAAAATTTCGCACAATATTACCATCAAAATTTGATTACATTTCTTTTCTTATTAGTAAATGTGTTTAAATCTGAATATTAAAAATTTAAAAAAATCGAGTTATTGTTGAAAGTAAAAAATTTTGATGAATATTCGTTGTTGCATACAACGTGGTCTTAAGTGTGTTGAGGAAAAAATCGTCTATATTCTTTCACTTTTTTATTTTCTAATTTCTTATTTGTAAAATATAAATAGACTTTTTTTGTATATTAAAATTTTTATTTAATCGTGATTCTACTGTAAATACAATCGGGTTAATACTTGTCTGAGTAATGACGTGAAAATTTTCCTTAACCCTTTTTTTTTTTTAATCTCGATAGGAGAACGCACGCCGACGTCATTGATTAGACCAACCGGCGAGTATCACCCTCGTTTCGCAATGTTGATACGAGATAACAGGTCTAAATACCGGTTTAAAATAGCTCATAGGTAAAAAAAGAAAAAAATACTGAGCATTACCGCGATAGAGATATTATTACTCGTTCCACCGTGTGACGATTATACGCACTGAATTTAGCAAAGTATGTCCCTAATTAAAATGGAGAACGAGTGATTAAAAAAAAATTAAAATCTATTACGTTTGTAAAATAATGCTGCATTCATTCGAAGCAATTACTAAATCATTTCGCTTTCCAGAACTATATTGCAGAGAAATGATATAACCGCGTAATATTTAAATAACAAGCGGAGTGAAACGTGCAAAGGTTATTTCAAAATATTAAAATAAATAACACATTTACATAGTTATTTATGTTAATATTATGGAAATGTAGAAAGCCATTTAAATATAGTCTACGTATTTTATCCCCTGTGTTTTGTTACTGTTATTGCAATTTTTTGCTTTTCCTATGGAGAAAGAGAAATAATTTTAAATCGTGTATATTTTTTTAAATATAGATACTTTTATTGGACCTACTGAATTATTTCGCTTAAAAATTGGTTTACAAAGAGAATTTTAAATATGCAGAACGCGACTTTACTGGTATATACTCTGATGACGTTTAAATAAATAATAAATGTATGTAAATATTAAAATCAATATTATTGGAACGAAGAATATAAAAATAGAGTGTGTTTTTATAAGCCTTCTTGTTTTATCATTGTTATGGTATTTATTTTTTCGATGTAGAGAAATATTAAGACTTTCGCCGAGCATCGAGATACTCAAACTTTGCGGACGAACAAAGAATTAAAAATATGCAAAACGCCACTTTAGTGGTATATCACTACACTCTAATGATATTTAAATAAATAATAAATGTTTCACAATATTAAAATCAATATTATTTGAACGAAGAGTAAAAAAATGTATATTATCCTTAAGACTTTCATCGAGCATCGAGATACTCAAACTTTGCGGACGAACAAAGAATTAAAAATATGCAAAACGCCACTTTAGTGGTATATCACTACACTCTAATGATATTTAAATAAATAATAAATGTTTCACAATATTAAAATCAATATTATTTGAACGAAGAGTAAAAAAATGTATATTATCCTTAAGACTTTCATCGAGCATCGAGATACTCAAACTTTGCGGACGAACAAAGAATTAAAAATATGCAAAACGCCACTTTAGTGGTATATCACTACACTCTAATGATATTTAAATAAATAATAAATGTTTCACAATATTAAAATCAATATTATTTGAACGAAGAGTAAAAAAATGTATATTATCCTTAAGACTTTCATCGAGCACCGAGATACTCAAACTTTGCGGACGAACAAAGAATTAAAAATATGCAAAACGCCACTTTAGTGGTATATCACTACACTCTAATGATATTTAAATAAATAATAAATGTTTCACAATATTAAAATCAATATTATTTGAACGAAGAGTAAAAAAATGTATATTATCCTTAAGACTTTCGCCGAGCATCGAGATACTCAAACTTTGCGGACGAACAAAGAATTAAAAATATGCAAAACGCCACTTTAGTGGTATATCACTACACTCTAATAATATTTAAATAAATAATAAATGTTTCACAATATTAAAATCAATATTATTTGAACGAAGAGTAAAAAAATGTATATTATCCTTAAGACTTTCATCGAGCATCGAGATACTCAAACTTTGCGGACGAACAAAGAATTAAAAATATGCAAAACGCCACTTTAGTGGTATATCACTACAATCTAATGATATTTAAATAAATAATAAATGTTTCACAATATTAAAATCAATATTATTTGAACGAAGAGTAAAAAAATGTATATTATCCTTAAGACTTTCATCGAGCATCGAGATACTCAAACTTTGCGGACGAACAAAGAATTAAAAATATGCAAAACGCCACTTTAGTGGTATATCACTACACTCTAATGATATTTAAATAAATAATAAATGTTTCACAATATTAAAATCAATATTATTTGAACGAAGAGTAAAAAAATGTATATTATCCTTAAGACTTTCATCGAGCATCGAGATACTCAAACTTTGCGGACGAACAAAGAATTAAAAATATGCAAAACGCCACTTTAGTGGTATATCACTAAACTCTAATGATATTTAAATAAATAATAAATGTTTCACAATATTAAAATCAATATTATTTGAACGAAGAGTAAAAAAATGTATATTATCCTTAAGACTTTCGCCGAGCATCGAGATACTCAAACTTTGCGGACGAACAAAGAATTAAAAATATGCAAAACGCCACTTTAGTGGTATATCACTACACTCTAATAATATTTAAATAAATAATAAATATTTCACAATATTAAAGTCAATATTATTTGAACGAAGAGTAAAAAAATGTATATTATCCTTAAGACTTTCATCGAGCATCAAGATACTCAAACTTTGCGGACGAACAAAGAATTAAAAATATGCAAAACGCCACTTTAGTGGTATATCACTACACTCTAATGATATTTAAATAAATAATAAGTGTTTCACAATATTAAAATCAATATTATTTGAACGAAGAGTAAAAAAATGTATATTATCCTTAAGACTTTCGCCGAGCATCGAGATACTCAAAATTTGCGGACGAACAAAGAATTAAAAATATGCAAAACGCTACTTTAGTGGTATATCACTACACTCTAATGATATTTAAATAAATAATAAGTGTTTCACAATATTAAAATCAATATTATTTGAACGAAGAGTAAAAAAATGTATATTATCCTTAAGACTTTCGCCGAACATCGAGATACTCAAACTTTGCGGACGAACAAAGAATTAAAAATATGCAAAACGCCACTTTAGTGGTATATCACTACACTCTAATGATATTTAAATAAATAATAAATGTTTCACAATATTAAAATCAATATTATTTGAACGAAGAGTAAAAAAATGTATATTATCCTTAAGACTTTCGCCGAACATCGAGATACTCAAATTTTGCGGACGAACAAAGAATTAAAAATATGCAAAACGCCATTTTAGTGGTATATCACTACACTCTAATGACATTTAAATAAATAATAAATGTTTCACAACATTAAAATCAATATTATTTGAACGAAGAGTAAAAAAAATGTATATTATCCTTAAGACTTTCATCGAGCATCGAGATACTCAAACTTTGCGGACGAACAAAGAATTAAAAATATGCAAAACGCCACTTTAGTGGTATATCACTACACTCTAATGATATTTAAATAAATAATAAATGTTTCACAATATTAAAATCAATATTATTTGAACGAAGAGTAAAAAAATGTATATTATCCTTAAGACTTTCGCCGAGCATCGAGATACTCAAACTTTGCGGACGAACAAAGAATTAAAAATATGCAAAACGCCACTTTAGTGGTATATCACTACATTCTAATCATATTTAAATAAATAATAAATGTTTCACAATATTAAAATCAATATTATTTGAACGAAGAGTAAAAAAAATGTATATTATCCTTAAGACTTTCATCGAGCATCGAGATACTCAAACTTTGCGGACGAACAAAGAATAAAAAATATGCAAAACGCCACTTTAGTGGTATATCACTACACTCTAATGATATTTAAATAAATAATAAATGTTTCACAATATTAAAATCAATATTATTTGAACGAAGAGTAAAAAAAATGTATATTATCCTTAAGACTTTCATCGAGCATCGAGATACTCAAACTTTGCGGACGAACAAAGAATTAAAAATATGCAAAACGCCACTTTAGTGGTATATCACTACACTCTAATGATATTTAAATAAATAATAAATGTTTCACAATATTAAAATCAATATTATTTGAACGAAGAGTAAAAAAATGTATATTATCCTTAAGACATTCATCGAGCATCGAGATACTCAAACTTTGCGGACGAACAAAGAATTAAAAATATGCTAAACGCCACTTTAGTGGTATATCACTACACTCTAATGATATTTAAATAAATAATAAATGTTTCACAATATTAAAATCAATATTATTTGAACGAAGAGTAAAAAATGTATATTATCCTTAAGACTTTCATCGAGCATCGAGATACTCAAACTTTGCGGACGAACAAAGAATTAAAAATATGCAAAACGCCACTTTAGTGGTATATCACTACATTCTAATCATATTTAAATAAATAATAAATATTTCACAATATTAAAATCAATATTATTTGAACGAAGAGTAAAAAAATGTATATCATCCTTAAGACTTTCATCGAGCATCGAGATACTCAAACTTTGCGGACGAACAAAGAATTAAAAATATGCAAAACGCCACTTTAGTGGTATATCACTACACTCTAATGATATTTAAATAAATAATAAATGTTTCACAATATTAAAATCAATATTATTCGAACGAAGAGTAAAAAAATGTATATTATCCTTAAGACTTTCATCGAGCATCGAGATACTCAAACTTTGCGGACGAACAAAGAATTAAAAATATGCAAAACGCCACTTTAGTGGTATATCACTACACTCTAATAATATTTAAATAAATAATAAATGTTTCACAATATTAAAATCAATATTATTTGAACGAAGAGTAAAAAAAATGTATATTATCCTTAAGACTTTCATCGAGCATCGAGATACTCAAACTTTGCGGACGAACAAAGAATTAAAAATATTCAAAACGCCACTTTAGTGGTATATCACTAAATTCTAATGATATTTAAATAAATAATAAATGTTTCACAATATTAAAATCAATATTATTTGAACGAAAACTAAAAAAAAATGTATATTATCCTTAAGCCTTCTTGTCCTCTCATTGTTATATTTATTTTTGAGATGTAGAGAAACATTAAGACTTTCGCCGAGCATCGTGATGTTCATACTTTGCGGACGAACTGTTTTAGAGCGGCGCACGAGTAGTAAACGACAGCATACGAGAGAGAGTTTTGTTTATTTTCGCGCACTACACCGACCGCTCAGATAATTTCTCGCTACGGCAGATCGTGGAGAGCAAGCACGCCGTTGTATCCCGGGGTGCGATCGGGGAATCGGTAGAGGGTATACAGCGGTCGTGAGCTCTCCACATTCGTTTCTGTATACACAGTAAAACGCTCGCGGGACTCAGAACAACTCTCGTTACGGATTTCGCAACACAACGTTTCGATAACCTCGTGTGCGGAGCACCGAGCGACCGAGACAGAAGCAAAAACCCCCATTGGCTCAATTTTTTTTTTTTACGTCGTAACTGCGAGCTCGCGTGTTGCTGTGTATTCCCGTACGACGATTACACGCCGTCAAAACTCGTTCCAAACCAGATTCGGTGATTCTTTTTTTTACCCAGATTCGCGTAAAATTCAAGAAGCCACATTTATAATATATTCAATATTATAATTGTTTTCACAACACTTTGGGCGATTTATAATTATAAAATAAAGCTCGTTTTTAATTCAGGGAAATATTTTAAAATACTAGAGTAGGAAATTATGTCAAATATATTGTACATTAGAGAATTAAAAAAAAAATTTAATGGTAATCCGATAGAAGAGATTTATAGTAATTGACAATAGATTACTACTGAATAATCTCGTTATTTTGCATGAAAAGAGAAAAAAGAAATTATATTTAAATTGTTATGTTGTGGTTGATTATTATTATCACAGAAATTCGGTACGAGAGATTTATATTTATAATATAAAACTCGTTAATTTCGAATGTATATATTCATACATAAATATTGATACTTTCTGTCATCACCACAAAAAAAAAAAAAAAAAATCTGTCAAAGTTAAAGTAACACAAAAGCTCCGTAACTTACGAAAACTTTAACATAATTATTTTTTAACGTTCAGTAAAAAAAAAGTTCTACACAGTGCATGAAAATAGTCTAATATCAAAAAAATTCCACAAATCCACAAATTTTTTGATTGAATTTTAATAGTCAGACATTTGAAGCTTAAATCTCCCGATTCCGATTGGAGAAAGGCACCAACCGGGTGTATAAATATCTGAAGAATTTTGCGCGTAAAACTGGATCTCGGGTAGACGCTATTCAAGGTAGAATTTCGCTGAGAGTTTCTTGCGGAGCTCTCGGTGCGGCTTCGCCGTAGTGTGTATGTAGTATACCTATATGCAAGCGTGTATTATGCGGCTATGGTATAATACTTTTACGGTCTCGCGCGCTCGCGTTCGCCTCCCGAGTGAGAGAGAGAGAGACTCGCGCGATCCGTGGGACCGATAAATATAAGAAGCCGCCACCGCACAGCGACTGCTGCACACACTACGTTGTGCAGACTCGAGAGATCTCGCGCGCTACGCCGGAGACTCTCGGCCTACGCGTCGAACTACGCAGACTTGGTCGTCGTCGTCGTCTGCGTCGTCGACGTCGACGCGATAGACCGGTATAACCACTCGCTACTCGTTTTTTTTCCCCTCTCTCTTCGTCTTCTTCTTCTTCTTCTTCTTCTTCTTCTTCTTCTTCTTCATCTTCATCTTCATCTTCTTCTTTGCCTTCCTCGCTCAGCTTTGAGCACAACTATCGCGGATGTATGAGCTCTCGGTGCAATATGCAGTTCATACACAGGCTATGTATGTATATATATATGGGTCATTCCATACCAAGTGGGCCACCCAAATTTAGCATGTTCGCAAAAAATGTTCATCATTTTTTCAAAAGATGTTTGGAGTATTGCGAACATCTATAAATTATTTCAGAATTTTAGCACCTATATATGTATGTATATGTATGGGTTATTTCATACCCAAATTTAGCATGTTCGGAAAAATGTTCGTAATTTTTTCAATAGTTGTTTGAAGCATCACGAACATTCATAAATTGTTTGGGAATTTTAGCAGCTATATATGTATGTATATGTATGGGTCATTCCATACCAAGTGGGTTACCCAAATATAGCATGTTCGCAAAAAATGTTCATCATTTTTTCAAAAGATGTTTGTAGTATTGCGAACATTTATAAATTATTTCAGAATTTTAGCATCTATATATGTATGTATATGTATGGGTCATTTCATACCCAAATTTAGCATGTTCGGAAAAATGTTCGTAATTTTTTCAATAGTTGTTTGAAGCATCACGAACATTCATAAATTGTTTCGGAATTTTAGCAGCTATATATGTATGTATATGTATGGGTCATTCCATACCAAGTGGGACACCCAAATTTAGCATGTTCGCAAAAAATGTTCATCATTTTTTCAAAACATGTTTGGAGTATTGCGAACATTTATAAATTATTTCAGAATTTTAGCACCTATATATGTATGTATATGTATGGGTCATTTCATACCCAAATTTAGCATGTTCGGAAAAATGTTCGTAATTTTTTCAATAGTTGTTTGAAGCATCACGAACATTCATAAATTGTTTCGGAATTTTAGCAGCTATATATGTATGTATATGTATGGGTCATTCCATACCAAGTGGGACACCCAAATTTAGCATGTTCGCAAAAAATGTTCATCATTTTTTCAAAACATGTTTGGAGTATTGCGAACATTTATAAATTATTTCAGAATTTTAGCACCTATATATGTATGTATATGTATGGGTCATTTCATACCCAAATTTAGCATGTTCGGAAAAATGTTCGTAATTTTTTCAATAGTTGTTTGAAGCATCACGAACATTCATAAATTGTTTCGGAATTTTAGCAGCTATATATGTATGTATATGTATGGGTCATTCCATACCAAGTGGGCCACCCAAATATAGCATGTTCGCAAAAAATGTTCATAATTTTTTCAAAAGTTGTTTGCAGTATTGCGAACATCCATAAATTATTTCGAAATTTTAACACCTCTATATGTACGTACGGGTCATTCCGTACCAAGTGCGCCACCCAAATTTAGCATGTCCTCAAAAAATGTTCATAATTTTTTCAAAAGTTGTTTGAAGTATCATGAACATCCATAAATTATTTCAGAATTTTGGCATCTATGGTTTGCTCAAAATTTAATAACGATTTTTTTCATTTCTTTTTTTTTCAATTCGCTGCATATTCAAAATTACCGATCGTACAAAACATTTGTTTCTATGTAAAATTTAAAGTTTTGAACGTACTTTTTAATTAAAAAATTTCCATAGACTTTCAAAAAAATTTCAGCCGTTTTTTGACAAGATAAGGTAATAAGTTTTTTTTTTTCGTTGAGAAAGAACATTGCGATTTTTCTCAAAATTTCACAGCATTTCCATTGTTATGCTTACAAACTATAGAAAAATTGATGTGATGGCAAATGGATGGCCCACTTGCTATGGAATGACCCGTATGTATGTATGGGGGATTCCAAGCTAATTTGATGAATCGTCGCCCCTTCATATTTTTAATTCGGCCATTTCACTGGATTGAACTAAGAATTAATTAAATTAAAGAAAAAAAATACCTTTCTGTCGGGCTCTGTCAATGTTAAAAGTGGAATAAAATAGTCCATAACAAAAAAGTTTTAAAAAAAAGTGAAAAATTTCAATTTTTTAAAAATCCCAAAAACATATTCATAGTGAAAAAAGGTGTTATAGAAAGTTTATTCTCGATAAATTGTAGAATAATTTTTTCTTCTTCAAACATTCAGTACTACATACGGAAAATATACATATGTTCAATTTGAAAAAGAAAAATGTTTTTTTTTTATTTTTTCTGGCATTCGAATGATATAATTATTAATAATATTATTCAAAAAATAAAGAAATACTCTTTCCATTGGCATTTAAAAAAAAATCAAACTTTTGAAATTTTTTCAAAATATTTCTGTTTTGCAGTTTTTTTTAAACTTTTCATTAAAAAAAAAAAATCTAAAATGTTAAATTCATTCTTGGCCATTTTTGGAGTGGTACAAGCCAGTGAAAGAGAAATAAGTACAATTAAAAATTTCAAGAGTCAGACGTTCATCAAGGTGGATTGGAATTCGCTATATATTTCAAGTATGTCTGTATAAATATATATATATATATATATATAATTTTCACCTGGCTTCTTGTCTGCTTCAAAAATCAAACTTTTGAAATTTTTTCAAAATATTTCTGTTTTGCAGTTTTTTTAACTTTTCATAAAAAAAAAAAAAAAAAAAAAAAAAAAAAAAAAAAAAAAAAATCTAAAAAGTTTAATTCATTTTTGGCCATTTTTGGGGTGATAAGTACAATTAAAAATTTCGAGAGTCAGACGTTCATCAAGGTGGATTGGAATTCGCTATATATATCAAGTATATCTGTATAAATATATATATATAATTTTCACCTGGCTTCTTGTCTGCTTCAACCGTTCGCGAAGCAACGCACGCGGTGTACCGTTAAAATTGCCGAGAGGTAACTCGATGCATCGATGATTTCTCTACTGATGTGTATCTGGCTATCTCGATCAACCGCGTGTCATCGATCCCACAATCATAATAACGCATTCGCACCAGTATTTTAATCGCAGTTTTTTTTTCTTCTCATTTTTAATTATTTCAGTTATAAATAGTAATGAAAAAAAATGTACTTGAAATTCGAACTTCAAGTACTGGAAGTTTTTATCCATGAACCGGGATAATAAATTTATTACACCAGTTCTATTCAAAGTTAATGTATACTATATACGTGAATACGTGAGAAGTATTTTAATTTTAATTATGTACTTGAATTTTTATAATTTTGCCTTAGTTTTACTCACATAGTACATTAATATTACATCTTAAAATACTCGAAATTAATATTGCTGGAAGGATTTATGCATAAAATGTATTACATTCAAAATTCGAGTGTAACGGAAAATTAATGCTCAATAAAAATGTTTGAAAATTTATTTAAGATAAAAGTACTTGTATTTTACTTAATGCTTGGATCGTAAATTTAATATTCCAGTTTATGCATACAGTGCCACTATATAAGGTTTTTGTAAAAGAATAAAAGCCTTATCGAGAGGCATTTATGACGAATTAAATACACTTTTTTTAAATAATATAAATCTACAAATACATTTGCAACTAAAATTAGCATTTTTGCAGTTTTGAAACTGCTGAAATTTTTGAAGTTTTCAATAAATTCACACGATTATTTTTGCAACCTATTAGAATTGACTTTCACTATGTTGTATGAAAATAATTACATATCTGCATTGCTGATATGCTCGTGATGCAATTTTGCTTTAAAAAAAATAAGAATCAATAATTTTTTTGTGCAATTTTGTGCAAATTACGCGTCCAGATAATTACAATCTTTATTATTAAAAAAAAATTGCAAGTTTAGTAACAAATTTTTTTTTCTTCCTATTTATTTTAAAAAATGAAGTATATTTATTTTCATAAGGAGTTTTTGTGCAATTTTGGTCAAATTACGATTCCAGATAATTACAGTCTTTATTATTAAAAAAAAAATGGCAAGTTTAGTAACAAATTTTTTTGTTCTTCTTAATTATTAAAAAAAAATGAAGTATATTTATTTTCACAAGGAGTTTTTGTGCAATTTTGTGCAAATTACGATTCCAGATAATTACAATCTTTATTACTCAAAAACAAAAACTGCAAGTTTAGTAACAAATTCTTTTTTATTTTTTTTTCTTAATTATAAAAAAAAAATGAAGTATATTTATTTTCACAAGGAGTTTTTGTGCAATTTTGTGCAAATTACGATTCCAGATAATTACAGTCTTTATTACTCAAAAACAAAAACTGCAACTTTAGTAACAAATTCTTTTTTATTTTTTTTCTTAATTATAAAAAAAAATGAAGTATATTTATTTTCACAAGGAGTTTTTGTGCAATTTTGTGCAAATTACGATTCCAGATAATTACAGTCTTTATTACTCAAAAACAAAAACTGCAAGTTTAGTAACAAATTTTTTTTTTCTTTTTTTTCTTAATTATTAAAAAAAATGAAGTATATTTTTTTTCACAAGGAGTTTTTGTGCAATTTTGTGCAAATTACGATTCCAGATAATTACAGTCTTTATTACTCAAAAACAAAAACTGCAAGTTTAGTAACAAATTTTTTTTTTCTTTTTTTTTTAATTATTAAAAAAAATGAAGTATATTTATTTTCACAAGAAGTTTTTGTGCAATTTTGTGCAAATTCGATTCCAGATAATTACAGTCTTTATTATTTAAAAAAAAATGGCAAGTTTAGTAACAAATTTTTTTTTTCTTCTTAATTATTAAAAAAAATGAAGTATATTTATTTTCACAAGAAGTTTTTGTGCAATTTTGTGCAAATTACGATTCCAGATAATTACAGTCTTTATTACTCAAAAACAAAAACTGCAAGTTTAGTAACAAATTCTTTTTTTCTTTTTTTTTTTAATTATTAAAAAAAATGAAGTATATTTATTTGCACAAGGAGTTTTTGTGCAATTTTGTGCAAATTACGATCCCAGATAATTACAGACTTTATTTCTCAAAAACCAAAACTGCAACTTAAGTAACAAATTCTTTTTTTTTTCTTAATTATTAAAAAAAATGAAGTATATTTATTTTCACAAGGAGTTTTTGTGCAATTTTGTGCAAATTACGATTCCAGATAATTACAGTCTTTATTACTCAAAAACAAAAACTGCAAGTTTAGTAACAAATTCTTTTCTTTTTTTTCTTAATTATTAAAAAAATGAAGTATATTTATTTTCACAATGAGTTTTTGTGCAATTTTGTGCAAATTACGATTCCAGATAATTACAGTTTTTCTTACTCAAAAACAAAAACTGCAAGTTTAGTAACAAATTCTTTTTTTCTTTTTTTTTCTTAATTATTAAAAAAAAATGAAGTATATTTATTTTCACAAGGAGTTTTTGTGCAATTTTGTGCAAATTACGATTCCAGATAATTACAGTCTTTATTACTCAAAAACAAAAACTGCAACTTTAGTAACAAATTCTTTTTTATTTTTTTTCTTAATTATAAAAAAAAATTAAGTATATTTATTTTCACAAGGAGTTTTTGTGCAATTTTGTGCAAATTACGATTCCAGATAATTACAGTCTTTATTACTCAAAAACAAAAACTGCAAGTTTAGTAACAAATTCTTTTTTTCTTTTTTTTTTCTTAATTATTAAAAAAATTAAGTATAGTTATTTTCACAAGGAGTTTTTGTGCAATTTTGTGCAAATTACGATTCCAGATAATTACAGTCTTTATTACTCAAAAACAAAAACTGCAAGTTTAGTAACAAATTCTTTTTTCTTTTTTTCTTAATTATTAAAAAAAATTAAGTATATTTATTTTCATAAGGAGTTTTTGTGCAATTTTGTGCAAATTACGATTCCAGATAATTACAGTCTTTATTACTCAAAAACAAAAACTGCAAGTTTAGTAACAAATTCTTTTTTCTTTTTTTCTTAATTATTAAAAAAATGAAGTATATTTATTTTCATAAGGAGTTTTTGTGCAATTTTGTGCAAATTACGATTCCAGATAATTACAGTCTTTATTACTCAAAAACAAAAACTGCAAGTTTAGTAACAAATTCTTTTTTATTTTTTTTCTTAATTATAACAAAAAAATGAAGTATATTTATTTTCACAAGGAGTTTTTGTGCAATTTTGTGCAAATTACGATTCCAGATAATTACAGTCTTTATTACTCAAAAACAAAAACTGCAAGTTTAGTAACAAATTATTTTTATTTTTTTTCTTAATTATAAAAAAATGAAGTATATTTATTTTCACAAGGATTTTTTGTGCAATTTTGTGCAAATTACGATTCCAGATAATTACAGTCTTTATTACTCAAAAACAAAAACTGCAAGTTTAGTAACAAATTCTTTTTTTCTTTTTTTTCTTAATTATTAAAAAAAAATGAAGTATATTTATTTTCATAAGGAGTTTTTGTGCAATGTTGTGCAAATTACGATTCCAGATAATTACAGTCTTTATTACTCAAAAACAAAAACTGCAAGTTTAGTAACAAATTCTTTTTTTCTTTTTTTTCTTCATTATTAAAAAAAATGAAGTATATTTATTTTCATAAGGAGTTTTTGTGCAATTTTGTGCAAATTACGATTCCAGATAATTACAGTCTTTATTACTCAAAAACAAAAACTGCAAGTTTAGTAACAAATTCTTTTTTTTCTTAATTATAAAAAAAAAATGAAGTATATTTATTTTCACAAGGAGTTTTTGTGCAATGTTGTGCGAATTACAATTCCAGATAATTACAGTCTTTTTGTCAAGAAAAAAATGTTAAAAGTGCGGTAAAAAAAATCGTTTCCGTTTTTTTTTCTTTTTCGTTCATTGGAATTTTGTCCGGCAAGTGTTTGTTGAAGTAGACAGGAACTATATCATTCGTTGTGAATGGACAGGGGGGCAATATAGTCTCTTATGTTGCGCTGGTCGATGCGGGCGGATACCGCTTTGATCGTAAAACGTTTTTCCGGTAGACGTACGAGGCAGAAAGTTATTCGTATCCGGTTCACGGAAAGGTCCGTCTCTGACTCTCTTCTCTCTCTTTCTCTCTGCCGTTCGGAGGAAAGAAGATTCCTCGATTTTTCTTTCTCTCGTGCTCTACAGTCCTACGGGACTCGTAGCGATCTCTTGTTGTTTCTATATAACCTTCCAACGGCAGATACTTTTAAACCGGAGCATTGGAGTTTGCAACAGTGTCTTTCCTCCAAAGTAGTCCGAGCTTCTATCGACCCAGCGCGAAAATATAAACATTTACTTCTGTATTTCAAACTTTGGCGAATATCAAGGAAAATTTTTTTCTAATACTTAGAGAATTTTTTCTTCCATCTCAGTAGAAGAAATTCACTGAATTTCTTTATTTCGACATAAAACTAGTAACTTAAGAATAAATTCAACACATAAATAAATTCACTGAATTTAGTTAAGGTACTTGAATAATTAAAGGTATTTAATATTTACGAGATATGCAACATCTTTTTCTTAGAAATATTTCCACCTCTTGTATTTTTAGAATTTGAAATTATCGCTTTTTTACTAGATTATTTGTCACATTAATTAATTAATTAATTATATTAAGCAACTTGGATAATTAAAAGCGTTTATCATTATTATTTCACAAATCATTCAAATAAATCACAGTAAAGATTAAATTGCCATTTGCGTATTCGTGAAAAAAAAAAATTTGTCCACAAATGGTCGCAGATTTTTTTTAGCCGATAACAAAAGAGAAGTACAATAATAATTTATTTAACTGAAAATTGATCAACAATTTTCTGAAAAATTATGAAAAAGTTTCTGCCGTTTAAAAAAAAAGTTTTTTTTTTCACACATGTAAAAATTTAATTCAATTCAAGTTAATTTTTTTAACAAAAACAAAATCTTGTCTCCTTCCAATATTTTTAAAATCTTTTCAGCTTTAGTGAATTTTATCTTTCGACATACAAATTGCTTATAAATAAATTAATTTTATCAATAAAAAAATTCAATTTATTGAAAATAATGAACAAAACTTATTATTTTATTATGTAAATTGCTGCACCATTTTATTTATTGGAGGGTGCGATAATACTGTAATTTTCTAAGTAAGTCTTACAAATTGCCATTTGTGTATTTGTGAAAAAAAAAAAAAATTGTCCACAAATGGTCGCAGTATTTTTTTAGCCGATTACAAAAAGAGAAGTACAATAATAATTTATTGAACTAAAATTTTTTGTACAATTATGAAAAAATTTCTGCCGTTAAATTTTTTTTTCTTTCACTCATGCAAAAATTTAATTCAATTCAAGATAATTTTTTTAACAAAAAAAAACTTGTCTCCTTCCAATTTTTTAAAAATCTTTTCAGCTTTAGTGAATTTTATCTTTCGACATACAAATAGCTTATAAATAAATTAATTATATAAATAAATAAATACAATTTATTGAAAATAATGAACAAAACTTATTATTTTATTATGTAAATTGCTGCACCATTTTATTTATTGGAGGGTGCGATAATACTGTAATTTTCTAAGTAAGTCTTACAAATTGTAAGAGCAACTATAAAGTGTTGGGTAAATGCGTTTATCGGAAGGGCGCGAGGGGCACGAAACTGAGGCACAAGAATTTCCTTCCATCCTCCAACGTTCGTCTCGCGATCGAGATTAATCGAATTAGTGTTCGCAGGTGGGATTAAACCAACAAATTATTAAACCCCCGATGGCTTAGCGTAATTTAGTGCGAGCTCTGCTGGCCGCTTATCCAGCTGGTGGTGGTTGCACGCTTCCGGTCTCTATTCTCTCGTAAAAAATAAAACGCGCCCTTGCGGCTCATCCCGGCTCGGCGCACACAAGCTTCAGGTCGTTATTTTCCTCGTAACGTATCGTCTTAAGGTGATTCTAAATACCAACGAAAAATACGCACACAAGTGCGAGAGAGACATTCGATACCGTAATCGTGTGAGTGCGACAGAGAAAAACGATCTTGAGCCTCTTTAATAGCCTATCATTGCCCTTTTTACTGCAATAATACACTCGCCCAATGTTCGCGAGAAAAAACATACTAAAATTGGTAAAACGACTACACCATAAAAGTATAGAATCTTCACTAAATAAATGTCTAACGGTATTTTTATTTCTTTAAAAAATATGTACAGAATTTACAAAATAGCATTTTTTATACTGTTTCGTGTAAAGAACCTAAATAAATGTTTAACGGTATTTTTATTTCTATAAAAATATGTACAGAATTTACAAAATAGAATTTTTTATACTGTTTCGTGTAAAGAACCTAAATAAATGCTTAACGGTATTTTTATTTCTATAAAAATATGTACAGAATTTACAAAATAGAATTTTTTATACTGTTTTGTGTAAAGAACCTAAATTAATGTTTAACGGTATTTTTATTTCTATAAAAATATGTACAGAATTTACAAAATAGAATTTTTTATACTGTTTCGTTTAAAGAACCTAAATAAGTGTTTAACGGTATTTTTATTTCTATAAAAATATGTAGAGAATTTACAAAATAGAATTTTTTATACTGTTTCGTGTAAAGAACCTAAATAAATGTTTAACGGTATTTTTATTTCTATAAAAATATGTACAGAATTTACAAAATAGAATTTTTTATACTGTTTCGTGTAAAGAACCTAAATAAATGTTTAACGGTATTTTTATTTCTATAAAAATATGTACAGAATTTACAAAATAGAATTTTTTATACTGTTTCGTGTAAAGAACCTAAATAAATGTTTAATGGTATTTTTATTTCTATAAAAATATGTACAGAATTTACAAAATAGAATTTTTTATACTGTTTCGTGTAAAGAACCTAAATAAATGTTTAACGGTATTTTTATTTCTATAAAAATATGTACAGAATTTACAAAATAGAATTTTTTATACAGTTTCGTGTAAAGAAACTAAATAAATGTTTAACGGTATTTTTATTTTTATAAAAATATGTACAAAATTTACAAAATAGAATTTTTTATACTGTTTCGTGTAAAGAACCTAAATGAATGTTTAACGGTATTTTTATTTCTATAAAAATATGTACAGAATTTACAAAATAGAATTTTTTATACTGTTTCGTGTAAAGAACCTAAATAAATGTTTAACGGTATTTTTATTTCTATAAAAATATGTACAGAATTTACAAAATAGAATTTTTTATACTGTTTCGTGTAAAGAACCTAAATAAATGTTTAACGGTATTTTTATTTCTATAAAAATATGTACAGAATTTACAAAATAGAATTTTTTATACTGTTTCGTGTAAAGAACCTAAACAAATGTTTAACGGTATTTTTATTTCTATAAAAATATGTACAGAATTTACAAAATAGAATTTTTTATACTGTTTCGTGTAAAGAACCTAAATAAATGTTTAACGGTATTTTTATTTCTATAAAAATATGTACAGAATTTACAAAATAGAATTTTTTATACTGTTTCGTGTAAAGAACCTAAATAAATGCTTAACGGTATTTTTATTTCTATAAAAATATGTACAGAATTTACAAAATAGAATTTTTTATACTGTTTCGTGTAAAGAACCTAAATAAATGTTTAACGGTATTTTTATTTCTATAAAAATATGTACAAAATTTACAAAATAGAATTTTTTATACTGTTTCGTGTAAAGAACCTAAATAAATGTTTAACGGTATTTTTATTTCTATAAAAATATGTACAGAATTTACAAAATAGCATTTTTTATACTGTTTCGTGTAAAGAACCTAAATAAATGTTTAACGGTATTTTTATTTCTATAAAAATATGTACAGAATTTACAAAATAGAATTTTTTATACTGTTTCGTGTAAAGAACCTAAATAAATGTTTAACGGTATTTTTATTTCTATAAAAATATGTACAGAATTTACAAAATAGAATTTTTTATACTGTTTCGTGTAAAGAACCTAAATAAATGTTTAACGGTATTTTTATTTCTATAAAAATATGTAGAGAATTTACAAAATAGAATTTTTTATACTGTTTCGTGTAAAGAACCTAAATAAATGTTTAACGGTATTTTTATTTCTATAAAAATATGTACAGAATTTACAAAATAGAATTTTTTATACTGTTTCGTGTAAAGAACCTAAACAAATGTTTAACGGTATTTTTATTTCTATAAAAATATGTACAGAATTTACAAAATAGAATTTTTTATACTGTTTCGTGTAAAGAACCTAAATAAATGCTTAACGGTATTTTTATTTCTATAAAAATATGTACAGAATTTACAAAATAGAATTTTTTATACTGTTTCGTGTAAATAACCTAAATAAATGTGTAACGGTATTTTTATTTCTATAAAAATATGTACAGAATTTACAAAATAGAATTTTTTATACTGTTTCGTGTAAAGAACCTAAAAAAATGTTTAGCGGTATTTTTATTTCTATAAAAATATGTACAGAATTTACAAAATAGAATTTTTTATACTGTTTCGTGTAAAGAACCTAAATAAGTGTTTAACGGTATTTTTATTTCTATAAAAATATGTACAGAATTTACAAAATAGAATTTTTTATACTGTTTCGTGTAAAGAACCTAAATAAATGTTTAATGGTATTTTTATTTCTATAAAAATATGTACAGAATTTACAAAATAGAATTTTTTATACTGTTTCGGGTAAAGAACCTAAATAAATGTTTTACGGTATTTTTATTTCTATAAAAATATGTACAGAATTTAAAAAATAGATTTTTTTATACTGTTTCGTGTGACAAAAATCAATATTGTTTGTAAAATCGTCAAATTATAATGTATAAAAAATTCAATCTATAAAATCTTTAAGCCATAATGATTTTGCAATTTTTATTTTTTCCTGCATTCAAAAAATTATCATGTTTTGCATTTTGCATGCAAAAAAATCAGTATTTTCTATAAAATTTTCATCCTAGAATGGTAAAAACTTTAACGTCATAAAATAAAATCAGTATTATGTGAAAAAGAAATTGCAAACTATGATTTTTCATCATTTTACTGGGGCACGAAAGAAAGAGAAAATATCTTGAGCTTCTACTTAATAACCTGTAATTACCCTGTTTACTGCAATATTACACTCACTCAATGTACGCAAGAAGTAAGATAATTGAGTCGGCAAATTGACTTCGCAAAAAAAGCGCAGAATCTTCACTAAATAAATGTTTCCATAATTTTAATTCATGTAAAATTATATACGAAATTTGTGAATTATGGTATTTGAATTTTTGTTCGTGTAGAAAAATTATCAGTACCATCGATAAAATATTGAAAGTGAAACTAACGTTCAAAACTGTTTCTAGTGTGGAAGGGAAAAAAATAGTCTTTAGTCTCTGCTTAATAGCGTATGATTATCCCATTTACTGCAATAATACACTGCCTCAATGTACGCAAGAAATAGTAATAATAGATAATTGAGTTGGCAAAACGACAGCACCATAAAAGAGTGCATAAAAAAATAAAATTCTTCAACTTTAATTTTCCAACTTTCACGTGTGAGAAATTTAAATTAGCTTACAATATGTGCAAACTATAATTTTCAAAGCTTCCTCTTTAAAAAATCCGTGTTAGCCAAAACTTCTACTATATAATATTTTGAACTTTTTCGTGGAAAAGAAAAATCACAAATTATTCAAGCACGGCAATTGAAACTTTTGTGGGTAAAAAAAAATAATAATTTTCCATAGAATTTTCAAACTTTCCTGTGTAAAAAAGAATAAGTATTGTGACATCATCTTGAAAACATGATTTTGCCGACTACTAAAAACAAAACTCTTTATTCAACGTGGCTTTTATAGTGAGCGGTAAAAAAAAAAAACTTGCTAATCACAAAGCAAAATAAAAAAGTGTCTTCTGGCCACGTCACTTCTGTGAATGTGAATTAGTAACGATGTTCCCCGCAGCACGTAGCTTCAACCCCTTTTTCCACATATAGCGAAAAAAAGGGGGGTGAAGTGCTGAGAAGTAGCAGAAACAGCATATTCGTTCATTGGGTCTGTACAGTTGTGCCGAAGACGTGGAATGAAAGTAAAGCCTTTCAGTTCAGTGGCAAGGTGCACCGACCAGGCAGACATCCACAGACGTGGATATAGCGCGCTAGTTACTGTAAAGTCGCGATAGAAGTTGTCGAGTCGACGTGTAGAAACAAAGAGGCCGAGTTACCTTAGAGTAAAAAGGCAGGAAAGAAAAAAAAAGATACTAAGAAAGAGAGAAAAAAAACATAAAGTGAGAAGGAAGGTTATAGCAAACGTCCACGTAATGTCCATACGGCGAGTGGGTTTGACTCTTGAGCGGCGCAAGTAGTGCCAGTGTAACACGAAGGGTGCAATGCGTACGTGGACTTTTCTGCTATAGTGTATCGAGCAAAAGTAGAAGTCAACGGGAGGTCTGAACAAGTTGCACAAAACGGCTGTAACTGCTTTCCCCCTCCATTGCCGATAGTGCTGCCCCCACAGTAAATTTTTTTGAATCTACATCATAACTGCGTTAGACAAGGGGAATTCTTCATGAATATTACAGTCCAGATTTTGAAATTCGAACGTGAACGACAAGCGTAACATACGATACCTAAATGTAGCAGTCGACAGCTGAGGTTACAGGTCTACAGCTTACACGAAAACTTTTTTTACGCTTATTTGTGCTTTATTTATTTAACAGCAATTATTGTGCGCTTCGCGTGCTCGCATGAATAATTCGGGTCGAAGGGGGCCATTTATAGAGGGTCTTCGAATAATTCGGGTCAGGAGGGCCACAACAACCCAATAGATATTCAATATTTAAAATTAAGATAATTCTTGGAGGGGCGGGCATTACGCCCTTCTCATTTCAAGGGGTAAGGGGGTGCACTTACACCCGTTTGATTCTAGGGACGGGGGGGGGAGGGACAAATGCACAAACAGACAAAAAACTTTCCAAAATATATATAAGATATTTCTTTCTTACAGTTGCAATTGTATGTGCACGAGTATTCAATAAAAATTATGTTCACTGTTAAATGATCGTCGGGAACGACACCCGAGCGTTATATGAGGCTGATAGCAGACGACAGCTTGATCCACCGACTACAGGTCTACAGCATCACACTGAATCCCTTTTAAACTTAAATCGGATAAATTGACAGGCCGGATGCCGAGAACTCAGGATCGGCAGAACCGATCAGATTGCAAATAGGCGCAATCGAAAGCTTATATCAAAATTATATTGTAGGCGTGTCATTGGAAATCCGTTCCGCAGCTTACTTTGCGAGTTATATTCATCTAAAGTTTCGCTTTTCAAATTCTCGAGTAGCTTCGCGCCATTTTTTTTAACGTAAGTTCTTGGCGTCGAGACGTTACCGCGGTTACTCAGACGTTACTCAGGATCGGCAGAATCGATCAGACTGCAAATAGGCGCAATCGAAAGCTTATATCAAAATTATATTGTAGACGTGTCATTGGAAATCCGTTCCGCAGCTTACTTTGCGAGTTATATTCATCTAAAGTTTCGCTTTTCAAATTCTCGAGTAGCTTCCCGCCAATTTTTTTAACGTAAGTTCTTGGCTTCGAGACGTTACCGCGGTTACTCAGACGTTACTCAGGATCGGCAGAATCGATCAGATTGCAAATAGGCGCAATCGAAAGCTTATATCGGAATTATATTGTAGAAGTGTCATTGGAAATCCGTTCCGCAGCTTACTTTGCGAGTTATATTCATCTAAAGTTTCGCTTTTTAAATTCTCGAGTAGCTTTGCGGCAATTCTTTTAACGTAAGTTCTTGGCGTCGAGACGTTACCGCGGTTACTCAGACGTTACTCAGGATCGGCAGTATCGATCAGATTGCAAATAGGCTCAATCGAAAGCTTATATCGGAATTATATTGTAGAAGTGTCATTGGAAATCCGTTCCGCAGCTTACTTTACGAGTTATATTCATCTAAAGTTTCGCTTTTCAAATTCTCGAGTAGCTTCGCGCCAATTCTTTTAACGTAAGTTCTTGGCGTCGAGACGTTACCGCGCCTCTTGATATCTGTAAGCAGTTGCTTTTCCACTCCATTGTCGACGGTGCTGCCCCCACACGGAGAAAACGGTTTTGCTAGGCCAGAAAATCTTTTGTTAAAATGTCGATAACATTACATTATTTGCCAGCCTAACTCAAAAATCGATTGATCTTACAAAACTTCTTGCTATGTTAAAAAAATTTCTTGCCGGATTAACAAATCTTTTTGCTAGAACAGCAAAAAAAGTATGCTATCACTATAATAACAAAAGATTTGCTGGCTCAACAAAAAGGTTTTCTCCGTGCTCAGGGAACTTTTTTCAAGCTACACCATAACTGCGCTAGACAAGGGGAATAGTTTTTTTTTCATGGAGGTTACAGTCGAGATTTTAGAGCTCTATGTTGATACAAATCACAGAAATATCTGTAAATTGGTATAGTTGGAAAATATCGCAAAATCATTGCGGAGTAAAATAAAATCACAGCGACAAGAAATTTATATCATATGTGTTGTAATTTGTTGTACGATATGTAGAATTTTTATATTTAATTTTGTGGAACTTATAAAACGACATTTTGATAAATGCAAAAAAAAAACAACAAAAAAAATATTAAAAAACCCTAAAAAATACTGCTGTTTATGAAAGGTTTGAAAAAAGAAAAAAAAAAAGAAAAAAAAAGAAAAAAAAACCGCGATTTTAAGGATCTCTAAGATCTTAAGGTTGATTAGATTTTTTCTTAGAGCCTCTATTAATTATTTACTGCATCTATAAATACTCGTAGCAGCAATTGATATTTCCCAGAGCTGCGACGATTTCACTGATTGTACCTCCCGGCAATTACAATTATCACTGTTAATATTATTATTATTATTATTAACCAACAATAAATTAGTTGTGACCATTGCAATTATAAATACTCGTAATATCAATTAATAGTTGCCAGGAATATCACGATTTCCCTGATTGTATCTTCATACCATTAATAATATTATTATTATTATTATTCCCAATCTAATAGTACAAAATATTGTATGTGATAAACGAAAAAGTATGTGGGTGAAAGGATAACAGAGAGTTGGAGAGAAAAGAAAATTGGTTGGAGTGGTTTTGTTGCTCGTTGAGGAAAGTACAACTGGTATATTGACAATTCGGGGTCTCAGTTGCAAGGTAGATAAAGAATCGTTGAGTTGCCCGGAGCTCTCGTTATTATCACCGACGAATTGTCCTCGTGTACACCGTTTTGATACTTTTGTCGAGCGAACCGTGTAGCAGAGTGCCGCAGAACAGCATTTCGTGTTATACGGGTGTACAATCTGCAACGTCCATCCTGCAATAGCAGTAGCAGCAGCAGCAGCAGTCGACGACGACAGAAGTGGACGTGCCACGTAGCGCTTATTGGTGAGGAGCAATAACCCGTTTCGCCGAAAGGAATTCTCCGATATTGATTTCCTCTCGCCTTTGCTCTACTCGTCCTCCGGCCCATTCTCTTCGTTTGACCGCCTGTCCAAGAAATACACGAGAGGGGTACAAGAGTGAAAAACAAAAACAGAAGAAAATACGTGAAGACGAAGAGAGAGGGTCACCTCTAATGGCCTCGCGTAGAGATGGAAGCAGTAAACAGAATTTCGTTAAATTTTTCTTTGTATTTAATGAAAAATAGCAATAATAATAATATATATTTTTTGTTCCTTAAAGAATATATTTAACTTAATATTGTTTATTTTTAAAATTAATCAGAATTTAAGCGAACTTCTGTTTAATTTTTAATTAAACAGAATTTCGTTGAATTTTTCTTTGTATTTAATGAAAAATAGCAATAATAATAATATATATTTTTTGTTCCTTAAAGAATATATTTAACTTAATATTGTTGTTTTTTAAATTAATCAGAATTTACGCGAACTTCTTTTTAATTTTAAATTAAACAGAATTTCGTTGAATTTTTCTTTGTATTTAATGAAAAATAGCAATAATAATAATATATATTTTTTGTTCCTTAAAGAATATATTTAACTTAATATTGTTTATTTTTAAAATTAATCAGAATTTAAGCGAACTTCTGTTTAATTTTTAATTAAACAGAATTTCGTTGAATTTTTCTTTGTATTTAATGAAAAATAGCAATAATAATAATATATATTTTTTGTTCCTTAAAGAATATATTTAACTTAATATTGTTGTTTTTTAAATTAATCAGAATTTACGCGAACTTCTTTTTAATTTTAAATTAAACAGAATTTCGTTGAATTTTTCTTTGTATTTAATGAAAAATAGCAATAATAATAATATATATTTTTTGTTCCTTAAAGAATATATTTAACTTAATATTGTTTTTTTTTTTAAATTAATCAGAATTTAAGCGAACTTCTGTTCAATTTTAAATTAAACAGAATTTCGTTGAATTTTTCTTTGTATTTAATGAAAAATAGCAATAATAATAATATATATTTTTTGTTCCTTAAAGAATATATTTAACTTAATATTGTTTTTTTTTAAAATTAATCAGAATTTCGTTGAATTTTTCTTTGTATTTAATGAAAAATAGCAATAATAATAATATATATTTTTTGTTCCTTAAAGAATATATTTAACTTAATATTGTTTTTTTTTAAATTAATCAGAATTTAAGCGAACTTCTGTTTAATTTTAAATTAAACAGAATTTCGTTGTATTTTTCTTTGTTTTTAATGAAAAATAGCAATAATAATAATATATATTTTTTGTTCCTTAAAGAATATATTTAACTTAATATTGTTTATTTTTACAATTAATCAGAATTTAAGCGAACTTCTGTTTAATTTAAAATTAAACAGAATTTCGTTGAATTTTTCTTTGTATTTATTGAAAAATAGCAATAATAATAATATATATTTTTGTTCCTTAAAGAATATATTTAACTTAATATTGTTTTTTTTAAAATTAATCGCGTACTCGATGATATTAAATCAACAGAAATTTTATTTGGTGAAAAACCTTGTAACGCTTTTATTTTAATCCTGATATTGTAATGACATTAAAAGAGTAGAGTTCACAGTTTTTATATACGTAAATAAAAAAGGCGTCTGGGAGAAGTGTGTTGGTTTGTTTTTTATTTTTTTATTTTTTTTTATGTTGGTTTTAGGTTAGTTTAATTTCAATTGCATGTATATTTTACTAGCGTTAATAAACGTTTACTTCATTCAAGTTTTTTTTTTTTTTCATTTATTATATTTAAAAAAAATCGTTTTTCTCGGTGTATGGTGCAGATTTAATAATTGCTGGGTTTATCGCGGATTACCACAATTATTGAAGTGTTATATCTTCCGGTATAAAAAAAAATAATTCTCCCGTTTTTCGAAACTGCCACACGAATAATTTTTTTTCATACCGTAAGTTTGATCCGCACCACTCTGACGATTTTTTTGCAATACCTACAATCATGCAAGAATACTCTGTAATTTTATTAGCCAAAAAAAGTAACCTTTTTTTTATCAAAAAAATAATAATGCCCCCGTTTTTCGGAACTTTTACACAAATGCATTTTTTAATACCAGAAGATCGATCGGTGCCACTTTGGCGATTTTTTTGTGATATCAACAGTCATGTAGCAATACTCTGTAATTTTTTCACTAAAAAAAAATATCCTTTTTTTAATTAAAAAATAATTCCTCCATTTTTCGGAAAAAAAATCATACTCACAGGAACGTGACAATTATTTGGAATATTCCGCTCGAAAGCTAACAATAAACGACAACTTTTATGTGCTGACATTTTTTATCAGTAACTTCAAAATTCTGAGATATTTGCACTTGAATAAAAAAAGCCATTTTCTAAAAAAATATTTTTAAAAATCTGAAAAAATTCACATAGAGTGTCTTTTAGTGGTATATTCATATAACCAATTACAGGGCAAATCGGAGAGGGTCGAAAAAAAAGTGGCTGAATTGACAGAGAATGCTTCATATATACATACATACATCCGGACAATTTTTCTAAACCACTTTTCTCGACGTTTCAGACCATCTTAATCAGTTTGACATGAAAATCTTGAAAAAAAAAAAATTTCATGAAAACAAAGCTTCCTTTATGAGGAAGCAAAAAAATCTTGCTAAATATACCTTAAGGGTGTCTAGTTACATAACGAGCAGACGTTGCGGAAGTTCTGCACAGGGATGTATGGCAATTACGTGTGTAACAGCAGGAGAAGAGGCCGGATGCTCGTGATCTCGACAATGAGCCTGTGTAATATGCATTCCCGTTTATTGTTCGTCCGTGTGTTTCCGATCGATGCGTGCACACGTCGCCGTCGAGGTCCCTAGTGTCATGCAGAGTACATATACGTCTGCTTCTATCGTTCTTGCGGCAGCTCGGCTATCGCTAGCGCGTTACAGCGCCGTTATTAACGAGCTTCGAGTGCTTCGGACCTTATTGTGTGCTGCTCAGTGAAATGTCTGAGCGACGATGCTGGTAGTTGTGGCAGCGACGGTAGCGGGAGAGAGGAGAACTCGTTGCCGCAGCAGTGGAGGTGGCACTGGCGCCGGGTTATTCACAGGGTGTTGCTGCTGCCGGTGCCATTGCTTCTGCTTCTCCCCGTCGTGAGTGCTTCTGCCAACCCGATCACAATACCTACTTGTACGCAGCCACCGATCGGCTCTCGAACGAAACGCTCGTTCGCCCTTCGTGATACGAGGAATCCGAGTGCGAAACCTCATCAACCTCTTCAGTCCAATATTTCATTAGAACGAACGAGAAAGGCAGAGTTATATTCGATAACCATCACGTTAATATCAAAGTCAATTTTTTCTTTTGCTTCACCATCGAGAAACCTTTGGTCTCATGGGAAACAAAAATTTCTGACATTTTTATGTCAGAAATGTCCTCCAAAAAAGTGGTAAAAAATGGCGTGTGTATGTGTAATGTGACTCTCATATTTTCTCTTTTTTTCCTTTCGAGATGTAAAGCAAAAAAAAATCACTCTAGAATTTTTTTTAGATTTAAAAAAAAATTTGTGTTTTTTTAATTATTTAAAATTTGATTTTCTTAAAAAGTACGCAAAAGTACTCAAAAACTATCAAAAATTTTGTTTTTGAACACAGAATTTACTGTAAAAAAAGAAAAAAAAATCGTCGACGTACTGTTTGAGAAAATCAAATTTTAGGTTATTAAAAAAAGACAAATTTTTTTCAAAATCTTGAAAAAAATTCTAGAGTATTTTTTTATATTACTCTACAACATCTCAAAAGGGAAAAGAAATTGAAAAAATATGAGGGTCGCGATCCTGTCGATAACCGGTGGAATGCCTCATATATACAACTTCGAAAATTGGAATGCCGATAACTGAAGAACCGTTTCAACTATCGAGCTCAAATTTGGCACACAAATGGAACAACAGATCCTCTTCAATTGTTGCAATTTGCTACAAAATGTATCCGATATGTAGATTTCGTAGGTTTTATATTTAAAAAAAAAGGGCGTGGTAACTTCTGTAAAAGTTTGTCTAAAATGCTAAATAGTTCCTAATACGAGATTGATGTTGTTTGGTATTTAATTTGACTCGAATCGGTAAAGTGGTTCAGATTTTATGGAATTATGAATCGAAAAAAAAAATAAATAAAAAAAAAAAAAACGGCGTTATGGCATTCCCGCACGGAAAAATATATACCAATTTAAGTATCTGAATATATATATAGGTGATAGAATATATACATTATGTACACTTTTTATATATGTATATATTATGTATACATATTTAATATATTGGACTTATGTATACGATCTACGAAAACTATCAATATATATGATATACATAATATATATATATCTCTCTATATTATAAAAAGATCTCGCCGCCGCCGCCGCCGCCGCCGCCGCCGCCGCCGCCGCCGCTGCCGCCGCCGCCGCCGCCGCCGCCGCCGCCGCCGTGTCAAGAATCGAGGGACTTAGAATAATTCGGGCTCAGGGCTTGGTGGAAGGGGGGGGGAGGGGGGGGGGGTGGCACCCTACGGAGGTGGCACCCTTGGGTAGGGGGCGATTGCGAGCGCGCGCAGCGCGCGAGCCACAATAAAATCCTAGTATATATATATATATGCACATGTATTGCACTGAAATCTTAGATCAAATGGTTCATAGCCGTAATATACTGCAATTTACGGCCAGACGAACGAATGCCAAACTATTTTTTTCATAATATTTTCCAGTCGTATAACAATGCAACGACGCATTTACATCAAACACTAAAGATCGATTTTGCATAATAACAATTCCAAAATGTTATTAACAAATTGATGAATAAAAACAAACAATGTTTCTATTATTCACAATAACATTGCTTTTTTCTCTACTCGCGAAGTACTAAATTTCCAAACCAACAATTTTCGTGTTCCTTAATCACTCATTTTTTTCCTCAAATTTATATTTCGATATACAAATATTTATTATAACCATAAATGCAGCAAAAAAAAAGTTTTTCTTCAGGCATTTAATACATTTAATAAAACCAGTAAATGCAAACATATAAAAAGTTTTTAATAATTGTTTGCTTAGTAAACACGACCAACAGTTTTCGTGTTCCTTAATCACTCATTTTTTTCCTCAAATTTATATTTCGATATACAAATATTTATTATAACCATAATTGCAGCAAAAGAAAATTTTTCTTCAGGCATTTGATACATTCGATAAAACCAGTAAATGCAAATATATAAAAAGCTTTTAATAATTGTTTGCTTAGTAAACACGACCAACAGTTTTCATGTTCCTTAATCACTCATTTTTTTCTCAAATTTATATTTCGATATACAAATATTTATTATAACCATAAAGGCAGAAAAAAAAATTTTCTTCAGGCATTTGATACATTCGATAAAACCAGTAAATGCAAATATATAAAAAACTTTTAATAATTGTTTGCTTAGTACACACGACCAACAGTTTTCGTGTTCCTTAATCACTCATTTTTTATCTCAAATTTATATTTCGATATACAAATATTTATTATAACCATAAATGCAGCAAAAAAAAAAGTCTTTCTTGAGGCATTTAATACATTTAATAAAACCAGTAAATGCAAACATATAAAAAGTTTTTAATAATTGTTTGCTTAGTAAACACGACCAACAGTTTTCGTGTTCCTTAATCACTCATTTTTTATCTCAAATTTATATTTCGATATACAAATATTTATTATAACCATAAATGCAGCAAAAGAAAAAGTTTTTCTTGAGGCATTTAATACATTAAACAAAACCAGTAAATGCAAACATATAAAAAGTTTTTAATAATTGTTTGCTTAGTAAACACGACCAACAGTTTTCGTGTTCCTTAATCACTCATTTTTTTCTCAAATTTATATTTCGATATACAAATATTTATTATAACCATAAATTCAGCAAAAAAAAAAAAGGTTTTCTTGAGGCATTTAATACATTTAATAAAACCAGTAAGTGCAAACATATAAAAAGTTTTTAATAATTGTTTGCTTAGTAAACACGACCAACAGTTTTCGTGTTCCTTAATCACTCATTTTTTTCTCAAATTTATATTTCGATATACAAATATTTATTATAACCATAATTGCAGCAAAGGAAAATTTTTCTTCAGGCATTTAATACATTTACTAAAACCAGTAAATGCAAACATATAAAAAGTTTTTAATAATTGTTTGCTTAGTAAACACGACCAACAGTTTTCGTGTTCCTTAATCACTCATTTTTTATCTCAAATTTATATTTCGATATACAAATATTTATTATAACCATAAATGCAGCAAAAAAAAAAAGTTTTTCTTGAGGCATTTAATACATTTAATAAAACCAGTAAATGCAAACATATAATAAGTTTTTAATAATTGTTCGCTTGATAAACACGACAGGTAAAAGGAAAAAGGACACTACGAGGCCGTGTTAAGTGCGATTAGTAAGATTAGACAGGTCTTGCGAAGTGAAGCGAGTCACTAATTAAGCCCCACCTCTCTAGTATGTAGTTCTCGAACTCCAGGGATTCTGTAACTGCTGCAGCTCTCCATACGTCATTTACACTGAAATGCGTCGCAGGACGCGAGCCACTGGTTCCTATTCGTTGGTGCGAATGCGGCAAATATGACGAGCATCGCTCCGTCGCAGCGTCAGAGACTCCCAGGTGTAGTCGTCGTCGTCATCGACGTTGTTCCGTCGCTGTTTGTCCTATCAGTACAGAAACCAGGGTAATAATTATTTGTTCTGGCACTGTGAATTTTCGCCAGCCCGAGTGTATACCGCCTCGCTAAATATGGCGTTAATTACAAATCTCGTGGGGTTCAGGATCATCAGTGAAAATATATACGGGTCATTCCATGCCAATTGGGCCACCCAAATAGAGCATCGCGAAAAGTGTTCACAATTTTTTCAAAAGTTCTTTATAAAGTATCACGAACATTCATAAATTATTTCAGAATTTTAGCACCTTGGGTTTGCCCAAAATTTAATAACGATTTTTTTTTTTTTTTAATTTTTTTTCAATTCGCTGTATATTCAAAATTTGCCGATCGTACAAAAAATTTGTTCCTGTATAAAATTTAAGTTTTTCAATGTACTTTTTAATTTAAATAATTCCATGGTTGCTCAAAAAAAATTGCGCCATTTTTTGACAAAATAAAGTAATCATTTTTTTTTCGGTGAGATCGACTATTTCGATTTTTCTAAAAATTTCACAGAATTTTTATTATTATGATTACAGACTACAAAAAAATTGGCGAATAAATGGACCACTTGGTATGGAAGGACCTATATGTATATAAATCTATGTAGAACAGTAGAAAATGTGCGAACAGAAATCTGACAGATAAATCGCACCGATCAACGGGCAATCAGTGCTCAACGCAATTATCTGCAGAATTTGAAATATTATATGACAGAAAAGGTCGAAAGAGTAAACTGACTCGTCGATATTTTTGTATGTATGTGTATATATTATCGGCGTTGCACTCTATCCTATATTGTACATTTATACACACATCGGCAAAAGTTTAAGGGCTCTTTTTATGCGTTACAAACTGCAAAGGCAAGCGCTTTTGGGGCATCGGGTGAAACCGAAATTTTTATATCACACCATTAAAATTTGATTGCCTTGCACACGCACTGCTTCCGAGTTTGGTGGCGTGCGGCCTATATACCGACCAAAGAACGCTCCTAACTCAATCGTTCGCTCTTATCCATGGACCTTTCCATGTCACTTTAAAGTAGTCCTTTCCAGGGTTCGGAAGTAACGCGTTACTAGCAACGTCGTTAGTGAATTCGTTACTTTTTGGTGGTAACGGTCGGTAACGTCGTTACATTTTTATTCGTGTAATTCTAAGACAACGCTCGTTACATTTTTTTTTGTAACAAGTAGCAAAATTGCCGTTACCTTTTCGTTACTTTTTGAGATACAAAGTGTTTGTTAACAAGTAGCTGTTCGAATTCCCTCTAAGAGGCGAGATACCAACGGAAATGGACGTAAGCTACTTGCTCGACGTTAATAAACGTTTCCTCTGAATTATTCTTTTTGTTTTGTTATTGACCTTCATTCTACACGTTAATAATTATATACGTCTAAAGTTTTTATATGATTAATATGTTCTAAAGTAACGAAAAGTAACGGAAACGTTACATTTTCAGTAACGATAACGGTAACGCCTTATTTTTTCACAATGTGTAACGGTAACGGTAACGGTAACGAATTACTTTTAATAAGTAACGTACTGAACCCTTTCGAATACTCCCATGGAAAAAAAGTATACTTGAAATATATTCGAAAATATATTTTTTATATAATACATATATTTTTTACGAAAAATTAGATATGTTATCTATATTTTTGTATGTAAGTAAAAATATATTCAATATACAGTAGCTGGTATAGTCAATATACATATGTAATTTATTCTAAATGTATGTATTATGCATCACTTTTGTATATAGTGTATATTTTTCAACACATAGAAAAATATATGTTGAGGTATATTCAAATGTACATTCAAATTATAAAGATAAATTTTATTTATTTACTTAAATTTATTTGAATTTAAGTAAATAAATTTAAATAAATATAAATATTATTTATTTACTTAAACTTAAGTACATTTATTTGAATATAAGTAAATAAATTTAAATAAATATAAATATTATTTATTTACTTAAATTTATTTAAATTCAAGTAAATTTATTTGAATTTAAGTAAATAAATTTGAATAAATATAATATTATTTATTTACTTAAATTTATTTAAATTGAAGTAAATTTATTTGAATTTAAGTCAATAAATTTAAATAAATATAATATTACTTATTTACTTAAATTTATTTGAATTTAAGTAAATAAATACAAATAAATATAAATATTATTTATTTAGTTTACTTGGGATATGGCTTGAATTTTAGTTATTTTACGGTTCAGTGACTTTTGCTCATCTCCTAAAAAATCGGCATCAGTTTCTTTCCTAATATTTTTGCCTTCATCTTGAAGCCAAAATACACAACTTTTCAAGATCAATTTTTTTTTAAATTCGAAAACTTGGAAAAGTTTACAAAACTGCATAAAAATATAACGAAATGTGTATTTTTCCAATACTTCTCGATCATTTTATCGTATTTGCAAAACTCGAAGCTAGAAAATTTGTGAAATTCCTACAGCTGCATAATTAATAATAATTTTACAATTTAAAGAAACAAGTTAGCTGCATCTTCATTGATTTATAATAGCTTGTTGAAACAAAGCTGTGTCTTTGAATATCCAGGAAATTCGAGTTTTCTGTAAATTTTTGAATAAATTACATAGAATTGCCTGTATATGTGTGGCAGAACTTGTAACATTGATAGGTACGAGGTCGAACGAGCTAGCGCGCTTGTTCGATATTCTCTCTCTATCCATTACAGAGAAATTTGCTCTCGGAGGTTGCCGCGTGAATTCGCACCTTCCACTCATGTTTTACGGCCAAATAAATAATGAAATTGAATCGTGGGCCTTTTTTTTCAGTGCACAGGATCGCGAGCCCTCATCATATTTCAAATCTCTTTCTCTGTGTACACTCGGTGTGACTACGAATGTTTGAAACTTTTTTTTTTTTTGTTTTTTTTTCCCCGTCGGCCTTGTGCAGTCGTAACGCATTTTCCTGTCTTTTTTTTAATCGCGCTATTAATTTCCTTATTCTCATCGCGAACGAGCCAGAAATTGGTTAGTTTGTTTGTTTTATTTGGGTTTTTTTTGTTGTTTCTTTTCGTGTATATAAAACGAACGAGGTAATATGTTTGGTGAATTGCAACGATGAAATTTCTGCGGCAAATTTTTCTTCTCGCAATGTTTTCCATTATCGGTCTTCCGATACTTTGGTCGACGGGCGGAAAAGAGAGAACTGAGGATTTATGCCATTCATCGGGAGGAAATAATGCCCCACGATCATCAATAATATTTTTATCGAACGATTTCTCAGCGCGGCGAGAATGAACGAGAGAGAGAGAAAGGCTTTTACAACTTTCCACAAGTTTTCCCGCGCAACAGAAGGAAAAAGGATGACAGACAAAGAGGGCGCGCGCGACCGGCCATCGCAGTGGGAGACGCGATGAACGTTTCCCCCACCGAGAGTGAGAACAAAGTGAGAAGATTGATTGCCGGACAAATTGCGTGTCAAACTTGCAGGATACAACTGTAGTTGGACTATTTCTCTTTTACGGTATCCCGCTGAGTGTGCTTCTGTACACCGGCACTTGTACGATGCAGCATTCAAAGCTGAAATATCGTCTTTTCACGATATCGTTATTGCCACTCGCGAATAAGAATCTAAAAAGCACCGTAAAATACAAATAAATACATCCGCGTGATAAATCTTTTGTACTGTTAAAAACGTAATAAAAATTACAAATCACACGAACGAATGAAATTTCCGAGGTAGATTATTGTTTTTGTCTATTTATCATTGTTTTCCACTCGCCAGTATCGCTTAAGGAAGTAAATGCCTGATCGTCCGTGTAAAAAATTAAAGAAATTTTTAGACTTGCGATATCATGTTTTTCAAAGATCGAAAAAGTTATTTTAAGACAACTAAAAAGCGAATAAGGGCTTTAGATTTCAGTTTGTGAACATATCTAATTATTTAAACTGCTTAAAATTGATAGTTATGCGATAATCGAAATTAGTCAAATGCTCAGACATCTCGGCAAATACAAAAAAATGTTAACACAATATTCAAGTAGGGTAACCAACCAGTGAATGAACGTGATCAATGAGTGATCGCCGTCCATAAGTAATGATTTCGCAATAATAACTTGCAGCTTTTATAAAATGATATATGAACTTTTATATACCTTAAAAGAAACCTCGTTTTTGCTTCCTCATAGAGAAAGCTTTGTTTTCGTGAAAAATTTTTTTTTCGAGATTTTCATGTCGGGACACTCAGAATGGGCCAAAACGTCGAGAAAAGTGATTTAGAAAAAATGTCTGTATGTGTGTGTGTGTGTGTGTATGTGTGTATGTTACTCACACGCTAAAAATCTGAAAAAAATTCTGTATGCATTTTTTATGTCGAAAAATAATATAAAAAATCGCGAACCACATTGGTCAAGGTGAGGTTCGAGCGTTGGTCAATTTGGCACGGAATGCCCCATATGTATAATTACTTTGCCATTTGAATAGGAATTTATTCGTCATTAATCGATAATGATCATCTGAAGGACGATACTCGTTATTTAGAATTTTTAACGATCAACCACCGGAATGAAAAAAAATTATTAGAAAAAAATGGTCGCGACTTTGTTTAATAAAAAAAAGCGGGAAAATAATATCCGAAAATTTTGAAATCATCGTTTTTTCGTTTTTACGTATAAATCCATTTTTTATTCATGAAATTTAAATGTAGTATGCATTTCAAATGAAATTTCACGGTTTACGAAATTTCTTTTCACATCTGCAAATTAAGATAAAAAAAGAGGTCTTGAGAAAAAAATCGTACTTTCAATGTAGCAAATATGCGACTTTGGAAGTTAAAGATCGCATGAAAATTAAATTTATCGTTCAGTACTTTATTGAATAATATTAAATTACTTGGTCATTTGATTTAACATTTATTTATTATTAATTATTATTACCCATTTAGAGAATCATACTCATTAATTTGATTTAGTTGAATCCTGTGCAAAGTTTCCCAAGTTCATTCCATTTTTTATTTGTCCTATAAATAATAATACATTTTTGCTTCCTCATAGAGGAAGCTTTGTGTTCATGAAAAAATTTTTATTTCGAGATTTTCATGTCAGTACACTCGGAATGGGCCAAAACGTCGAGAAAAGTGATTTAGAAAAAATGTATGTGTGTGTGTGTGTATGTGTGTATGTTACACGATCGCAAAATGTAAACCTTTATAACTCGGGAATGCCTTGAGATATCAAGCTGAAATTTGGACCATAGATAGAGTGATTAAGCCTCATCGTTCATACAGATTTTTGTTAAAATCCACTTCATCGTTAAATTATTACGCGTTTTTTAATTTTTTGAAAAATGTCTGTTTACGCGATAACTCTTTCAATTTTCGAGATATTGATCTTAAAATTGGTATGAATGTGAGCTTTCATACGCCAGTGATCGCTATTGAATTTGGTTAATATCGGTTGAACCGTTAACATTTTATGATGTTTTGAATTTTTCAAAAAATTGACATTATCGCTCTATTGTAACTTTTGCAAAACTTAAGATAGCGAGCTCAAATTTTGTATATAAATGAAACAATATTCAGCCGTTATATATGGGGGATTCCACGGGACTTTCGCCACCCCAAAAAAAAAAAAATCTCAAATTTCATCTAAAAATCAGGTTCAGCGGTGTCTATTGATGGACCAAATTTCAAAATTCTAAAAAAATAGTTGACCGGAATATGCAATTTTTTTTGTTTTTTATCGTTTTTCATTTAATCTGTAATATCTCAGAAACTATTGATCGTATCGAAATCATTAAAAGACGAAAATGTGCATTTTTTTATGGCCAACAAGAAAAAATTTGAATGTTAAACATTCAAATTGCTGTAACCTCACAGCATTGGGCCATCCCATGAAAAAAAATACTCAAAATTCGGCGATCACTCAAAGATTCCGAGGCAATTTGTCCGATGAAAAAATCTGAAGTCCAACCATTTTAATTCATTTTAATTTTGAATATGGATTTTTTTTATATATTAAAAACATTCAAATTGCTGTAACGTCACAGCATTGGGCCATCCCATGAAAAAAAAAATACTCAATATTCGGCGATCACTTAAAGATTCCGAGGCAATTTGTCCGATGAAAAAATCTGAAGTCCAACCATAAAAAAATAATAATTTTGTTGTTTTTTCCATAAAATGTGACCGGAAATTAAACAATTAATTTTGAATATATTTTTTTTCTTGTTGGCAATAAAAAAATGCACATTTTCGTCTTTTAATGATTTCGATACGATCAATAGTTTCTTAGATATTACAGATTAAATGAAAAATGATAAAAAACGGAAAAATTTGCATATCCGGTCAAATATTTTTTTAGAATTTTGAAATTTGGTCCATCAATGGACACCATTGAATCTGATTTTTAGAAAAAATTTGAGATTTTTTTTTTTCGGGGTGGCGAAAGTCCCGTGGAATCCCCCATATGTATAATTTAGTGAAGAACGGTATGAAATTTTTGATTTTATGGAATGTTAAATTATTTTAAAAAATATACATTATCACATTCACTTTCGGAAACGCTCTAATAATCACGAAATAACGTAATAACGAAATATAAAAAGCGAATTCACAACATGTAGATTTATCTAATTAAAACAAGGATGCAAAGTAGAACCTTGCACATTGCTTCCTCATTATTTTTCGGGTTTTACAAAGCTTCCTCTATGAGGAAGCCAAAAATTGAATAACATACTTCCTAATAGATGTAGCTTTGTAAGAAGCGAAAAATAATGAGGAAGCAATGTGCAAGGTTCTACTTTGCATCCTTTTAATCAAGCCTTGGGAAAAAATGCAGAAGAAATGGAAGATTACAACCCTCCATTATTTTCGCAATGCATTAACTGTTTTTCTCCATTTTTTTAAGAATATTACCGTGAAATTGAACTGAAAATTAATATTTTTTGCAGCTATTCAAAAGTTTAAACATCATATTATAATCGTCACATGTTAATTTTATAGAAGCATTATGATAATAATGCGAATTATATCATCAACTATAATTCTAGAAGAATTAGAGATTTACAACTCTGCATAAGAGCATATGTTTACAAAAACGTCCATTCACTGGGTTTTGTCGACTGCTTCATTGTCGATCAGTAAATTGTCAATTTACTGGTCGATTAACCCTCGTTTAATAATAAATTGTACACATCTTTTCACCTCACATATTTTAACTTCGCGTGATGCGTGTATCATATGACGTACGTGAAGAAAATTGGAAGAGGAAACTTTCATCTCGAGTTAGAGAAATGATATAAAAAGAGTAAAACATATACACATTGGCGCCTCGTAGTCTCGGGTAGGAAAGAGGAAACGTCATTCCCGGGCGATCAGTGCGATCGCGCGATTAATGCCTTCGCCGTCGCAAGGTCTCCACTAGCGGCACCAGCAAAGATCGTAGTACGTGCAAAGTCGAGTCGTCAATTTCCTGAATTTTCTCTCGAAGCACGTACCACGTCGATTTCCAAATCGATAGACCGTCGGAGGACGAAGAGGAAAAGAGGGAGAGAACTGAGAGGGCAAAGAGGGGGGAAGGGGGAGGGGGGAAGAGGTAGAATGCTCCATTGGCCGGATATATCGAGCTCCCTGGTGTGCAACCTACAACTGGGTGCAGAAGTAAAGTAAGGAACCAGCGAAAAGACAGAAGAGAGAATAAAAAGGAGGAAAGGACGAAGTGGAAAAAGAATGTATATGTATAGGAGAGAGTCACAGCGATATCTACCTAGAAGGACTAGAGCAAAAACTCGACTGTAAAACCTTCGAGCTACAAACTCTCTAGTCTGTACCATGCCGCAAACCTTCCTGGAGATTCTAAAAAGAGCTTTGTAAGAGTTTCCAACTGCGAAAGCTAAACACTCGAAACACCTTTAAATGGGGTTTATGTGAACTAACTCCATGAAAATTTATGGAAAGAATTAGTACATGTAAAATATTGTAGATTTTTCATATGTTTATGATGCACATATGTTATGTGTGTTTTGAAATGTTTTTCATTTCACTCGGTGCGAAAAACGCCGTTTTACGCACGCTTCGCGTAAAGCTCCGTTTACACACCGTGTGAAATAAAATTACGTACGATATTCGAGCGATAAACGTTTTCTTAATGGTGTATTTATTACACTCATCAGAAAAAGTTTTATCGCACTAGTATCGTAAAGTGCTATTACATATATATGTGGAATAAAAATGAATTTTACTAAATAGATGGTTAATATTATCTATGGAAACTTATGGAAAAAATTATTACATGTAAAATATTGTAGATTTTTCATATGTTATGTATTTTTTGAAATATTTTTTATTTCACTCGGTGCGAAAAACGCCATTTTGCGCACGCTTCGCGTAAAGCTCCATTTATACACCTTGTGAAATAAAATTTCGTACGATACTCGAGCGATAAACGTTTTCTTAATGGTGTAATTACTACACTCGTCAGAAATTTTTTTATCGCACTGGTATTGTAAAGTGCTATTACATAGGAGAACATATTACATATATATGTGGAATAAAAATCAATTTTACTAAATAGATGGTTAATATTATCTATAGAAACTTATGGAAAAAATTATTACATGTAAAATATTGTAGATTTTTCATATGTTATGTATTTTTTGAAATATTTTTTATTTCACTTGGTGCGAAAAATGCCGCTTTGCGCACGCTTTGCGTAAAGCTCCATTTATACACCTTGTGAAATAAAATTTCGTACGATATTCGAGCGATAAACATTTTCTTAATGGTGTATTTATTACATTCGTCAGAAAAAGTTTTATCGCACTAGTATCGTAAAGTGCTATTACATATGAGAACATATTACATATATATGCGGAATAAAAATGAATTTTACTAAATAGATGGTTAATATTATCTATGGAAACTTATGGAAAAAATTATTACATGTAAAATATTGTAGACTTTTCATATGTTTATGATGCACATATGTTATGCATGTTTTCAAATATTTTTTATTTCACTCGGTGCGAAAAACGCCGTTTTGCGCACGCTTCGCGTAAAGCTCCATTTACACACCTTGTGAAATAAAATTACGTACGATATTCGAGCGATAAACATTTTCTTAATGGTGTAATTACTACACTTGTCAGAAATTTTTTTATCACACTAGTATCGTAAAGTGCTATTACATATGAGAACATATTACATATATATGTGGAGTAAAAATTAATTTTACTAAATAGATGGTTAGTATTATCTATGGAAACTTATGGAAAAAATTATTACATGTAAAATATTGTAGATTTTTCATATGTTTATGATGCACATATGTTATGTATGTTTTGAAATATTTTTCATTTCACTCGGTGCGAAAAATGCCGTTTTACGCACGCTTCGCGTAAAGCTCCATTTACACACCTTGTGAAATAAAATTACGTACGATATTCGAGCGATAAATGTTTTCTTAATGGTGTAATTATTACACTCATCAGAAAAAGTTTTATCGCACTAGTATCGTAAAGTGCTATTATGTCACACTGTGCGTAAAATGCGATTTTACGCACGCTTCGCGTGCGTTAAACTGCATTTTCTCACATCGTAACATAAAATATCGTTCGACACTCGTGCGAAAGACTTTTTCTAACTCGTGTGGTTGCAACCCTCGCCTTCGGCTCGGACTGCAAACTCGCACTCGCCAGAAAAAGTTTTTTCGCACTTGTATCGAAATATACTATTACATACATATGTGGAATAAAAATGAATTTTACTAAATAGATGGTTAATATTATCTATGGAAGCTTATGGAAAAAATTATTACATGTAAAATATTGTAGATTTTTCATATGTTATGTATTTTTTGAAATATTTTTTATTTCACTCGGTGCGAAAAACGCCGTTTTGCGCACGCTTCGCGTAAAGCTCCATTTATACACCTTGTGAAATAAAATTTCGTACGATATTCGAGCGATAAACGTTTTCTTAATGGTGTATTTATTACACTCGTCAGAAAATTTTTTATCGCACTGGTATTGTAAAGTGCTATTACATATGTGAACATATTACATATATATGTGGAATAAAAATTAATTTTACTAAATAGATGGTTAATATCATCTATGGAAACTTATGGAAAAAATTATTACATGTAAAATATTGTAGATTTTTCATATGTTATGTATTTTTTGAAATATTTTTTATTTCACTTGGTGCGAAAAATGCCGCTTTGCGCACGCTTTGCGTAAAGCTCCATTTATACACCTTGTGAAATAAAATTTCGTACGATATTCGAGCGATAAACGTTTTCTTAATGGTGTATTTATTACACTCGTCAGAAAAAATTTTATCGCACTGGTATTGTAAAGTGCTATTACATATGTGAACATATTACATATATATGTGGAATAAAAATTAATTTTACTAAATAGATGGTTAATATTATCTATGGAAACTTATGGAAAAAATTATTACATGTAAAATATTGTAGATTTTTCATATGTTATGTATTTTTTGAAATATTTTTTATTTCACTCGGTGCGAAAAACGCCGTTTTGCGCACGCTTCGCGTAAAGCTCCATTTATACACCTTGTGAAATAAAATTTCGTACGATATTCGAGCGATAAACGTTTTCTTAATGGTGTATTTATTACACTCGTCAGAAAAAATTTTATCGCACTGGTATTGTAAAGTGCTATTACATATGTGAACATATTACATATATATGTGGAATAAAAATTAATTTTACTAAATAGATGGTTAATATCATCTATGGAAACTTATGGAAAAAATTATTACATGTAAAATATTGTAGATTTTTCATATGTTATGTATTTTTTGAAATATTTTTTATTTCACTCGGTGCGAAAAACGCCGTTTTGCGCACGCTTTCCGTAAAGCTCCATTTACACACCTTGTGAAATAAAATTTCGTACGATACTCGAGCGATAAACGTTTTCTTAATGGTGTAATTACTACACTCGTCAGACATTTTTTTATCACACTAGTATCGTAAAGTGCTATTACATATGAGAACATATTACATATACATGTGGAATAAAAATGAATTTTACTAAATAGATGGATAATATTTGCTGCATGTGTTATATGTAACCAAATATTCTGTATTTCAAATATGTTTTCAATTTTGAAAATCGGGATAGCTTCTTTCCCTACAAAATTCACTCCTTGACAAAAAATAAATGAAGAAAAAAAAAAAAAAAAAAAAAAAAATTAAAGTCGGGGCAGTCACAAATCTGCATAAAAATTTGATTCAAAATCGTGTTTTTTTTCAATGGCTCTCGGTCACTTTTTTAGATTTTAAAAACTTGCATCTAGAAAATTGGTAACAGTCCTTAAACTGCGTAATGATTTATGAATTTAAAAAAAATCGTTTGAAAAAAAATGAGGAAAAGTCAATTGCATAATTAATTTTTTATTCGTTATTAATTTTCCAAAAAAAAAAAAAAAAAAGGAAATTTTTAAAGTTTTCTAACGCAAGTATTTGAATATTCATTTTTTTTATCTTCTTAATATTATGCCGGCATGATGTAAAATTTGGTTGGCTGCATTGTCGGACAAACGTGTATGTTGAAAAAAAAAAGGTTGAAAAAACGAGCGCTCGGCTCAACAATCCGGTTAAACAATCCTCGACGAGAGGGAAGTTAGTAAACGGCGCTTGTAAGCGGCAGAGTGGTTCACCCACAGTTTGCAAGGGGAAAGAGTAGGATGAAGGCACATAAAAAACTGTACAGTAGGCTCGAGTCCTATTTTCGCTCCAATTTTTTTTATTGCGAAACTTTGCGATGTAGAGTGTCGAAAACTTCACGAGTACCATAGAGAGTGTATAGTGAGGGAGCGAACTCGTCGTTCGCTATGAACGAACTACTGAAAAAACTGGCACAAAACATCTGTGTTCAATTTTTTTTTTTTTTTTTTTTTTTTTCATTTTTTTTCCGACGTTGCTTCCGTGATAACATTAAATTCCGCGAGACTCAGAATGTTTGTCTTTACTGCAATGGAAGTTTAACAATATTACAAGCAACGTTACAAACCTTCATTATTTAATTTCATAAACATGTGTTGAATAATTGACTTTCCAATTGCTACTTTTTTTAAATAATCTAAATGTAAAAAAAAGGAAAACTAATTTATCAAATAAAAAATTAAAATTTTGAAAGTTCCGATATTTTTTAGTGTAATATTACAAGCAGCGTTACAAACCTTCATTACATAATTAAATAAACATGTGCTGAATAATTGACTTTCCAATTGCTATTTTTTAAAAATAATCTAAATGTAAAAAAAAAGAAAAACTAATTTATCAAATAAAAAATCAAAATTTTGCAATACAACAATGTTTTACAATGTAACAATATTACAAGCAGCGTTACAAACCTTCATTACATACTTAAATAAACATGTGCTGAATAATTGACTTTCCAATTGCTATTTTTAAAAAATAATCTAAATGTAAAAAAAAGGAAAACTAATTTGTCAAATAAAAAATCAAAATTTTGCAAGTTCCGATATTTTTTAGTGTAACAATATTACAAGCAGTATTGCAAAACTCCATTATTTAATTTCATAAATATGAACCGTATCCAATTACCATTTTTCAAAAACTAATTGAAATATTAAAAAAGAAATAATAATAATAATCCATGAAATAAAAAATTAAGATTCTAAATTTTTTTTACATTTTTTAGATTTTTTAACATCATTTTTAACAATACAAATATAAATATAAAAATGAATATAAAAATATATATAAATAATTTTCGCTTTAATATTGCAAGAAATAGTGGAAGAAATAAGTAATGCATTACTTTCTTAAAGCATTACTTATTTTTTTCCATTTTTTTCAAAAGGATAACCGTGAATTTTTATTGAAAAATAATAATTTTTGCAGCCATTCAAAAGTTTAATCATCGTATTACAATCGCTACATGTTATTATTATAAAATCATAATTATAGAGCTGATCGTATCATCATGATTATTTCTATAAGTATATTAGGCATTTACAACTCTGTGTATAAAAGCATTTTCCACACAAAATGTGTCAGAATATTTATTACATATATGGACACTCAATATTTTTCTTAATCGTCTCTTCTCTCGGAATATTATTTCGTACCTGGATCGAGTTTCAACCCCGCTTTCTCCTTAGCTGCCAGGCGAAAGTGCGAGAAAGTCGAGTTAGCGAGAGGGATATAAACATATAGATATAGGTTTCCAGAGGCTTATGCGATTGATCCCTGAGACCTAAAGGAAAAACGAGAAATAAGAAACGTAGAAAGCGTAGGTGAACTGAGTGAGGGTTGCAGTCGAGAAGTGTTGAGCAAGAGAGAAAAAGAGAGATAGAGAGATGATGGGAGAAAGGGAGAGCGATAGGAGAGGCAGGGAAGGCTGCTCCACTTATTCGTGACATGAGACAAAGGGCGGGCGACACGACGACGACGTCGACTACGACTACAAGGCGCGTAGGAGCTCTACCACTCGAGTAGCGATAAAGCAGAGCAGAGCTAGGGAAGCTCTGCTACACGAAAACCGTACGTTGCTTGGTCTTCACACGTGTGTGAGAGAAAACCAGGGGGAAGACGCAACTACACGACCAGAAGTCACGGAGTGACTCCGAAACGAGGGCACTTCGCGACTCCCGAGCTCAGTTGCCTCTCTCGTATACGTTTCATCCTCACTTCTTCATACGTAACCCTTCTGCTGTTCCACTATACTATACATTGTCAGGGTAATGTGAAACTCCCTTACGTTGCTTTTCGTGCTTCCAAAGTGGACGAAGTTCAACGACGCTGGTAATGTTTATTAACCCAATAAAGAAAAAATGTTATAAACACTTGGAATGATTTCGAAAAGTTTGAGAGATTTAGAAAATATGGAAAAATTTCGAAAATTTTGAAGAATTTAGAAAATATGGAAACATTTAGAAAATTTTGAAGAATTAAGAAAATTTAGAAAATTTGGAAAAATGTAGAAAATTTGCAAAGATTTAGAAAATTTGCAAAGATTTAGAAAATTTGGAAAAATTTAGAAAATTTGTAAAGATTTAGAAAATTTGGAAAAATTTAGAAAAATTTAGAAAATTTGGAAAAATTGGAAAAATTTAGAAAATTTGGAAAAATTGGAAAAATTTTAAAAAATTTAGAAAATTTAGAAAAATTTGGAAAAATTTAGAAAATTTGGACAAATTTAGAAAATTTGGGAAAATTTAGAAAATTTGGAAAAATTTAGAAAATTTGTAAAAATTTAGAAAATTTGTAAAAATTTAGAAAATTTGGAAAAATTTAGAAAATTTGGAAAAATTTAGAAAATTTGGAAAAATTTAGAAAATTTGGAAAAATTTAGAAAATTTGGAAAAATTTAGAAAATTTGGAAAAATTTAGAAAATTTGGAAAAATTTAGAAAATTTGGAAAAATTTAGAAAATTTGGAAAAATTTAGAATTTGTAAAAAATTTGAAAAAATCAACATTTAGAAAGTACCGATATTTTTTAATTTAACAATATTACAAGCAGTATTACAAAGTTCGATAATTTAATTTCATATAAACATGTACTGTATCCAATTACTATTTTTCCTTTCTATTACAAATACTATTTTTTTTTTAAATGCCTCAAAAGTTTACGGTTAAGGTTTACTCATTTTCGCATCGAAATTTAAATTTTTCATTTCAGCCGCATTTTCTCATTTTCATAGCCCGATGCATATAGTAGTGTAGCGTGTGTATTGGTCTTGCTGGCGTTTTACCTTCATTTTCCCTCTCTATAAAGACTACACATTTCCCTCTAATGTCAGGGCAGGCACAATTTAATGTAAGGGAATATAAACCTGTACTGTATAATTGGCTTTCCAATTGCTATTTTTAAAATAAATAATCTAAATATTATTAAAAAATTCAAAAAAATTTATTTTAAAAAATCAAGATTTAGAAAGTACCGATATTTTTTAATTTAACAATATTACAAGCAGTATTACAAAACTCGATAATTAAATTTCATATAAACATGTACTGTATCCAATTACTATTTTTCCTTTCTATTAAAAATACTATTTTTTTTTTAAATGCCTCAAAAGTTTACGGTTAAGGTTGACTCATTTTAGCATCGAAATTTAAATTTTTCATTTTAGCCGCATTGCCTAGATCTCGTTGATGTATACATATAGTAGTATAACATGTGTGTAGGTCTTGCTGGCAGTTAACTTGGTACCCGGGGCGATAAAGCTCGCGCTGCATTATTATTTTCCCTCTCTATATATGTAGTACATGTTTCCCTCTAATGTCAGGGCAGGCACAACTTTGATGGAAGGGAAGTACGACGACGAGCTCGGGCTCGATGTATAAAGTACTTGAAGGAGACGATGCATGGGAGAAAAGAGGCGGGGGCGGGATGGGAGGGGAAGGGGGGAAATGGAGCCACGCCACGTCGACACGAAAGGCGCGTCTCGTGCTTCGTTTCGCCAACCCACGACCCTGCTACCTTCTTCATTCTTTTTTAACTTCGTTACTTTTTTTTTTTTTTTTTTTTTTTACTCCTTGGCCTTTTCGTCGGGATTAAATTCAGTGGCAGGTGCTGCCTCGTTGCCGCGCTGAAACTTTGCAGCAATAATCCAGGGGATTATTATATTGTTTCGTTTATTCGATACTCCGTCGTGTTTGTGTTTGTTTTTATGTGTGTGTGTGTGTGTGTGTGTGTGTTTAGAAGCATTCACGAACTAACTGCAAAGCTAACAACTCGCGTGCAGTCGCACGTGTTACATCTGGAGAATTACGTGCAGGAATTCGAACTGCGTGGCGATCGAAGTCGTGAACGCGCTCTCGGGACTCTCAATTAGCTAGTCAGACCTTGGGGGCATTCGTTTTTTCGTAAGAGCTGTGATTTTCTTGCAAATGAATTTGAATTCTCATTTGTTTTTTAATTCCGTGATGCTGGATTGGGGAAATGTTGGAAATTTTCTAGAATTTATCAGATTTGGCACGATGCTTTACAAACTATTTTTTAAACATTTCCAATTTGTATTAAGTTAATTAATATTTAAATGAAAATTAATAAAAAAAAATTGATATTGTTTCGACTGAAATAAAAAAAAAATCGTTTACAAATTTTCCTGTGAATGATATTCGTAACGTTTTTCTGTTGATGCAAAAAAGCGTAGATACAAATGTAATAACATACGGTTAAAAAAAAAAAAAATTTATGAAATTTACTATAAAATCTGTTTTCAGCTGTTAAATAACATTTCCGATAATATAAATATGAAAACATTGTTAACAGTCCCGGAGAAGTTTATTTTTTTTACTAGCATATAAAATAATTAAATGTTACAATTATTATTTTAAAAAAACTTCAACACCCCCATGGAAATAAAGTAGAATGGAAATTATATTTTTCGATGTATTGAAAGATACATTCAAAATATACTTGAGATATATTGGAAAAATGTAGAAAATTTGCAAAGATTTAGAAAATTTGGAAAAATTTGGAAAAATTTAGAAAATTTGGAAAAATTGGAAAAATTTAGAAAATTTGGAAAAATTTAGAAAATTTGGAAAAATTTAGAAAATTTGGAAAAATTTAGAAAATTTGGAAAAATTTAGAAAATTTGGAAAAATTTAGAAAATTTGGAAACATTTAGAAAATTTGGAAAAATTTAGAAAATTTGGAAAAATTTAGAATTTGTAAAAAATTTTAAAAAATCAAGATTTAGAAAGTAAATAAAAAAACTTTGATATTGTTTCGACTGAAATAAAAAAAATCGTTTACAAATTTTCCTGTGAATGATATTCGTAACGTTTTTCTGTTGATGGAAAAAAGCGTAGGTAAAAATGTAATAACATACGGTTAAAAAATAAAATTTATGAAATTTACTATAAAATCTGTTTTCAGCTGTTAAATAACATTTCCGATAATATAAATATGAAAACATTGTTAACAGTCCCGGAGAAGTTTGTTTTTTTTACCAGCATATAAAATAATTAAATATTACAATTATTATTTAAAAAAAAAACTTCAACATCCCCATGAAAATAAAGTAGAATGGAAATTATATTTTTCGATGTATTGAAAGATACATTCAAATATACTTGAGATATATTGTTTATATTTATCATATATGTGAAATATATAAAAAATAAACGTGATATATATTTCGAATATATATGGAATATCTACTTTTTCGTAAAAAAATATAATTCTTGAATATAAAATATGTATATCTGAAGTATATGTTGTATATACTTCGTATGAACTTCATGTATACAACCAAGATACATCTGAAGTATATTGCATATGCATATGGAATATACGTAAACTATACATTGAATATATTTTCAATATATTTCATATATATCCTAAAATTATATTAAAAATATATTTGAGATACATATTAAATGTATACCATCTGTACATTTAATATGTTTTGGATATATTTCATGTACATACTAAAGTTATATATAAATTATATTCAGCATGCATGTGAAATGTTTTCCAACTGGACATTTAATTTACTTCCAATGTAGTCAGTATATATCCTTATGGCTATATCCGTATGGTTATATTTATAATATATCCAATTTGATATTAATTTTTCTTTTAATGCAGTGTTAAAATCATATTATTCGTAGTATTCTTTAGTAATAAATCAACTTGTAATCAACTTGTTCTTTAGAACAAACAAATGTTCTGTCTAATTTCAAACGCATGAGGCATATTTTCTTCACTTAAGGTTTTATTGACACGTGAGATTATTCAATATATCTTTTATGCGCACGTTTACATAATTAGTGAAATAATAAATATATTGAAATGACATTCTGGATATATCTAAATTATGTAATAAATATATTTTCCGTATATTGGAAAATATACGAAAAGATACATGTACAAATATATGTCGAATGCAATTAGAATGTAATTTAAATGTATATTGGAATATACTTTAACATATATTTTTGGTATATTGAAAAATATGTACACTTATATACGAGGAATGTAATTTCAACGTAATTTGAATGTACATTTGAATATACCTCAACATATATTTTTCTATGTGTTGAAAAATATATACTATATACTAAAGTGATGCATAATACATACATTTAGAATAAATTACATATGTATATTGACTATACCAGCTACTGTATATTGAATATATTTTTACTTACATACAAAAATATATAATTATATTATATAAAAAATATATTTTCGAATATATTTCAAGTATACTTTTTTTTCTATGGGGGCAAAATTGCAATCAGCGATTCACCTCTTAATAACAATTAGAATTGTAAAATAACTCTGACAAAACTTGAAAATCCGAATTGCGAGTCCTTTGGTCTGGAATAATAATATATGTTCTGGTGGTAGATCGGATATTCTCCAAGTCTGTGAATCTGCAGTTTCCTATCGATGCAAATTACGTGGGTGGCCATAGAATTTCCTCCACTCGTGCCTTCTTGCTCCTCCTGGCATTTTTTTGCCGAGCTTCGATGAATACGAAAGATGAATTATTGCGCCAGCGATCGAAGGTCGTCTTCGGTGGGGGAGAGTTAAAGCGCAAAAAGGGTAGGAAAGTGCATTCACAGGGACTCAACCATCGGGCTGGACTCTATATGTATATGCACTCTGCTTGCGCACTCGAGACTCCCTTATAGAAGTTGCTCGCTATGCTCTCATATATGTATTTGCTAGAGGAGAGAAAAAGTAGGAGGGGGGAAAAAAGCTTTTAAAAATCTTGCAAGCAGGCCAGCTCGATCGTCCTGCTTTTATCGATTCAGGTGTGCCGCAGGACGTACGTGAGCTTAGGTCGGTCGCAAGCACGGAAAACCTTCGTGCTCTCGTGTGAGACTCGTAGCTCCTTCAGACGGTTGCTTGGCCACACCACCCACTTCTCCTTATATGCAACCCCTTCTCACACTCTCTGTCCGCTTCTACGTACATCGATCTAAACCCACCTCGGAGCTTTCGGGAATGCTTTTACGTGCTAGGCTACGTAAAATACGGCGTAATATATAGTCGGATGCCGATGCTGAAAGCATACCATAATCCGGACGTGTATTAAGGAGCTTCTGTCGACGCGGCCGAGCTAAAATGAGTGCTGATACTTTTTCATCATAGTGTTAAAAATTTGCGGTGTAAAATTACGCTGGTGTGAACTTTTTGTTGGTGTTACCCATCCCGTACAGAAATTTAGTCAGGGCTATATACTGGCCCCGTATAATCTTCCCTGACTAAATACGGGGCCTATCCTGGAAATCTAACTACTGTCTGTATTGGACGGCCACACTTTAAGCCTTTGGGCCAGTATTGGGTGCCTCGGCGGGGCCCATAAAGGCTGCCATGCTAAGCCCCATATAAAAAAACGAAATAATTAATTACGAAATAATTATCTGCGTAGATTGAAATCGGTTTATCTTGCATTTTTAGTTGGATATTTGGAGTTATTGCATTGGTGACATATTAATTGCTGAAAAAACAAATATACATTTTTTTTTGCTGTTGGTAGGAATCGAACCTGGATACTCTGGGTGGCTGTTGCATGCCTTAGCCCACTCGGCCATTGACATCTTAGAAGATTCTAATTTTTATTGTCTATTTGAAGTAAACTAAAAATGAAAACGCGTTCAGACTACATTTCTGTACATAGATGGGTGACGGCCTCACGCCTAAAATCTCACTACAAGTCTCACCAGGGTTAGCACTTGGATGGGTGACCATCCCACTCCCGAAATTTTCTAAGTTCCTCGTAGGTCAGTATTTGAATGGGTGATCACGCCACGGCTGACATTTTTGGAATTTCGCAGGGATCAGTACTTGCATTTAAGTGCCGGTTAAATAGGTTAGGTTGCGACCTTTCGATCGCAACCATCTAAATGACCCTTGAGGGACATTGAAAAATTCGGCCATGAGGCGGTCACCGATCCGAATACTGACTTGGGGGACTTAAAAGAGCTCGGATGCGGAGCGATCACCAATGCAAGTACTGATCCTTGCGGAATTCCGAAAATATCAGCCGTGGCGTGATCACCCATCCAAGTACTGACCTACGAGGAACTTAGAAAAATTCAGGAGTGGGTCGGTCACCCATCCAAGTACTGACCTATGAGGAACTTAGAACAATTCAGGAGTGGGTCGGTCACCCATCCAAGTAGTGACCTACGAGGAACTTAGAAAAATTCAGGAGTGGGTCGGTCACCCATCCAAGTACTGACCCTTGGGATATTTAGGAGAATTTATTTATTAACACAGCCAGCGGCGACGGTCGCAATGTAACAACTGGAACACATATGGTTGATACAGTCATTTTTTATTCGACACACTTAGAAGAATTTCCATGAAAGTGCCCATACGGGGCAATACGTCAGTTCTACAGAACCCATCTCTACACAGACCCATCTGTACACGAGCATCTGTACACCATTTTTTTTCACACGCGTTTAATTGAGCACACCGAAATTGTACACAACACGAACTTGACAAAGCGGAATTTAAAACGGATAACCTTGTCACGACGAAACCTTGCGGAAATTTAGTTCGACACGGAAAAATTGATCACGTCAGCCTATTCATCACGCGTTGAGCCTATTTTGCCAGCTCAACGCAAAATTGCCAGTCGGTAAATATATTATCCGATTTAAATCGGAAGATTAGCGTCGGTGTCGAGATGGGTCTGTGTAGAGACGGGTCTGTGTAGAGATGGGTCTGTGTAGAGTGGGTCTGTGTAGAGATGGGTCTGTGTAGAGATGGGTCTGTGTAGAACATCGTCGTGTACAACTTGTGTCGTGTCGAAGGTTCGTCGTGGCAAACTTTACCGGGCCGTACTCGCGTTGTGTAGAGATTTGTCGTTACAAAATGGTGCCGTGTCGAGATTTACCATTTCGATCTTGTGCTACGAAGAAATTTGTTGTGTCGAACTAGTGCTGTGAGCAGATTGATGGTGCCCAGAGTATGCTGTGCAAAGTTTTGTCATAACGATTACTGACGTGATCAATTTTTCCGTGTCGAACTAAATTTCCGCAAGGTTTCGTCGTGACAAGGTTATCCGTTTTAAATTCCGCTTTGTCAAGTTCGTGTTGTGTACAATTTCGGTGTGCTCAATTAAACGCGTGTAAAAAAAAATGGTGTACAGATGCTCGTGTACAGATGGGTCTGTGTAGAGATGGGTTCTGTAGAACTGACGTATTGCCATCCTTTCCCTACTGAAATAGGTAAACTTTGTCTAACGTTACCATTTACAGGACCCAATGAGGCTAAGTATTTGCGCCCCCAGTATGGCCGCCACGAGAGTGCCCGTTCATTGTGTTCAAAATTGATTTAGTTCTTAAATGAAAAATAATTTAAAAAATAAGTATTTTGTGTTCTAGTATTTGCTCCGTGTTCATAAATAGTTTTGAATAAACACCCCTCCTAAATATGTGATCTGAACATTTTCAAAACATCGCAGGAAGTATTTTCAAGGTGTAGTAAGGATTTCATGAAAAGATTTATTTCTTCATAAATGCATGCAACTATAACTAAAAAAAAAAAAAAAAAAAAAAGAAAAGAAAAGAAAAGAAACAAAAAAAAATTAATAGTTCGTCAAAGCTGTGCTGCTCCGAATATTAACTCGAGCAATGTACTTACTAATAATAATTAGAGAAAATTATAGTAGAGGCTTATTGGTATCACTTCGAAAATTGGTAATCCCCGTTGTCGTTGGCTCGGATGTCATCAGCCTCGGTGAGTCTCTAATGAAGAGAACATTAAAGGCTTCTTTGCCTCGCAGCTTCCTTTTACCATAGTTTCTTGGTCGACAAAAGCCGGAGCAGTGTATATCGTGTACACAAGAGAAGAATAAGAATAAGGAGAGCAACAAAAAAAAAAGTGAAAGAGGTAAGAGAGAGAAAAAAAGACGCGTGGATGGCGCACGTATACGCCTGAAGGAAAGGAAAACGCGCGTTCGTTCGGTGGAGCATTGAAATTCCGAGGATCTCGCGCGCCAAATGGTTACGTAAATGGTTGAGCACTGGAGGCCCCGGGGCCCTCCTGTTCACCAGCTCCAGCTCCAGCAGCGGACATCTATACCACCCTCTTCTTTTTTTCTCTTTTAGCAACACTGCTATACGATTCCACGGTCGTTCTTTACGCGATGTAAAACGCAAAGCCCCCTGGCAGCTTTTCACCCACACGATACATATAGTTTCTTAGAGAGAGGGAAGAAGGGGGTTGGGGTAGTAGACCGGAGATACTGATAAGGGACTCGCTACCGCACGATTCCATCGTACCAGTCAATTGTATATACATGGAATCGACGATAAATAATGGAGGGAAATCGAGATCGCGTTTTCCTCGCAATCCACAGTCGATTTACGGGTTTGGAAATATATACGGAGCCATGTTGTACGAAAGGAACCACGAGGTGCTGCAAAAATCAAGTTATTTTGAAAGTTTATTTATTGCTAAGGTAATATCGATTTTTTTATTCAATTTTTCAGACCAGCTTACTTTTTTAAGGGGAGGGCGTCAGGCAGAAAAAATTGATTTTGGAAATTCAATATCGTCCAAATCCTATTGCATATAAAAATGCCCAACGCACTATATTGTTGGTACTCGATTAAAGGATTTTTTACTATCGTCTGAGTTGCATATGCTTTTAAATATTATCTGAAGCAAAGATCTTAGGTTTTCCATTCTGCGCATGATTGAGATCAAACTACTAGGCAGATTGGAATGGTTGACGTCTCATTTACTTCTTCATCAACAGATACACCGGCTAAATGGAGCAAATGTTAATAAAATGTAATATTTTTTAAGTAACATAATTATTAACAAATAAATTTTATGCTATTTTCTAAATCAGTGATTAACTTTGCTTTCAGAATGAAAAAAAATAGTTTGCTCCATTTAGCCGGTGTATCTTTTCATAAAGAAGAAAATGAGACGTCAATTATTCCAATCTGCCTAGGAGCTTGATCTGAATCATGCGCAGAATGGAAAACCTAAGAACTTTGCTTAAGATAATATTGAAAAGCATATGCAAGTCAGACGACAGTAAAAAATTCTTTCATCGAGCACCAACAATATAGTGCATTGGGCATTTTTATATGCAATAGGATTTGGATGATATTGAATTTACAAAATCAATTTTTTTGACCTGACTCCCTCCCCTTAATAATGGCAAAATGATTTCTCTCGATAGTGGCGAAATTGAATGACTGTACGATGCAAATAAGTTTACTAAGTTCGTAGGAATAGGTTTATTTGTTATTTCGAAATATTGTTTCGATCATTTACTCATCGGAATATTTTTTTTTAAATTATTTTATTTATTTTATTAAGTGTATTTCTGAATCTGTTACAATCTTTCATGAAACTCTAATTCACGCTTGAATCTTGAGAAAAGTTACTAAACTGAATAGTTAACAAAACTATTATTAATAAAATAGAATCTAGATCTTTTTAAGCATTGCTTTAAAAAAAAGAATATTTATTTTCATGACTCACTTTATTTTTTAAAAATTAACTACCAATTATTTAAGAGAAACCAATTTAATATTTAATAGACAACCTTTTTTTCTACCTGTGTAATAATTGTAATGTAACAAACCCTTCGCAGTAAAGTTTGCCAATTACACAATAATTTTGATAATTCATTTTTTTAAATTTATTGTCTAACCATTATTAACAATTAAACAAGATCTTTGTAAGAATTGTTAAAAAAAATGAATATTCGTTTCCACGATTTACTGTATTTACTAAAATGTTGAGTATTCATGCAATTCAACAATATCTTGCCATGATTAATTTTATTCATAAAAATGAACCACAAATTATTTGAGAGTAAGCAATTAAATATTTTCTATCTACCAGTATTTTTTTTCTTCCTCGGTGTATAATAATAATAATAAATAAAACTGAGTAATAGGGTTTTTTAGTCGACATGGAGATCGTTAGGCAGCTAGGAAATGTTGAGTATGCATGCAATTTTTTAACATCTCTTACAGAGATCTTGGTTTGAAAAAATAAAAAAAAATGCAAAGTATAACCTTGCACATTGCTTCCTCATTCTTTATCGTTTTTTTTACAAAGCCGCCTCTATGAGGAAGTTTCTTTATTTTATTTTTGGCTTCCTCGTAGAGGAAGCTTTTCGAAAAATGAAAATTATTGACGAAGTTGATGATTTCTGACGTTTTACAAAATCCAGAGCGACTCCAATAAATTTTGAAAAAATTCAAAATCACATAAAATCCGAACCGCTTTACCGATCGTCGCCAAATTTGATACGTAGCAGGGCTGAATGTTATTTTTTCCTGGGTAGAACATTTCAGTCGATTAGTTAAAATTTTACCTAAATTACAGCAAAACGAAAATTTTTCGAAAAATTCAAAATCTCATAAAAACCGAACCACTTTACCGATTTGGCTCAAATTCAATATCAAAGGTCGTATCACTTTGTTCAATTTTAATACCAAGTTTCAAGTTCGATTGCTGAAAATTCGTTCGAGCTAGAGCATTTACGTACCTTTTTCAAAATTCATATAAAAATGAAATGCGTTAAGGGATTTTTGTAAAATTTATACCAATTAAAAATTAGCTAATTAAATTAAATTTTAGCTGATTCGATCGAATACTTTATAAGTTACAGTTTTTCTAAACCACTTTTCTCGATGTTTCAGACCATTTTAAACGTTTTGACATGAAGAACTCGAAACATTTTTTTTTTTTTCATGAAATCAATATATATTTCCACGATTCTCTTTATTTACAAAAAATGACCTAGAAATTATTTAACTACACGCAATTAAATATTTGATAGCTACTTGTATTTTTTTCCTCCCACTGTAATAATAATAAATAAGATTGAGTAATAGGGTTTCTTTAGTCGACATTGGAGGTCGTTAGGCAGCTAGAAAATGTTCAGTATTCATGCAATCCATTCGCCGTAAGGTTTGCCGATTACATATTCACTTGAGGGAAACATAGGAAACTTGCTTCGCTCGTTGTAGTCTCAGTAAAATTCACGAGTGCAGGTCAAATATCATCAGGGGAGAAGAGCCGAGAAAGAGCGAGAAATCAACTCCCTATTCCGTTCCGGCTTTTATAAGAATTTTTTTTTTTAATTTTTTTTTTTTTTTAATATTCTTAAAACCATGTTTTTTCTTCATTTTCCCAGCATTATTATCGCGAGGTCGTTGAAAATTTACTCGACTTTTCCTAGTCGAGTTCATTCGCTTTTTCGAGTCCCCATCGCTCAACCAGCAAACGCCCTCTCGGGGCAAGTGAGCGTTAGTCAAAAGAATGGTCTCTCGTGATTTAGGTCAGGCGCGGTTTAAAAAGCGAATCGTCGGGGCCTCGAGAGTTGACGCTATTATAGAGGCTCGAAAGCAACAGCGATATAAGCGGAACAAACGGCGAAAAAAGATATAGAGAGAGAAGGAAATTGGGTGGAGGGGAGAAAAAGGGGTAGAGAGTGAAGAGGCAAGGAACGGGCTATCGAGCAGGTTCAATTTAAAATCGTCGCAGTTAACGCGCGTGACGACGCAGTTCCACGGGGAATAATATCCTGCCTTTTCACGTTACTACCAACCCCGGCTTTCTTGGTCTTTATCTCTATCTCGCCGTCTCCACTTCCTGCTTCGACGATTCTACGAAGCGCCAAACCCCTTCGCCTTCTCTTTCTCCTCCAGCGCTCGGTACTTTATTGTTTTCCATTCTTTCAGTAGACTCTCAATCGGTTCTCTTGCTATCTCATTTTTTTGTTTCTTTTGTTTCTGTTTATTTTTTTTTCTTCTGTTAAAACCAGTGTCTCGGTTCTGTTCATGCTCTGGTTATTTAAAAAGCGTAGTTATCTTTGCCGTTAAATTTTCGCTAGAGTGCTGAATATATTGTTTTGCTAAGCTTAGTTACTTGATGAATTGTAACCATCCATTACTTTTACAAACACTCTATTTATTATTCATTTTATAGGCACTTATTTATTTTTTTTATTTTTTTTTATTACGTATTGAATCATTTGAATGAGGGGATTTATAAACATTTTATTTTAAAAAAAGGTAATTTTTATCGATGGGTTCGCTTGAAAATGTGAATGGAAAAGACTTGGATTTTATTATAAATAAGATTTATATTAATTATAATTGATCCATGCGACAATTTTTATGTTTCCATTCGCCTTTTCAATTTCGATGAATTCACACAATTATTAAAGTAAATATTACCGTTAATAATAGAAATAAGTTGATGTAAATACAAAAAGGATCTCATGAACTACACTATTATTCCGACTGCAAGAATTTGTTAGTTAAATATAATTGTTTTAAATAAAATTATTGATTTTATTATTAATTGGTACTCCAAAATAATAAAAGGGTTAATATAGCAACGCATTGAAAAATATTCCAATGAATAGCCAATGAGGAGTTTACAGCACAGAGCCAACAAAACTTTGTTTCATTTTATGTCGTGTATAAATCCGAGTAGCTCATCGATCTGTATTCGAATTCCATTCTCTATATGCACTCGAGACTCGTGACTCGGTTGGCTCCTCCTCTCATATACGTCTATCCGACGAGGCTACGTGATTCTTTTACCCAAGAGAAAATCAGAAGTAGCGAGTTGGAGGAGAGTCTCTCGATGGAGAAGAAAAAGAAGACGAAAAAAAAGAAAGAAAAAAAAAACACACATAGCCCTTTTTCACTGGGTCCGAATCGTTCGCATTTTCCACCCCCTCTCCACTTTGCCCACATACATGCCCTTCGCTCCCGGTAAATCACGGTGCGCTCGTATATTTTCGAATTTAAATTTTATTTTCTACGTACTCCACCCGAAACGATGCGTAGAGAAGAATGAGAGGAAAGGAAAGATAGAGCGAGGACGTCGACGTACGTGGCTCGAATTCACGTGGAAATCAAAGGGTCGCGCTGTGGTGCACAGCGGTAGTAAAGATTCGCCTCTACTTCTGATTCCACGACTGTTTGGTACACGAAAGAGCACCCTTCGAATCTCGCGAGCTTCTTCTTTCTCGAGTTAAAGCATTTAGAACCCGCATGCTGTGGCAACCGCAGGCCTCACGTCCACAAAAGGGGAGGCGGGGGGGGGGGGGGGGTAGAGGGCGCAACTCCCATAGAAACTCACCCTTACAATAGTCGCCAATACAGTGGTAACTCGAAATAAGATTTGAGGGCCGAGATAATGCAGTCTGGGATCTTTCCTCTCATACCCCTCAAGGGAGAACGCACTAAATTGTTTCGATCACGTAGTATCCCCGCACAGCACTATAAATCTTGTATACATACATATATATATATTTCTATAGAAAACCCGTATAAAGTTTCAATGTTTCCTAATGGTCTTTTCTTTCTTCTTTGTTCACAGATTCAGGTGAGTGTTTTACGACACGATATACGGGATTTGGAGTCACGAGCAGTCAAACGAGCCCGTAGAGGTCGGAATTGGTAAATTGTGAAACGAGGATTTTACGCTTTTTGGATGAATTCTAATACAGTAATATGGATAATAAAAAAAAGTTAGTAAAATGAGCTGGAAGTTTGTACAAAAATAACTTGAATCAATTACATCGTTATATAACTAACGATCACCAAACATGAGAGGAAAATACAAAATGTAATTTGGCAGAATACTAAATATGTTGCTGGAAAATGTTTCCTCGATGTCGAAAATTCGAGTTGATTCCACGAGCACATTGCGAAGTATTAAAATTGACAAAATTAGAGCCGAGTTCGAATTCTCGTCGTGTATTACACTCATTTATCTTTTACCGGCGACGGTGTATATCTTTGTCTAACGTAACGAACTTTCGAGAAAAGAAATTGAGGGTGCAACGATATATTCCATCCATATGTGAGACAAAGACAGCCATATATCGACTCGTAATGACCAGCGACCCACACGGAAAAAAAGTATATCAAAAAATATATTTCTCGATATATTCAATATGTATGTTTAATATAATTCAAGTATATAAGCATATATAAAGAATCTATTTCAGCTGCATGCTATATATACGCGAGATATATTCAAAATATATCTGCGATATGCAATTTTTCGGACAAAATATATACTTGAAGCATACATACAAAATTTTTTAATGAAATAAAAACTAACGGACGCTCATAAATACATTTAATAGTCAAATATTTCGTCAACTTGTTCCCATGTGCGATTGCCGGTATAAAGCCAGAGCTACCAATACGGCCCAGAACTGGCGCTGCAGCAGTTGCCAAGCCTCGTTCAGCGGTTCTCGTCCAGTACTGGTGAAAAATATAACCAATAATGAGCCACACGAAAAAAAAAAGATTAGTTGCCATAATCAAGAAATAAGTTGACACAACCAATCGATTATTCTATTTCCCTATAAACTCAAATGGTAATACCAACGATTCGAATGATAATACCGACGATTCGAATGGTAGTCCCAACTATTCGAGTGGTAGTCCCCGCGTGGAAATAATTAGACCCGGCGGCACTCCCGCCGGGACTCCCGGCAGGTCTGGTTGCGGGCCTCTGGTGTTGGACCTGCCGGGCGCCCGCGACAGGCCCGCGGGAGCCCCGCATTAATATTTTTCAAAAATATTCTGAAATATTATTTCCAGCAAGTATTTGCGGATTAAACGTTGCGCACCTTCGTATCTTTTACATGTATCAAGCCATAAGCGAAGAAGAAGTTACAAATACTACATGTAAATGAAGATTTCGATAATTGTAGAGATCAAAAGAGTATATCTTGCTCGATACTGTTGCATACTTTTTTTCTCTTTGTGGTTGTGGTTGTGGTTGTGGTTGTCTTATATAATATTATAAGCTTAATATGTAATATGAAATATTACGTAACACAAAACTTACGTAATAAGCCCGTTCAACAACGACAACGACAACGACGACAAGGACGACAACGACGACAACGACGACGACAACGACGATGGCGACAAGGAACGACAACGACAACGACAACGACAACGACAACGACAACGACAACGACAACGACAACGACAACGACAACGACAACGACAACGACAACGACAATTACAACGACAACGACAACGACAACGACAACGACAAAGATAAAGACAAAGACGAAGACAGTCAACCACAGCGACAACGACAACTACGACGACAAAGGCAAAGACAAAGACAGTCAACCATAACGACAACTAAAACGACAACCATAACCACAACCACAAAGAGAAAAACATTATGCAACAATATCGAGCAAGATGTACTCTTTTGATCTCTACAATTATCGAAATCTTCATTTACATGTAGTATTTGTAACTCCTACTTCGCTTATGGCTTAATACATGTAAGAGAAAAGAAGGTGCGTAACGTTTAATCCACAAATACTTCCTGGAGATATTATTTCGGAACATCTTTGAAAAATACTAATGCGGGGTTTCCGCGGGCCTGTCGCGGTGCCGGGCATGTCCAACAACCAGACCTGCCGGGACTCCCGGCGGGGATGCCGCCGGGTCTAATTATTTCTGCGCGGGTCGCAACGATTGGATTAGTTAACCTAACTTATCCAATCGAGAACTAATCGTGAATAGTTGAGGTTACTATTTGATATGGTTGAGGCAACTAATTTTGCCTACTGGCAATCAGAGCTGCTGGGCAAAGACCGAAGCAGTCACTGCTGCCCAGAACTGGCACAGCTGTGATTGCCAAGCATCGTTGAGCGGCTCTTTCCCAGTACTGGTGAACAATACAAACATTAATGGGCCGGCTCTGTTTGCCAATCGTGGGTGAAGACCAAAACAGCCAGTGCGGTCCAGAACTGAGCGAGCCCCAGTCGTCAAGTTTTGATTGGGTGCTTTTGCCCAGTACTGGCGAAAAACTTTACCGAAAGTGGGCAGAGCTTGACCGCCAGAATTACGAAAATACTGTGTTGATTCCGAATATAAGATCCGTCTCGGTATTGGACTAACTTGTTGATGACTATTTTTTTACCATCTTAAAATTGTTTTCGACACGTGACTAACAGTGTTTTTTTGTTCGCAGGAAGGCATTTGTAAATAAAATTAAGAATTTTCAGTGCTGTGACAACAATAATGAATAATTTTACTATTATATTGAGCAACTCTTTATTATCTGTAATGAAAAGAGTAACAGTATGAAACATATGAGAACTACCCATGTGCAAATATCGATATTGTGCCGGAGCTGCGGAATAACTCAGAACTCGCACGACTATGGTTGCCCATACTCGGACAGTCCTGTACTGGCGAACAAATTAACCAAGAATGGGCCGAAGCTGGTTGCAAGTCTCGTATGTGATGCCGACCCAGTACTGGTGGATAAATTCACCAAGAATGAGCCGGCGCTGGTTGCCAAGGCTTGTATGTGACGCTGATCCTGTACTGGTTAATAAATTTAACAAGAATAGGCCAATACTGATTACCGTAGCTGGACAATCCCTTAGTTAAACGAAAAATACGATTTGTCTTTATGCTGAGCCCACGATGGCAAGGCGCTTTTGTTTCTTTGCATCACCGACAACTTTTAAAATTGTGATTATTAACCGTTCCGTTATTAAAACTTTTCGGATTGTATCTTGTAAATACATGGTTCAACTCGATTTTCATTGCGACTGTCTCAAAAGTGTTGAAGTATTTATCCGAAACTATGTTGATTGTAGTTGTCAGGGCTCGATGAAGGAAGTACAATTTCTAATGCAAGCAAGGATTGGTTTACTCTTGGGCATTCATTAAATAGAGAAGTATCAGTTACACGAGCCACCGTATTACTTATATACCCGATGAGGTGGAACCGAACTTGCAACTTATATACAAGTTTCAACATCCTATTTTCCAAGCCGATGATAGCCGAGTGGATAAGGTCATGGACTAGTAGTCGCAGGGTCGCAGGTTCGAATCCCCATCATGGAACAAAAAATTTATTTCTGAAATTCTAGCGTATAAGGTAACAAATTGGTTGATAAATCAAATCTGAATAGTAGAAGATTATCCCGCTATCGCGCAGATCAGTTCGAATGTTATTTAAATTGTTTATCAATTTTTTAATAAACATTGGTTGAACATTGGGAGCCAGTACTGGGCCATGGTTGCTTCGATTAGCCAGTACCGGGGCGTCGACGGCTATCAGTACTGGGACGATAGTACTGGCCAGCATTGGACAGGCGTGATCATTTGGATACCGGCCCAGTACTAACCCTGCATTTACCCTGTAGTGAGCTGTGACTGGCAGCCAGTATCGGCAACTATGGCACCGGTATTGTGCCAGTCCCGCGCCATTCTGCTTTTCGTACATGCGTTTGTTTTGTTTTTGTACAGATAAAACATTTTGTTTTGTCTGTTTTTATAAAAATTACGTAGTTTGTACAAAAATAACTTGAATCAACTACGTCATTAGACATAAACAATTATCAAACATGAGACGAGAACACAAACTACAATCTTGCAGAATACTACAAACTCGTTTGACGCTAAATAACAATGAGATGGTGATGTAAATCATACAAAATGTTCATGCATATGTACACACAAAAAGTCGCTTTCGCACTCATGTAAATATTCTCAGAGATACGCGACAAACAAGCTAAAGAACCTCCGCAAACGACTTGTTTCCGTTTCTATAATTTCGCAAACATACATATAAATGTGAAGATATGGCTTCATTAGCCATATCTTAGTAGTAAAACACATCTTTATCATAGTAGTAGTAGTAGTAGAGCATTGTACTTTTAATACTACTATAAATTTCAGTCAAGGCGGTGTGTACTGTCCGTAAAGTCTCAAATGAGTTCTGCAGCTTAAGTCTATTCCGCAAAAAAAAAGGCTAATGCAGCCTTCTAGACAATCTGTTGATAAAACAAAAACAGAAGTTGAGGTGACTCATTACGGAGTCTGTGATTTCTGGCAAAACAAAATATATCATGATCAAAGAATGATCAAAATAGCGAATGATAAAAATAACGAATTTCATAACAATGGCCATTTTAGATTTAGACGTTTATTGTTCTGCATTTCGCTATTTTATCAATTCGAATATTTTGACCCCCACCCAAAAAACAAAATACCGCTGAACCAAAGAATGTATCATTTTCCTATACACACGATAAATATTAATTTATTCGTTCACATTTTTCATGTAATTCTATGAAATTTGTGAGGCTCGTACGTTATTTTTATTGTATTTTTCACACGGCACACGGGGAGGAAATGTGGGCCAACCGGAAATCAAAGTCGTTGCTCATTCTTGCGGGCTGCGTAAATATACCTCTACCACATTCAGATTCTAACGCATAGATTCACATTTGCATTTTATATTAATGTGAGACACGAGAGTTTTGGGAAAGTCCGATGGGACGTGCCCACAAAGCGTAGGTCGAATTTACCGTTATAGTTGAGGGACGTTCACTGGATATATTTTTATGAATCAAACTGGATGTAGAAGAAATCTTTAAGGAGGGCGAATCGTTTAGCACTAGTTAAATCAGTACTATTTTTTTTTTTTTTACATTTGAATAATTTTAGGTGATCCAAATTAGTGCAGTTAGTAGAAAGTATCCTTGAGAACAGGAAATTAAGCCAACAAACATTGTAGAATCTTTTTGCAAAAAATTCAACGCTTTTTTGACTGGTGCGAACACTTCATCCCCCTTAAACCACTAATGTTGCAATTAAGGGTTTAACCAGCAAAAATTATGAGAAAAAAAGTACGTAGTTTAACCAACCGAGCCAAATCTACAAACGAGTCCATTAAAAGTACAAGAATCCTGGCTGAAAGCCGAGCTGAAGATGCCTTTCACCTTTTATTTAGACAAAAATTCGCCCTTGTAGACTTTTTCTCGTGAATGAAAAATCATGAGTCTGGATCAAAGGGCAAGCGTAGAGAGAGTTGTTTAGCATTGAAGGTCGTGGTGGACCCTTGACTCCAAAGGACCCAGTCTGCTCCTATTTACATTTTGTTTTTCATGCATTCCATACACATAGTAATAATATTTGCATTTTATATTAATGTGAAACACGAGAGTTTTGGAAAACCAAATAGTTTTTACCATAGTAATTAAGAGACTTCGTCTCGGCGTAGGATAAATTTATATCAACAAAATTGTCAGTAAGAAGAAAGGAAAAAGAGTCTTCAAATTACTAATGTTGCAATTGGGGGTTTAGTCAGCAGAAATAAGGAGAAACCAAGTGCGTGGATTACCGACCCGTGCCAACTATACACATACACACATACACACACTCACATACATGTGACTATTAAAAATATATAAAAATCTTGGCTGAAAGCCGAGAGTAGTTGAATATACCCTTTGCCTTTTATTTGGACAAAAATTCACATTGCCCTTGCAAATTTTTCCTCGTTTATGAAAAAGCATCAGTCTGGATCAAAGGGCAAATGCAGGGTCAGATGGTCGACCATTAAAGGTCGTATGCCCTTAGTTCTACAGATCCTTCCAATCTGCCCCTATAAAAAATTTATTTTCCATGCCTTCCATGAGGGTAGATTAATATTTACATTTTATATTAATGTGCGACACGAGAGTATTAAAAAAGGATATTAGCCTTAGCCGCTTAGTGAAGATCATCTTTGCTATAGACTTTAAGAGACTTGAATTAAGAGACGTCGTCGACCGCAGGATACATTTTTATCAACAATACAAAATTTTAAACCACTGATATTACAATTGAGGGTATAATCAGCAGTAATAACGAAAAACCAAGTGCGTGGATTAACGAACCAAACCAACTAAAAAGCCCCCACAAATACACGAGTCCATTAAAACTATACAAGAATCTTGGCTGAAAGCCGAGAGTAGTTGAATGTGCCTTTTGCCTTTTATTTAGACAAAAATTTACATTACCCTTGCAGACTTTTCCTGGTGTATGAAAAATCATGAGTTTGGATCAAAAGGCAAACGTAGGGTGAGATGGTTGAGCATTGAAGGTCTCTGGCCCTTGGTTCTAGAGATCCTTCCAACCTGCTCCTATTAACATTTTGTTTTCCATGCCTTCCAATCGCATAGATTAATATTCACATTTTATATTGATGTGCAACACGAGAGTAGAGTTTACCAACAAAATGATAAGTAAAAAGAAAAGGAATTTTTGAAACCACTAATGTTGCAATTGAGGGTTTAATCAGCAGTAATAACGAAAAACCAAGTGCGTGGATTAACGAACCAAACCAACTAAAAAGCACTCACAAATACACGAGTCCATTAAAACTATACAGAAATCTTGGCTGAAAGCCGAGAGTAGTTGAATGTGCCTTTTGCCTTTTATTTAGACAAAAATTTACATTGCCCTTGCAGACTTTTCCTGGTGTATGAAAAATCATGAGTCTGGATCAAAAGGCAAACGTAGGGTGAGATGGTTGAGCATTGAAGGTCTCTGGCCCTTGGTTCTAGAGATCCTTCCAACCTGCTCCTATTAACATTTTGTTTTCCATGCCTTCCAATCGCATAGATTAATATTAACATTTTATATTGGTGTGCAACACGAGAGTAGAGTTTACCAACAAAATGATAAGTAATAAGAAAAGAAATTTTTGAAACCACTAATGTTGCAATTGAGGGTTTAATCAGCAGTAATAACGAAAAACCAAGTGCGTGGATTAACGAACCAAACCAACTAAAAAGCACTCACAAATACACGAGTCCATTAAAACTATACAGAAATCTTGACTGAAAGCCGAGAGTAGTTGAATGTGCCTTTTGCCTTTTATTTAGACAAAAATTTACATTGCCCTTGCAGACTTTTCCTGGTGTATGAAAAATCATGAGTCTGGATCAAAAGGCAAACGTAGGGTGAGATGGTTGAGCATTGAAGGTCTCTGGCCCTTGGTTCTAGAGATCCTTCCAACCTGCTCCTATTAACATTTTGTTTTCCATGCCTTCCAATCGCATAAATTAATATTTACATTTTATATTGATGTGCAACACGAGAGTAGAGTTTACCAACAAAATGATAAGTAAAAAGAAAAGGAATTTTTGAAACCACTAATGTTGCAATTGAGGGTTTAATCAGCAGTAATAACGAAAAACCAAGTGCGTGGATTAACGAACCAAACCAACTAAAAAGCACTCACAAATACACGAGTCCATTAAAACTATACAGAAATCTTGGCTGAAAGCCGAGAGTAGTTGAATGTGCCTTTTGCCTTTTATTTAGACAAAAATTTACATTGCCCTTGCAGACTTTTCCTGGTGTATGAAAAATCATGAGTCTGGATCAAAGGGCGTACCTAGGGTGAGATGGTTGAGCATTGAAGGTCGCAGGCCCTTGGCTCTAGGGATCCTTCCAGCCTGCGCCTGTTTACATTTTGTTTTTCATGCATTCCATACCCAGGAGAGTCCAGGCGCGCGATGAGAGCGTAAACTGGAAGAGAGAGACAGAGAGAACGAGTCAGTCAGGATACGCGGGCGAAAAGCGTGCGGAAAGGGCTTGAATACAGCGCGCGGAAAATCAAAGGGAGGCAACAGCAGCAGGGCTACCCTCTTTCTCGTCAGAAATACGAACGAACGAACGAAGAGAGCACAACCGACGGCTCGGTCGTGGCCAACCCCGCAGGGTTAACGAACCGCGAGACCCCGAGAAGGGCGGCTGCTGTTGCTACTGCCGCTGCCGTGCCGCCCGGGCAAAAGGGCGAGAGCTCCGCGCGTTCACTGCAATCGCCGCAGCGCAACCGAGTTCGAAAGTCCTCTCGTCCGAGCTCGCCTCCAGCAAACGAAATTCTCCAGCTCCGCTGACCTCCCTCTCAAACTCTTTTGCACCTCACGCTTGACTCGTACAAACTTACTGCATTCAAAAAGCCCAAGTACGCTTTTGCACCTTTCACGCACATGCGACGTCCAAGTGCGTCTCGGCCAACACTCGGAAAAATCTCCCCGAGCGAGACATAAAGGAAAATGTGAAGCGAGGCTGAAAAAAAAAATTATGCTCACAGAAAAAATGTATGCTACTTGAAAAAAAAAATGTCCTTTTTGGTTGAGTTGGATTAAATCGCGTTTTAGTTAGGACGTTTTTTTTCTTTAATACGATTTTTTTGGTGTGATCGGCAAAAAGAGTTAGTTGGAATAACCAATCTACACGGAAAAAAGGGCTTGGTTGGAACAACCAAGTGCCTTGGTTATATATGCGCCGGACAATTAATTGGTTAGACCAACCAAGTTATTTGTTAGGCTACCTATTTCTTGGTTGGACTAACCAAGTCACTTGGTAACTTGGTTAGACCAACCAAGTTATTTGTTAGGCTACCAATTTCTTGGTTGGACTAACCAAGTCACTTGGTAACTTGGTTGGTCTAACCAATTAATTGTCTGGCGCATATATAACCAAGGCACTTGGTTGTTCCAACCAAGCCTTTTTTTCTGTGTAAGCTTGGTTAAATATGCGTCAGCCGATTAATTGGTCGACCAACCAAATTATTGCTTGTATTACGAAGAACTTGGTTGTGCTCATCAATAAATTGGTTGGTGTAACCAATTAATGTGCTCACAGAGAAAATGTATGCTACTTCAAAAAAATGTACTTTTTGGTTGGGTTGCATTAAATCGCGTTATACTTGTGAGCTTTTTTAAAATAAGTTTTGTTAGTGTTAATGGGAAAAAACGGGTTAGTTGGAATAACCAATCTAAGCTTGGTTAAATATACGTCAGCCGATTAATTGGTCAGAATAACCAAGTTATTGATTGTATTACGACGAACTTGGTAATGCTCATCAATAAATTGGTTGGTGTAACCAATTAATCGGCTAGCGCATATTTAACCAAGCTTTTTTTCCTTCTATAAAGTATAACGAGATCTACAATAGTTACGGAAAAAATATTCGTGCTGAGAAAATGAGTGAGAAAGTACTTTTTCATTAGATGTTTTATTAGTGTTGAAAGTACATAGCCAATTAGTAAAATAGTAAGAGCAACAGTGATTATGAAAAAAATATTCTAATAGAGAAAACGTGCCAGAAAAATAAGTACTTTTTGTTTGCGTTATTAGCATTCAATCGCGTTTAATGTGTGAATTTTTTTTTACAAAGTTTCGTTAATTAAATAAAAAACGTGTAAAATAATAATAGGGCAATGCTTATGAAGATACAGAGTTCAACAAAAAATAATGGGCTCGTAAAGAACATATTTTTAAGATTTTCCATAACCTTTTTTTTCATAACTCTTCAGGAATTCTCCGGGGGTGGAAAAAGTTGTTAATTCCATTACTCGGAGTCTCGCGCACTTCATTAACTTCTGTTTTATAACTGACGATAAACGGCCGCGGGAAGACAATATAGCTGCTCGTTTGATGGGACCAATAAAAATCGAAAGAGATTTTTCTCGTGGCGTAATTTATCGAAGTGGAGAGGCGTATAGAGGAGAGGCGAGACGGGAAAGCTTAGATCAAAGGACCCAGCGCCTCTGCCCGACTTGTTATATACCCTCCGAATGCTCGGAGCAGATCTGTATTTACATTTAATTTTTCATTCGTCGAACAAATTCTACGAACTGAACATCAACGAGAGCAAGAGAGAGAGAGAGAGAGGAAAACGGCGGAGAAGGGTTTCAAAGGGCCAGCAGTTCTGACCTTCGCCCACAGGGTTAACGAGCTCTCTCAGCAATATTCATCCCTCGAATCCCGGCTATGGTTACAAAGGATCAAACTGCGGCAAGTGGGCCGAGCTTGGAAGCTTGAAAATAATTTTCACGTTGACAGAGTTAATAATAACAAACCAATCTTCATGAAAACAAGTTCAAAGCTGAATTTTCTATGAAAAAAAAAAAACTAATAAAATGAAAAGAAAAATTGTCACGTTTGGTACCCGATGTTAATTCAAAACAAATTCAATGACAACTAAGCTCTGGACATAATTAAAATTTTGGAAAAATGTTCAGAACGTTAGCTTATATTCTTTATTTAGCATTAATATTTATATTAACTATTTATTTTTTTTATCAGGAAAACTAATTTATATTGTTGAACGGTCTAGAAAAATACCCTGAAAGTTTCATTATAAACCGGGTTAATATTTTCTTAAAAAAAGGGCCAGGCTTAATAAACAACATTTTTTTATATTGATATTTATTTTTTATTAACTTTTTTTTTTTAGAAAATGTTAATGTGGTTCATTATAAGACTCCGCGTATTTTACTAGACCGTTTGAGGATATGCATTAATATAAGTATTAATATAAATAAATAAATAATATAAGAAACATTAATGCAAAAGAACGAAAAGCTAACGAATTGAAAAATTCTGCAAAATTATATTAACGACGAATTTGTTTTGCAACAACATGGCGTATCAAAAGTCATAAACAGTGTAATTAAAAATATCGTTAATTCAATAATTTTTCTTCTCATTTTAATAGTTCTAATTTTTTAATAAAAAATTGAGCTTTGCACTTATTTTCATGAATATTGGTTTGTCATTAGTAACTCTGGAAGAATCAGAGAAAAAAAAAATTTGCCTGGCATTACATCAGTGTTGAAAGGATTAACAAAACCTCGTATAAATATCTTACACCTTCAAAATTCTATAGGATGATTGTTTAGCTACATGGCATTGTCGCACAACTCTTTCTGCGATCAACGAGAGTAGAGAGTCGACGTAGCACCTATCACAGCTCAGCTTGTCCAGTATACGTTACTACTACGTAGTATATCCATCCATATCCATCCACATATAGTATACACAGTGATATATCTATATATACATGGCAGGGCTTGGTGCTATAGTAGTCACGAGAGTCGGGGGTAAGCCGATTACCTTCGGCTTTGGAAATACGTACGTGCAACGCGATTCCCTCTCACATTCTCTCCCCACAGTCTCTCTTTCGTTCCCTTTTCCATATCCTCCCTTCTCTGTTTCGAATTAACGCGTTAAAACGGCACTTACTCGTGGATGCACGAGGACACGTCGCACGCTTCAACGCTATGAGGCTATTTCGCCTCCCTTCGTTTTGTTTTCCATAGTCTGGATTATGCATACGTAAATATGCACGAACTGTATATGTATGTGCAGATATATATGTATATGTATTTCTCATACCTTTACCTCTTGTCTGCGACACTTGCATTCTCGTGTCCTACTACCTCGAGTACAATGAACGAACAAGCTACGAGAAACAGAGTGAGACGGAATAAACTCACGATGGAAAGTTTTCGTTAGGGTCCGGACTACCCTGGAAACTGGTATTACGGTCAAACTACTTGAGAAACAAAGATAGAGTTTTCCCGTAGTCGTTCGCTTAAACTATATGTATACACATTCTCTCGCATCTTGCGCCAGCGTACACCACTTCCGGCTTGCGTCTTCAAGACGCGTGGAGGAAAAATCTTCGCTTCGCACCGGGGAATGCATTGCGAATGAGAATTTTTATGATTTCTTGAAATTCTCGTCGTACCAAAAGTGGAAGGACGTCGAGAAGCTGGCGGAGGGAAAAAAAAGAACGAGCGTGGATTCTTATATTCGAAAGACACACGAAGTAAGACGCGTCTTCCGCTATGTTCAGATTCTTTCCTGAGAAACGAAAGAAGAAGAAAAGGGGTTTAAGGGCGGTGAAGGGGGAGGAGGAGGAATAAGCTCAAGTGAAGAAGGGAGTCACCTCGAAATTCGGTTTGCCACACTTGCTTCTACTCGTGATTTCTATTTGCACTGGGGGGAGAGAGGGGGGAAGGCGACGAGCCACTGTAGAAGTCCTCCTTCGTTCTTGGTTCACATACAAACTCTACATCGCCCTCAACGAGCTTTCGTAGGGGTTGCTGCTGAGCGTTGGCGAACCCTTGGCACGAAACCGAGGCGAAGTGTAGCAGCACCTAGTTTACTTCCTGCTCTCTGCTCTTGGCTGCGCATATATACATACTAACTTAGGCGCAGTGTTCGTGATGCCCGTTTCCTCCAGGAAACTCTACTTCAGAGCAAAAATACCTAAGTATGGGACATGCCAGAGCCAGATATGGTGCAACTATGGTTGTTTTATATCGGAAGTATTGCTGAAATATTTGGATATTAGGAAGAATCAATTTATGAAATGGCGCGAAAAAAATTGTGCATGGCGGTCAAAATAGCGAATGGTTGAAATAACGAATTTAAATATAATGAACTTCTGAATCTAGAATGGCCATTATTATGGAATTCGCTATTTTAGCCATTCGCTATCATGAACCCCACCCAAAATTGTTACCACTTGCCAACAATTTCGCCCGTCTATATTTTTATTAAGTTATGATAGGGTTGAAGGTATTTCTTTTGGAGGTACGACAAGAGAAACTCTGCTTGATGGTTTTTTTTTAAAAGAAATTTTTTTTTTTTAAATTAATCTATTATATTAAAAAGTGACCAAATTTGTGACCGAAAAAAAATGACGATCAAGTTTCAACTAAATAGGATTTTGACCATATTTGACGCTGTTACCCATAAAAAATGGCTCTTGCGATCTATGAACCCAACATTAAATTATCTTGATTTTATTGAGGCTAACAGTTAATTATTTTTAATTATACCTTTAAATTTTATGATTGATTATTCTGCAACAAAATGCGTTGTTCGATATTGAAAATTTGATTTAAAGGTCTAGTAAAAAAAGTATTGCACCTAGTTTACTTCCTGCTCTCTGCTCTTGGCTGCGCATATATACATACTAACTTAGGCGCAGTGTTCGTGATGCCCGTTTCCTCCAGGAAACTCTACTTCAGAGCAAAAATACCTAAGTATGGGACATGCCAGAGCTAGATATGGTGCAACTATGGTTGTTTTATATCGAAAGTATTGCTGAAATATTTGGATACTAGGAAGAATCAATTTATGAAATGGCGCGAAAAAAATGGTGGATGGCGGTCAAAATAGCGAATGGTTGAAATAACGAATTTAGATATAATGAACTTCTGAATCTAGAATGGCCATTATTATGGAATTTGCTATTTTAGCCATTAGCTATCATGAACCCCACCCAAAATTGTTACCACTTGCAAAAAATTTCGCCCGTCTATATTTTTATTAAGTTATGATAGGGTTGAATGTATTTCTTTTGGCGGTACGATAAGAGAAACTCTGCTTGATGGTTTTTTTTAAAATAAATTAATTTTTTTTAATTAATCTATTACATCAAAAAGTGACCAAATTTGTGACCGAAAAAAAATGACGATCAAGTTTCAACTAAATAGGAGTTCAGACCATATTTGACGCTGTTACCCATAAAAAATGGCTCTTGCGATCTATGAACCCAATATTACATTATCTTGATTTTATTCAGGCTATCAGTTAATTATTTTTGTAATGACCAGGCGGAGAGTTTGGGGAAGTGTAGATATTGGCATTGCGGATGGACTGACGAAGTATCGAAGAGAGAAAATATATGGTGATCACCGGGAATCGAACCCGGATTATTCAGGTACTAAGTAAGAGCGCTAAACACTGCGCTAATGTCACCTATATATTTCTCTCATTCGAATCGTCTTCTTATATGCAATGTAGGGCCGTCACATTTTAAATTATACCTTTAAATTTTATGATTGATTATTCTGCAACAAAATGCGTTATTTGATATTGAAAAATTGATTAAAAGGTCTAGCAAAAAAAGTATTGCCAAGGAATGGGCAAAGTGTAGCTGTTTGTTTTGATAGCCTAGCCTAGCTCTTGAATATATGGATAAATTAATAAGGGTTTGCCTTATTAACAAATCAGAAAAATACCTTAATTTCATTAAGCCACCGCTTATTTTTAATCCCTGGAGTCAACATCTTGTTTGCACTTTATTATTTTCAATTTCATTCAAAGGTGATAAATACAAAAATAACACAATAAATCAAAATAACTATAATGCATATTTTTAAAATAAATTTTAATGAATTTATGTAACACCTTTGGCCATTTTATTCATTTAATACTAATCACTCGAGCCATAATTTTGTGAAAAACGGCACCTTATAATTTCCAATTTCATTCAAAGGTGATGAATACAAAAATAACACAATAAATCAAAATAATTATAATGCATTTTCTTTTTTACCAAATTTTAATGAATTTATGCAACACCTTTGGCCGGATGAATTGCCAAGGCATGACCAAAGCATGGCTTTTGTTTTGATAGCTTAACTAGCTATCCTTTGATCTCCTGTTTATGCCAGATGTAATGGTAATCCCGTTCATTTTCGTTCCATCAACGTCTCCTTCTAGATCCTGCTAGAGACTTGATTTCATCGAGGGGTTGAAGAGGGAAGCTTCACAAGCCGCGAGAGTGACGCATCACGTATTAATGTCCTGACTAGCAGAAAGCTTGGAGAGAGTGAGAGAGGAGAAAACGAATGATTTGTTAGGTCGGCTTAAGCTTCGTTACTGCGGCTGCTTTAGCAGGAGCACGCGAGCGTATAGAGTGGGGAAACGAGCGAATGAGAAAGAGTGACGGTGCAATGAGGAGGGTGAGATGAGCTTGAGGTGCGGGGGAAAATAAGGAAAGAAAATGGAGGCTGAAGAGACGAGAAAGAGAGAGAAAGCATAGCCTGTTACCTCGGTACCGGCATCGTCGTCGTCGTCTCATCTACTCGGTTGCATCGCCTGGATTACAGCCGAGCTTTAACGCATCGCCCCTCGAGACGCTTAGCGCGGAAAATAAAACGTACCGTCTCGCCTCGACTCGAGAGAAAAGAGAGAGAAAAAAAAAGAAAAGGAAATAAAAAAACGACTCAGACGAGAAAGAGGTCCAGACGCAAGGCTCGTAGTTGCTGCTGATGCTGCTTGCCGCTTGTACACCCGCTGCTTACCCCTGAAAATTCTGTAAGAACAATTTTCACTTACACCTCTCTGACGCTCCAACGGATTTCGCCTCTTCTCTTTGAGCTAAAGAATTTTCACTCTGCTTTTTCCTCACTGCAACACCTTATTTCCGTGGTCCTATCTTCGGGTCTTTTTCTCACGTATTTTTTATGTTGCTATTTCTTTTTTTACGATGAACCTCGTAAATTTTACTACATTACGGATGTGTATATAGTAAAAAGAAAAAAAATGTAATAATGGGTTACTAGATTTTGCAATAAACAAACTACCTCCAAAAAGATTTTGTAAATTTCACGAAATGACAAACATTGTGGTGAAAAATAAGAAGTTAAAATTTATACTTGGAATGGTGAATCAAATTCTGTTATATTCACCTTTTTTCGTTCTTAAAATGCCAAAGTATATTTCTTAAAAAATGATTTAAAAAATTGTTAAACAATTATTTTTGTATACATATATGTATATTTATTTTTGTAAAAATGTGAAACTGATAATTTTATTAGTAAAATTAACACAAAGTTTCTATGCTCGTTGAGTGACAAAAAATTTTTGTAAAAGAACACAAATTTCCGTATAGTATTTTTTTGTACGTTGCCATTTTTATTTTTATTTGTCGATTGCATTGTCACTGGATACGCGCGATAATATGGTGCTTCGTCGGTTACAGGAGTATATCTACCGAGTGCACACGCCTTCCCTGACTTATGGAATATACACACCATCGTTTATGCCTTGACTGTCATGTTTAACGGCAGATGCGCGATTTCGTAACCGCATCGGGTGTAATATATGTATGTTGTACAAAAGCGTAGATGTATATACATACTATAAGGTACGTGTCGGCGATGAGCGAAGTGTAAACTGGCACACGCGACACGACGACGTGAACCGAGCTCATAGTGCGTGCGCGCGTGCAACCGCTGTTGTACGTGGGAGGACCTGAGGCTGCTATAAGGCTGCACGACTGAAGCACGCTCACGTTGCTATGAACAGCCGAGAGATCTACAGCCTCTGGTACACGATAATCACGTCTAAAACTTTGATCTGACGAACAAAGGCTTTTAGGTTGTCCAACAACCACGCAATTCTCTTGCTTTATAGGCAAAATTAATTTTCTCAGTGAATTATCACAACAAGAGGTTACTTATCATCGAAACACTTCATTTGTGATATTAAACATGAAATATCAAGAAATCCTACAACGACACCGGAAATTATATGGAATAAACTGCAATTTCTTGGGACGAATGTGTATATCGTTAATCACATGAAATTTCATGAGATTGTTGGTGATTTCACAGTAGGAGAAAGTGGACTACAATGGGCCGTAGGCCACAGTGAGAAATGACGTCTGTCAGAGAACACAGCTTGTCAAAAATTCTAGTTTTTTAAAAATGAAACTGTGAGTTTAATTGGATGTTACCCTTCCAAGTTAATGTTAAGTTACCTTAAATTTGACGCTTCGGAAAAGTTTTATATCTAACCTAACCTTTGTTAATCGCTATTTCCACTCGGCTTAAATGATTCTTTACATCTTTATTCATCACTGTGTGCCCATTTTACCATATTTTTCGTTAGTGAAGCATCATTCTTTTATAATAAATGTGGTCGAGTGCTAGTGGGGAACAATGAGCTAACCTTGTAGATTTGGCCTGGATAATTATAACATACAAGTTCAAGTATGATAGATTTTATTGATCATTTTTTCAAGGTAAGATTGAGAGAATAAATATGGCACGATCAGCGGATGAGTTAGTGATGAAAAAATGGGTAGTGCACGTAGTAAACAGTTCGAATACAATGTACCGTTGACAGTTTTATAATAGATATAGTTTAAGCGGCGTATCAACTAATAATGGAATAATAAACAAACAAAATAAAAAATGACCATTTTTCCTGATGGCTTAATCTCCCCTATGTTTTTCGGGTATTGGCTCATTGTTCCCTCTTGCATGGTCCATTGTACCCTACTGGTGGGGCACAATGAGCTATTTTTAGGTATATTTTGAAACTAAGTTTTCATGCATCTTTCATCGTTTAAAACTTATTATTGCAAGCTCAGTGTGTGGCCAAAGGTTGAATAGAATCGATGGAACGTCTTTCCTGTCATATTGTGCTTTTAATAAAAGTACAGACGAATCTAAGTATAAAGTGGCTCACTGTCCCCACTCTCCCCTATCCTGAAAAAAAGAGGACTCATTAATAGATTCACACAAAATTTCCAACCAACTTTACTCTAACAGGAATCGTCAATTGCGCCATCGTTATAACCATTCCACGAAATTCTGTTGCTTTATAGGCAAAATTATTAATGAAAAGAAATATAAAGAATTCATGCAAATACACCGGAAATTGTATAGAATAAACTGCATTTCTTGGAAAGAATATATCGTCACATGAAATTCACAGAAAATTTCCAACCGACTTTACTCTAACAGGATATTTTCTAGCAATCGCCAGTTGCAACCTCGTTACACACGATACTTTTTGTAACGAGTGCATAAATTAGCAATACCTGATAGTTTTGCGGAACCAACAGTGAAGAGTTCCATCGCAATGAACACAGATGCGATCATTTTCGCCCCACAAAACAGGGTCGAAAGTAGTAATAATTGACCCTCAAGGGGCGAAAGTGAATCAGTTGCGAGCTCCTAAACCTATTTTTTCTCAATACTATCACACAATCGGACAATTTCGTGTCGCAAAAACGTCATGCAAAGCTCCGCTTTTTATGCAAGAGTTACAAAAAATAATTTGCGACCCAACCAGATGTTCCTTGGACCGAAGAGTTTCGTGATATATGGGTATGGGAAGGATTTGACGAACCGGTGTCAAAAAATAAGCGACAAGAACCAGGATTCGGTGCTTCAAAGCATCACGTTTAGTCTGTACCTACGTCGTTTCATCGCCGGAGGCAAATTTTACGAGCGAGCTGAGGCTTTAGTAAAGCCTTGTGAGAGTAAAAGAGAGAAAGAGGCGGTCGGCTTTTCTCTCGGCGGGTTGCACACCGGAAATCACCATCAGGTAAAACCTCGGGGGTTGAAACGCACAAAACGTCCCTCGTCTTTTCCAACACTCTTATAAGATACGTATATAGCGTTTGTAATGCTCGGTCGTCTCTTCTGCTCCCCATCGTTCCTTCCTTCCTGTTCTTCCTCGGCTGGTTCTGTCCGCGTGCACTTTGCCCATGCCCAGCAGCAGCCTCTATCTCGAAGCTATCCATGCATTTTTTTTCTCCTCTTTCCCTCGAAACTCACCGAGCGAATAATGCGCGGGGGGGTTGAGCATTCGGATTCGGCGAATTTCCTTGGCAGTTTATCACCTCGTCTGGCGGCGTGCATTCGCGCGTTTGCCCGCTCTGGCTCGGTTTCGTCGTCGCCACGCCCCGTTTACCCTTCGCAGAGTTGCGGGGGGTGATGACTGGCTGCTTCTGGCTATGGGGTTCTATGTGGCGGTGGTAGAGCTGGTGCTATGGGGGGTTTGCCGCCGCCACCGACGGGATAGTACGGCCACCACGAGACCCGTCGTAATTTATGCATCCTAGGGTTCGGCTCTGCGGGGCCAACAATGGAGCGGTCGCTCTGGCAGACTGTATATGTGTATATATATGTGCTTGTGTGGGTATGTTTTTTTTTCCAACTACCAACACCGTCCCCCGGACACTACCACCCTCCAGCATTATCCATTGGTACACCCACAAGCCACCCTCTCTACACGCCATATATCTATTCCACAGGCCAAACCAGACCTGTTTCGATCGTAGTTTATGCATTCAATCTCCCACCCCATCGCCATGACGAAACAATATGTGCCGCAGACGTTTCGTTTTTTTTCTTTTTTTTTACATCTCGTTCCGTGGATTCCCCTATTCGTCTATTCCATCACTTCTTTTTCTCTCGGTTATTTCCATCTGTGCTAAACGTTTCAAATCATCTAACAAATTGTCCGTTTTTCTGGTTCGACGGGAAAAAAAAGTTGTGATTTGTGGTGTTACTGTTATGGTCGAATTGACTTTGTTTTCGTTGTAAATAGTTTCATATCTGCTATTTATTTTTCAGGATGTTATATTTTATTGGGGAAAAATGTATAAACAGTGTTGTTAAAAAGCAAAGAGGTTTTTCCATGGAAATTAATTTTTAAATGCCATGTAAGCAAAGTGTAAGTAAAGTATGCCAAAGTAAAGCATTATGCTTTACTTTCGCCCCAGTAAACATGCTTTATTTTTTTCAATCATTTAATTATGGAAATATATCTATGAAAAAAATCTCTTTTTAAATAAACTATTTACTTACATGGAAAAAAATGATAGGTTGAATAGGCTCCAAATGACAAAATTGGTTGGTAAAATAAACTAGTTGTCAAAACCAATTACTTTGTCGCTCCAACCAAAAAAGTGTTTGGCCTAGCCAACTTAGTTGCTTGAAGCGTATTTAGCCATGCCAATTGTTGGGGCAACCAATTATTTCTTAATATAAAACATTAAATACGAAATTATATGTCATACAAATGAATAAACATACGAATTGTCAAACTAATGGAAGAGTTACAACAGCAATTGTGAAAATATTCATCTTGCGATTTTTTATTGAAGTAATTAACAGCGAGAGCAGGTCTGTGATTTTAAATATCTCGATGCGGAAGGTTTAGACAGGCTGTAGGTACAGGTAGAGTTGTATATATACGTGCTCAGCCCTCTCGCCCTCTCTCGTAAAAGCAAACTAGGTTTGTTCAGTTCAATTTCGTGCAAGGATTTCAATTACGCGCCAACGGTTTATGTCTCGTTGCTAGTGAGGGAGAGAGAACTCGAAGGGGTTGCTGGTGCTGCTACTGCTGCTGTGGTACCAGGTCGGAGCTCTCTCAGTGGAGGTATACGCGCAACGGGCGCTGAGGCGAATCCTTCCATTACAGAGAGAAGCGCGACGAGAAGGTGAGGTACGATCCTTCTAACTTAACTTCTCGCTCATTCGCCGCTCTCTCAGTCTCTCCACGTTTCGTGATGGCTCGAGTTTCCTGGGCGAAGAAGGTGAGCTCACTCTCATCTGCCCGCGCCCTTCTCCTTTCAAGGAGGCGAATTACGGCTTAACGCCAACTATTAAGGGCACCGACGACGTCCCGTCCAACGTCGTTCCTTCGCACCCGCGCAAAACCCTTCATACCGCACCTCGTCAACGAGAGGCAAAATCCTAGGCCAACTTCACCACCACTCATCTCTTATCTTGCAGCATGACGTCAACGTCACGCGGGAATCAATTTAGAATAGCATCTAGACACACGTCTTCTTCGTCTTCGTCTTTACGCCTCTCGTCATTTCATATCAGCTCGCCGACACGTTGTTATACATGGGCCAACCATCAGCCAACTGGAATTACGGTCAGGAGTGTGTCTTGGAAGAGAGACAAGTCCAACCGGTGACATAATAGGTCTTCAGGAACAAGAGTAAAAAAAAGTCTGGGCCAAATCCCGTATTTTTCATGGAAAGCATTTAAATGAAAACTAATTACTTAATACTTCTTAGGAATGGGATCTTTAGGTTCGTTTGGACTTTTAGATTTTTTAAGACCTTAAAACTGCCCTTCTACATATACATATGGGGGATTTTGTAATATCCTGAATTATTACATTAATTAAAACGTAAAATGTTAATTACGTAGAAATTCTCATTAAAAAATCATGCCATTCTTCATGCAGTCTCATAAATGTCGTAATGTTTAAACAGCATTTTTTTATGAGTATACAAAAATTATGAAAAGTGGCGCTTTTTTGCAAAATGATATTTTGTTGTTCGATGTCATATAATTTTTTTATAGAAAAACTAAAATTTCGTCGTGGACATTTTTCGATAGGACTGTTCAATTCCAAGATATTATTTTTCAAAATTCTTTTTGATAAAAAACTGTCGAAATTATTGAAGCTTGAAGTTATGTTTAGAGCTTGAAAAATTCAGCTGGAATTCCCCATATGTATTCCATAAATATAAAATATAAAACATTTAGCAACTATATATAAAATCATTTATTTATCCTCGAGTATACGTTATTTCCCTGATGGTATTATGTTTAATTCAATGAATTGACCATTTTTATCACAAACTTCCCATGAATAAACAAGATTTCGATCAGACCCAGGACAGCAGAGGAATAAAAATTCTTTGTGACACGAATGAATATTCCGGAGATGCTCAAGATTGCGAGGCTCTTTCCCACGCTCTCGGGGACTTCTCGTCATCGGAGATTCTTTGCGCCGCATGTTTTGCTCGCGTTTGTCGCTTTGTCTCTCGTCGAGCTTGATTTTTTTGCGGCCGGTGTCGTTCCCTGCGAGACGCGAGAAATACACCTGAGCATTTCACCGACAGCTTAAGAGGGCACAGGTGGAAGAGGGTCCGAGACACACAACGACAAACGCACACTCATGGCTCGCGAAATCACGACTGCCTCTCGGCACACACAACACTCGTCCGGAGCTGTATTTATTTTCAGGTATACAAGAGAGACCGCGGAGTGAAAAGAATTTCGAGGTAAAGAGCCGTTGTGCGCTTCGCCGAACCGCAGCTTCGCAATAAAGAAGAGACCAACGGAGAGAAAGAAATTTCGATTTCCGGTGTCGTTTTGCCGCCAGTCGGACTCACCGATGCAGTTGCAAGCGGATGGTACCGGTCACGCCTATCTTGAGACTTCCACCTGACGTCTCAATGTCCGTACATACGCTTCCGACGAAGTTGTTATACCAGAAAAATAAATGAAGGATCGTATGTTGAAGCCTTCATCCTCAGAACAATTTTTCCTCGAACCCAGGTAGAAAAAGGCTGAGAACACAAAAAGTGAAGAAAGAAGCCGAAGAAAATACATCAAAACGGTAAAAAAAGAGAAAGAGGCACCGAGTGGGCGCGTTTTTAAAAGTCTTTGTGTGTACATGATCGACGCTGTTTTTTGTTTGTATCTTGTAACCACAAAACAGCCACTTCAAGACCTCAAGGCATCATCTCGTCGTTTATTTTATTTTCCACAGCGTTCCAAAAATAGAGAGGAGCTTCGTGTGGAATACACGATATATTCTCCAATTTTCGAAGAGTTCGAGGCCGGTTCGTTGGTCGTCTTGTATCTGGGTCATAGTGGATGCTCTCGCGGCAGGCTGTTTCGAATAATAAAGAGAAGAGTCTCAGCAGTGACGATGTACACACGAGAGTTGGGAAAGAAAAGTCCCAAACACTTCCACACGATTGTAGAGAGCCTCTAGGACCGGTTTCTTTTTCTTTTACCTTTTAGTAAAGAGAAGGACAAACAGAGGTCCTAAACTTTCGCTCTCACTGAGGTTTCTAATACTCTTTGAACACCTGCTGGAAGCAGAGTATCTTCGAATGCCTCCTGGGGGTCTCTCGCTGGTGTTCTCACTGCCTTTGGCCTCTTCAACTTATGGAATTGCGTACAGTAGAACCTCGATACTTGTCTCCTCTTTTCACTAAGAATTTAACGACCGATTGTTTCGTGACAGGCTGAACATCCTAATAATTGCCTTGATCTGTGCAGGATGAATGGGAAAAGGTTAAGGGAAAGTAGTCAGGCTAAAATCGGTTGATCTCACTCGTTTGATTGTTGGTATTGTATGCAAAATATGTATCACGTGACCTATAAGTGCGAGTCGGCACTATTAGAATTCATATGAGTCTGAGAAGCCATGTGAACCTGGCAACCTAATTTAAGGAATCTCATTTTTTAGTTTATTTTACTGTTTCTTTATTTTACTGTTATTTACCGTTTCGGTCACTAAAAAAAAAATTACAGCCATAAAAAAAAAAATTTCTCTTGTCGAAAATCTGGAAAATCATTCATATTGCAATTCTACATTTGTAAGTCATAACTTTGTCAAATACCTTTTTTTTTTAATTTCGTTAAATTCGGTAAAAGGGTGATGTTAAAAGCTCCATAACTTTTTGTGAGTTTTGCTACAAGCAAAAAAAATACTTACTACAATGGACTACAAACCAAAATTTTTAAGTAAAACTAAACAAAAATGAGTTTCATTAATACTGGGTGCCATGTTTACAGGGTCTGAGAGAGGGAGGATCTTCCTGCTCACATTAACGAATATCACGGATTTTGGCTTCACGCTGTTTCCTTAATATAAAAATCGGATTAAAAATCATGCAATAATTGAGCGTTAACTGTATCACGACTGAAGGTACAATACAAGAAGGGCTGGAGGTAGATTCCTCTCTCTGGTTTCTCGCCTTCGTCGAGCTGTTCCGAGGCAAGTGATTTGTCAAATGTTTTTACCGCACTAAATTCCGTGGGACACGTCGAGTGAGAGCGAGAGACTGGTGCCGTGCGAAGCTCTCTCCACTGGCTGTTAACGCCAGGCAGGCGAGCGCAGAGAGACCCGCAGCAGCAGCAGTATAGAGTGGAACACGGTAGACCGGCCATTTTCATTCTCGCATCCTTCTGTCCCTGGTGCTTTATCGTCTTTTGTACTCGGCGAACGAGCGAAAGAGACCAGAGAGCCCACTAGAGAAAGGGGGAGGACTATCCAGAGAAGAATTTTACCGCGAAGTACTAAAGCGGAATAACACATTAGTCCGTTGTGCAAATGCCAGAATCACGTTATTCGTGCGAAGCTGTGAAAAGCAGCACGCAGTTTGGTTTATGACACTACGGAATGGGGGAGAGAGGATTCACCGCGAATAGACAATAATCGTGAGCGTGATCGAGGCGGTTTGCGAGACCCCAAAATTCGTCTATTTTAGGATCGTATAACTTACTCGACGAGCTGCTGCTGTGCTTGTTCCCCCTTTTCACTCGCTTTGCACAGTCAGGTACCATTATTCCGCAGTATCTTTTAACGCTGGGGGGCTCTCTCTCTCTGTGTCCTGCTGCTGCCACTGCTGGTGCAGTATCTCTCGTCGTTCAACGAAAGCCATCTCGGCGCCAACTGAATTTCATAGTCGGTTAGGTGCTCAGAGGCCCTTATGCTCGTCTTTCTAGCTTTGACTCTTGGAGCTTTCGCGAGAGCCAAGATTCACGCGTCAAATATCTCGCGTTTTCAACGACCACCGAAAATTTCGCTACGTTATAGAGGGCTTTTTTAACGTCACAAATTCAGTGATACGATGACTGCGTTCTTTAACGTGGCATTTCTCCTGTAGCCATTTCGCGGATGTGCACACTCCACGAATTACACTCTTCTGGCAACTGTTTCGAGTACTTTCGGGGCCGCTCTCTCACACTCCTCGTTCTTCTCATCTTCATACCTTTGCTCGGTATCACTTATTTCTTCTTTTGCTCGATGCTTCCAGTACTTCTTTAGTGTTTCTCCCCTCCTGTTACGTCGATCCTTTCATCATCATCGCTTTGCCTCGACGATGGCTTCCTCTGCTTTACATTTTCAGGGGGCTACAAAGTTTATGGCCCGTTAGGTACCTACATAGTTCCGTGCGTTGAGCGCTCGTCTCTACTTTTTTTTCTTTTCTTTTTTTTTTTTATCGTGCACCCCTCTCAGGAAGACGATGTAAATCGTCTTTTGCATTCCTTAATACTACCGACAGAACTCGAAAAGCTGCAACCTATTTACCATCACGAAGTAAGCCTAGGAAGTAAAAAATAAAATTGCTGAAAGTTATCTTCTTAAAATCCTCTTGCATCCGCGACTCGTTGGGTTCTCATCGTTTGAGGAGAATGCTACTTCTGACGATATCAGCCAACTCTCTACAATTTCCTTTCGCAGTGCTTCAAATGTAATTGAATTCTTCAAAATTCAGCGAAATAGCAATGAGAACTCGTCCAAATAGAATCATGATTATGGCTAACAAGAGCATAAATAGAATTGCCGAAACTTATCTTTTAAAAGCGTTTTACATTGGCGAGTCGTTGGATTTTTATCGTTTAAGTAGAATGCTACTTCGTACCGATTAGCCCACTTTTCGCAATTCCCTCTTGTAGTACTTCAAATGGAAATGAGTTTCTCAAAATGCAGTCAAGCAGCTGTAAGTCCAAATGGAATTATGATTATGGCCAACAAGACCACGGCAATGACGAATCTACCCCAAAGTGCCCACAGCTAAATTGCAATGCTTCGCTATGGAGACAAAGTCGTATAACTCCTGACAGGGGGTACAAGTGGTAGTGTAGGGTGGGCAGAGAAGAGTAGCCAGTCGTGTGATAGGATCATCGAGATATGAATTATCTATCCGTGAGGGATTAACTGTCCGGACTTGTGCAGAACGGTTGCGACACGTTACAAGCTACTGCCGGTGGTATAAAATCGATTTTCAAGTTCTCGAGGGTTAGCTGTGTTATCTGTCCCATTCTCCGTTGTTCTCATCGTCGATCCAGCTATCTCTCCATCTCTGACGACTCTCTGTCTCTCCGTACGACGCAACAATACGCCGAGACGAGAGAGTGACTCGATTTCGAACGCATCGTCGCCTGATTTCCCATTGTTTCTCTCCAGCAGCAGGGAAGGGAGGATTATCGCCCGATGTTCAACGTTGCTGCTGATGTTTCTCTCGGTTTATAGTCACTGGGTTGCCAAGGGAAACTCGGCAACAGCAACAGCAGCAGGAACATAACAGTGCCAGTCATCAAACGTAGGATGAATCAGACATTTCGACGAAGCCCTGGAAAGGGAATCCCATCACATGATTAGTAGGACCAACACAAATGACTCTCAAATCAATCTGCATACGCTCATTGATGGTTAAAGTGCGATCGATCCGCATTGCAAATGAGCACATTAAACATAAATGTACACATCTGTAAGACATGAAGACACACATTGGCTATAACAGCGAAACTGACAAATGCTGGTCTTCGGCTTTGATTATACAACAGCCAATCCATCAGGATGGAATAACCTGTCACGCAGGGCAATATCAGAACTTGTAGTCCTCACACAAAGCTCCGAACTAGGATTCCAAGATTTAATGAAGATCATCAACAGCACTGCGCATCGGAACGACATTGGACAAACGGCTAGCTCAAGAGAATGACAAAGCCTTCTGAATAATGGCCCTGACGGAGATCTTCAAGCTGCAGTAGCACGTTTTCATGGCGCGATTATCGAACAACCAATTAACCGATCTGAACCATAATAACCAACCACGAGAACCAGAAAAGAACTTCTAGCAGTTCATGCAATGATTACTATTTATATTGGACTCAAATTAATGATACCGAGCGTCGAACGAGAGACGATCAATCATCGTAAAAAGACGAAAGCCAAGAACCCGTGGTTTCATCGTACCTTATATATATTCCCCAAGTCAGTCGATAGAGTTCGCTTGATCGACGCGATTGCCTCCAGCGAATATATAGACATATATATACTATATACACTATGTTCTATATAGTAATGTATATCTACGCCTGAAGGGGAAACGATTCGCTCTCGTATCAAACGATGGAAGGCTGCGCCCGTAATCGCAGGGCCCTAGAAGGCCAATTATTCCGTCCGGTACGTTGGAGATCCAAGCGCCTAGCCAGCTAGGCTCCTGCTGCTGCTTCTTCGTTGGTACAACTGTCGCTGCTATTTCCACTATTGCAAGATCCTCTTGCCAAAGTGAGACGAAACGACAGAGAGAGACTCGAGAGTAATATAAACCAGCGTGGAAGGAGATCGATAAGCCTGGGCTCTTCTCTTTTCCCTTACTTCCCTTTCACTCTTTCATCCTGCTGTACGCCCTTTTCGCCACTCGGTTGCTTGGGCATATCCTGTCCTCATACCCCCGACATCCACTCTTAACGCAGCATCAGTTCCTCCGGATTCTCTACTTCATGATCCCTTTTCCTATCCACTCTCTGCGTCGCTCATCCCGCTCGTACTTATCTCAGCCGAACCTTATTCGCAGGGCTTGGAAAGCTCCTCCAACCACTCGACAGCTGTATTCTGTGCGTGAGTTTCTGTGGTATGAATGAACTATATACAGTTACAGTTCCTGGGATCGTTTCTTCCGTCCTTCCTTCCTTCCTTCCTTTCCCCCACATCGAGACGTGCCTCATTTCCCTTCCTCCTGCAAAGGGATTAGTCCTCCTCCTCCTCCTCCTCCTTTGTGCGTATCCTTTAAGGAGAATTGTCAATCTGCCTTGAAACAAAGAGGAAAGCATGATTTGATTAGCTGCGATCATCGTAAATTCAAACGTTTATTGTCTTATCGTGGAAATTGGAGAATCGGTATGGACGATCGATTGGCAAGGAAGTAGAAGGGCTCGGAGGTTACTGCTCCTGCTCCTGCTGCTGTGTACATCACACACTGGGAATGGTCTGAGGCATATCGGCGAGAGGTGAACCACCACAGCTTGCTCGTAATATCGCCCAGCAAGCTTTGGTCGTTCTTGTTTTCTCCCGTCTCGCCACCACTTCCAACACGTTATTGCCAGATTTATCGCCATCTCACACTTGATTCCGTCACAATAAATTTCGCAACGTTAACGAACTTTGTAGGTCGTTAAAGCTGTTCGAAGATTTGTCGTTTGCCGAGCTGTCTAATTCCTGGGGAACATAAAAATGTTGTTCTCGATTCTCACATTCTGCACTCGAGGAAATTGTAGTAATTATTGGAAACTATAAGCGAAAACTGTTAATTGTTAATCTGTACGATTTATCATAGTTACCTTGCCATCTGCCAATTATTAAAAACGGTAATTTTAAAAAATGTAGATGTAGAGAATTTTTTTAGAAAAATGTTCAGTGCAATTTCTGATGTCTTAATTAAATTTCCAGTGATTTTCACAGAAGTATTCTCACGAGGACTGCATAAGGTGTATCATTTCATGCGTTATGACTAATCTGTTATTTATGGTTAATTCGATATCACTACTGTATCTGTCAGGTGTACGTTCCCGTGTCGAAATTTATTGTTTACCTTGGCAAGTTTCACACGGTGGGGCGATCTGGGGTAACAGTATCAGCCGATTACGTTAGGGTCGTACTGAGGGGGTGGTTTGAGGGGGAGAGTGGTAGTCTCTCGAGTTATCCGTGTAAGGGGAGTTGACTCTTAGGGGTAACTGGTGGTAGTGGTGGCGCATAACGTTCGCAGCAGTGATATCCCACAGCTCTCGAAACGCCACTGCTGTTCCTATTGCTAGTATATGCAGTGGGTATGGGGCTTTCTCTCTCTCAAGCACTCCGGCGCCCTCGTGATGCTGAATCAACCCCTCTGCAATCCTAAATCCCGTATAACTTTTCGAGCAGGCACAGCAGGAGCAGCGCCAGTACTACACACTGGCGCATAGTACGTACTAGAGCGCAGCAAGAGAGCAGGCACGTGACTGCGTGAAACTTGCCGTAAAAGCGACGACTGTGGCCCAAGATTAATTTTATAGCCCGTGCAGCAGTAGCAGTAGTAGTAGTAGCAGCAGCAGCAGCAGCAGCAGAAGCAGAAGCAGAGCCTCCTCTTGTGCGACGAGCTTCGGCGCTTCTAGCATTCTAATCCCTCTCAACGATTCTACTGTCCTATTATATTGAACAGTCCGTGAGATCTCATTCATTCACGGAAAGAAATGTTTGGTTGTGGCAACTACATTTTCTATTGGCTGTACATAATAATGTCTAAAAAATTAGTTGCCTCAATCATATCGAATAGTAACCTCAACTATTCACGATTAGTTCTCGTGAGATATTAGTTAGGTTAACTAATCCAATCGTTGGGACTACCACTCGAATAGTTGAGACTACCATTCGAATCGTCGGTATTACCATTCGAATCGTTGGGACTGCCATTCGAATCGTCGGTATTACCATGACGCTGAAACTGGCAGACAGACCTGGCAGACGCGGCCGCCCAGTGAGCCGTAGGTTTTTGTTGGGACTGCACTCTCCCCACTACCGCAGAGGCACACGGCAGGCCTGGCGGCAGCGAGCTGTCGCTGGCGCTATACAGGCTAACGTTCTAACAGCCTAGCGCGTAGCTTATACAGCACGTTGAAATTCTTTATTTGTTAATTAAGTTTAACGAAATGAAAAAAAGGACGTTGTATTGGTTTAGGTTTTCAGAATATTTATATAAACTTACTCTGGACTAAGATCATGCTGGCAAGAGTTGTACAATGTTTTGTGGCCGAGGTCGTTACAGCTTACGCACGGATTTCTTATGTGCTTGCACCTCGTCAAAAAAACATTCATACGCATGAACGCAGGACATTCTTAATTTACAGGAATATTCTATAAGTCAGTCTGAATTTAGCGGTATATAGTTTACTCCGTTAAAGGCCTTTGTTAATAACGAAAAAAAATTGCAAACTTTTCTTCGCACTTGGAGTAATCGATATACTGCATATTTATAGTGAAAATAAAATAAATAAAAAAGCCCTTTAACGAAATACAATATAGTATATTGAATTCAACTAGATCTACAGAATATTTGTGTAAATTGCCAAATGCCTGGGGTCATGCGTGTAAAAGGCTCACGTATTTTCATATCCATCGTCATTTCAGCGTACGCACGAGTATCCATATATTTGTATCTTGATAGAACATTTATACGCATGAACGCAGGACATTCTTAATTTACAGGAATATTCTATAAGTCCGTCTGCATTTAGCGGTATATAGTTTATTCCGTTAAAGGCCTTTGTTAATAACGAAAAAAAATTGCAAACTTTTCTTCGCACTTGGCGGAATCGATATACTGCATATTTATAGTGAAAATAAAATAAATAAAAAAGCCCTTTAACGAAATACACTATAGTACATTGAATTCAACTAGATCTACAGAATATTTGTGTAAATTGTCAAATGCCTGGGATCATGCGTGTAAAAGGCTTACATACTTTCATATCCATCGTCATTTCAGCGTACGCACGAGTATCCATATACTTGTATCTTGACAGAACATTTATACGCATGAACGCAGGACATTCTTAATTTACAGAAATATTCTGTAAGTCCGTCTGAATTTAGCGGTATATAGTTTATTCCGTTAAAAGCCTTTGTTAATAACGAAAAAAAATTGCAAACTTTTCTTCGTACTTGGCGTAGTCCATGTACTGTATACTTATGTTGATAATAAAATAAATTAAAAAACCTTTTAACGAAATACACTATAGTATATTGAATTCGGCTAGATCTACAAAATATTTGTGTAAATTGTCAAATGCCTGGGATCATGCGTGTAAAAGGCTCACATACTTTCATATCCATCGTCATTTCAACGTACGCACGAGTATTCATATACTTGTATCTTGACAGAACATTTATACGCATGAACGCAGGACATTCTTAATTTACAGGAATATTCTATAAGTCCGTCTGCATTTAGCGGTATATAGTTTATTCCGTTAAAGGCCTTTGTTAATAACGAAAAAAAATTGCAAACTTTTCTTCGCACTTGGCGGAATCGATATACTGCATATTTATAGTGAAAATAAAATAAATAAAAAAGCCCTTTAACGAAATACACTATAGTACATTGAATTCAACTAGATCTACAGAATATTTGTGTAAATTGTCAAATGCCTGGGATCATGCGTGTAAAAGGCTTACATACTTTCATATCCATCGTCATTTCAGCGTACGCACGAGTATCCATATACTTGTATCTTGACAGAACATTTATACGCATGAACGCAGGACATTCTTAATTTACAGAAATATTCTGTAAGTCCGTCTGAATTTAGCGGTATATAGTTTATTCCGTTAAAAGCCTTTGTTAATAACGAAAAAAAATTGCAAACTTTTCTTCGTACTTGGCGTAGTCCATGTACTGTATACTTATGTTGATAATAAAATAAATTAAAAAACCTTTTAACGAAATACACTATAGTATATTGAATTCGGCTAGATCTACAAAATATTTGTGTAAATTGTCAAATGCCTGGGATCATGCGTGTAAAAGGCTCACATACTTTCATATCCATCGTCATTTCAACGTACGCACGAGTATTCATATACTTGTATCTTGACAGAACATTTATACGCATGAACGCAGGACATTCTTAATTTACAGGAATATTCTATAAGTCCGTCTGCATTTAGCGGTATATAGTTTATTCCGTTAAAGGCCTTTGTTAATAACGAAAAAAAATTGCAAACTTTTCTTCGCACTTGGCGTAATCGATATACTGCATATTTATAGTGAAAATAAAATAAATAAAAAAGCCCTTTAACGAAATACACTATAGTATATTGAATTCAACTAGATCTACAGAATATTTGTGTAAATTGTCAAATGCCTGGGATCATGCGTGTAAAAGGCTCACATACTTTCATATCCATCGTCATTTCAGCGTACGCACGAGTATTCATATACTTGTATCTTGACAGAACATTTATACGCATGAACGCAGGACATTCTTAATTTACAGGAATATTTTATAAGTCCGTCTGCATTTAGCGGTATATAGTTTATTCCGTTAGAAGCCTTTGTTAAGAACGAAAAAAAATTGCAAACTTTTCTTCGTACTTGGCGTAGTCCATGTACTGTATACTTATGTTGATAATAAAATAAATTAAAAAACCCTTTAACGAAATACACTATAGTACATTGAATTCGAATAGATCTACAGAATATTTGTGTAAATTGACAAATGCCTGGGGTCATGCGTGTAAAAGACTCACATATTTTCATATCCATCGTCATTTCAGCGTACGCACGAGTGTCCATATACGTGTACCTTCACAGAACATATATACGCATGAACGCAGGACATTCTTAATTTACATGAATATTCTATAAGTCCGTCTGCATTTAGCGGTATATAGTTTATTCCGTTAAAGGCTTTTGTTAATAACGAAAAAAAATTGCAAACTTTTCTTCGTACTTGGCGTAGTCCATGTACTGCATACTTATTTTGATAATAAAATAAATTAAAAAAACCCTTTAACGAAATACACTATAGTACATTGAATTCGAATAGATCTACAGAATATTTGTGTAAATTGCCAAATGCCTGGGGTCAGGCGTGTAAAAGGCTCACATACTTGCATATCCATCGTCATTTCAGCGTACGCACGAGTATCCATATACTTACCTTGACAGAACATTCATACGCATCAACGCAAGACATTCTTAATTTACAGGAATATTCTATAAGTTAGTCTGTATTTAGCGGTATATAGTTTATTCCGTTAAAAGCCTTTGTTAATAACGAAAAAAAATTGCAAATTTATTTCCCTACTTGACGTAATCAATGTACTGCGTAAGAAGCATTTCATATTAATTCAGGACCCAAAAAAAAAAAATTAGTGCTCAAAAATTTCTAAAAATCAGATTCAGTGGTTCCAATATATGCACGGAATTTGAAATAAAATAAGTATACAGTACATAAGTATACATAAGTATATAATATGCTGTATACATAAGTATACAGTACATGGACTACGCCAAGTACGAAGAAAAGTTTGCAATTTTTTTTCGTTATTAAAAAAGGCCTTTAACGGAATAAACTATATACCACTGAATTCAGCCTGGCTTATAGAATATTTCTGTAAATTAAGAATGTCCTGCGTTCATGCGTATGAATGTTCTGTCAAGGTACAAGTATATTGATACACGTGCCTACGCTCAAATGACGATGGCTATGAAAGTATGTGAGCCTTTTACACGCATGACCCCAGGCATTTGGCAATTTACACAAATATTCTGTAGATCTATTCGAATTCAATGTACTATAGTGTATTTCGTTAAAGGGTTTTTTTATTTATTTTATTTTCACCATAAATATGCAGTATATCGGCTACGCCAAGTTCGAAGAAAAGTTTGTAATTTTTTTTCGTTATTAACAAAGGCCTTTAACGGAATAAACTATATACCGCTATATTCAGACTGACTTATAGAATACTCCTGTAAATTAAGAATGTCCTGCGTTCATGCGTATAAATGTTCTGTCAAGGTACACGTATATGGATACTCGCGCGTACGCTGAAATGACGATGGATATGAAAGTATGTGAGTCTTTTACACGCATGACCCCAGGCATTTGGCAATTTACACAAAAATTCTATAGATCTAGATGAATTCAATGTACTATAGTGTATTTCGTTAAAGGGCTTTTTTATTTATTTTATTTTCACCAGAAATATGCAGTATATCGGCTACGCCAAGTTCGAGAACAAGTTTGCAATTCTTTTTCGTTATTAACAAAGGCCTTTAACGGAATAAACTATATACCGCTAAATTCAGACTGACTTATAGAATATTCCTGTAAATTAAGAATGTCTTGCGTTGATGCGTATGAATGTTCTGTCAAGGTAAGTATATGGATACTCGTGCGTACGCTGAAATGACGATGGATATGCAAGTATGTGAGCCTTTTACACGCATGACCCCAGGCATTTGGCAATTTACACAAATATTCTGTAGATCTAGCCAAATTGAATGTATTATAGTGTATTTCGTTAAAGGGTTTTTTAATTTATTTTATTATCAACATAAGTATACAGTACATGGACTACGCCAAGTACGAAGAAAAGTTTGCAATTTTTTTTCGTTCTTAACAAAGGCTTTTAACGGAATAAACTATATACCGCTAAATTTAGACGGACTTACAGAATATTCCTGTAAATTAAGAATGTCCTGCGTTCATGCGTATAAATGTTCTGTCAAGATACAAGTATATGGATACTCGTGCGTACGCTGAAATGACGATGGATATGAAAGTATGCGAGCCTTTTACACGCATGATCCCAGGCATTTGACAATTTACACAAATATTCTGTAGATCTAGTTGAATTCAATGTACTATAGTGTATTTCGTTAAAGGGCTTTTTTATTTATTTTATTTTCACCATAATTATGCAGTATAACGGCTACGCTAAGCACGAAGAAAAGTTTGCAATTTTTTTTCGTTATTAACAAAGGCCTTTAACGGAGTAAACTATATACCGCTAAATTCAGACTTACTTATAGAATATTCCTGTAAATTAAGAATGTCCTGCGTTCATGCGTATGAATGTTTTTTTTTGACGAGGTGCAAGCACATAAGAAATCCGTGCGTAAGCTGTAACGACCTCGGCCACAAAACATTGTACAACTCTTGCCAGCATGATCTTAGTCCAGAGCAAGTTTATATAAATATTCTGGAAACCTAAACCAATACAACGTACTTTTTTTCATTTCGTTAAACTTAATTAACAAATAAAGAATTTCAACGTGCTGTATAAGCTACGCGCTAGGCTGTTAGAACGTTAGTCTGTATAGCGACAGCTCGCTGCGGCGGTCCTGCCGTGTGCTTCTGCGGTAGTGGGGAGAGCACAGTCCCAACAAAAACCTACGGCTCACTGGGCGGCCGCGTCTGCCAGGTCTGTCTGCCAGTTTCAGCGTCATGGTATTACCATTCGAATCGTCGGTATTACCGTTCGAATCGTTGGTATTACCATTTGAGTTGTAAGGGAAATAGAATAATCGTTGGTTGTGTCAAATCATTCCTTGGTTATGGCAACTAATCTTTTTTTTTCCGTGTTCGTAGATCACACGGAGAAAAAAGTTTGGTTGTGGCAACTACGTTTTCGATTTGCTGTACACAATGTCTAAAAAATTAGTTGCCTCAATCATATCGAATAGTAACCTCAACTAATCACGATTAGTTCTCGATTGGATCAGTTAGGTTAACTAATCCAATTGTTGGGACTACCACTCGAATAGTTGGGACTACCATTCGAATCGTCGGTATTATTATTCAAATCGTTGGTATTACCATGTGAGTTGCTAGGGAAATCGGTTGGTTGTGTAAACTCATTTCTTGGTTATGGCAACTAATCTTTTTTTCCCGTGCATTTTGCTTCCTCATATAGGAAGGTTTATTTTCATAAATTAAAAAAGAAAATTTGTGATTTTCATACCTGGACACTCGGAATGGTACAAAACATCGGGAAAAGTGGTTTAGAAAAAATGTCCGTATGTATTGTGTGCATGTGTGTGTGTGTGTGTGCAGGTCTTTGAAATTTCAATTACCTATAACTCAAGAACCGTTCAACCGATTGAGCTAAAATTTGGCACACAAGTGAAGCAACAGCCCTTTTTCGATCGTCGAAATTTTGTTGTGAATTGTATGTAGACATTTTTATTGTACAGATTTTTGAATGTTTTAAAAAAAGAACGTGCGCGCTCTATCTTTCGGAAAAATGCCGACATTTCGCTAAATAATTCTTCAATAGTGCAGGCACTCTTAATGTTGTTTAGTATTGAATTTGACCGAAATTAGAAAAGCCGATTTTACTTGATTTTGATTATTTTTTTTATATTAACTTTTTCGCTCTGGCTTTCCAAAAATTGGAGAAAGTAATCCATTATACATAATAGAAATATAATCCAACAGTTTTTTTTACGGCGTTTTGATCGCGTGTGCAATTTTTATTCTTTTTTTAGATTATTAATATTTTATAATAAACAGATTTGGCTAAAAAAACCAACACATATATACGCATTATAAGAATATTTGATATTGAATTATAATATATTTATATTGAAAAGTTACGGTTTGACAAAATACGGCTACAAAGTAGAACTTTGCAAAATGTTTCCTCATTATGTATCGCTTTTTACAAAGCTTTCTCTATGAGGAAGCCAAAATTCACATACTTCTTCATAGAGGTAGCTTTGGAAAAAGCGAAAAATAATTAGGAAGCAATTTGCAAAGTTCTATTTTGCAGCTTTTTTGGATAAAATCAACTTTCAAGGCAAGAGCATTTTTTTTAATCAAACGAGGGTCGGCTTTTTGCATTATGGTTGTGTTTATGAATTGATTGATGATTTAATGATTTTGTGTTATTGCAATTAATGCTGTGTTGATTTGAATAACTGTTGAAATAAAAATCAATTGTTTGGTTTGATAAATAAAAATGATTTTTTAACATTTTTTGTTTTCTTTTTGTTTCAGGTAAGCTGAAGGGTTGGAAGTTTCGGACTGCACACACGGCTACACAGACATAATTAAGTGAAGGCGTTTTTGAAATCTGGAACACTCAAAATATGCACTCATAATCTGAGTATTTTATTTATTTGGATCTCTAAATTTTTTTTTTACAAACTCCGTATTTAATCATTTGATAAGTAAGTGTTGAATTAATATTAATAGTCTTAAAAATAAGACATTAATTATCTAACAACTATTTCAAAAAATATAAATCAACAACTTTTCCCTTTCAAAAAAGTTTTGAATTAAGAAAATACAAAAGTTTTGTCGTTTTCATACTGAGGTAATTTGATTGCCCGGGTTTTCTCGCTTTTCCGAAGTGTTCTCATTCTACTTCAAGTTCCGGGGGTGGCTCGGGTTAATAGCCCGGTTGATCGAACTTACTTTTCCATTTTCGTTCAGTTGTGTATGGAGCACAGAGAGAGGGTGACTATTCGAGGCCAGAAGGGGGGGAGGTTGGTGCGAAGGGCGCTGGATGGTTCGGAATGGAAAATAATTGGTAAAATATACAGTAGAGACAGTGTGTAACGGCGGGAAACTCGTTGGTTCGCCGTTTCTCTCTCCGTATACGTGGGTGGTCCCGGATAAGAGAGAAAGGGAGTGTTCATTGTTTCGACGAGGCAGGAACGGCGCCTCCGGATGCTCGTTTATATTGGGAATTAAAATTGGCCTTAATTAATTGACTGAAATGAAAATCAACTATTATTGTTTATTCACTTTCATCCCCAATTTTTGTATTATTTCTATTAACACAAAGCCTGAGATCCCGGAGCTGTATAAACAACGATTATGAAGGGTAATTTGGCTAAAGGGGATGAAAATAAAAAAATAACCCCCAAGTGTCTATGACTGGTTCGCTCCAGATGCGACATAAAAACCTGTCAATAGCCATCGAAACTTATTTTGACGTGAGTGACGCATCGGTTCTCTAATATTCAATCATTAGATACTGTATAAACCTATAATATTCGACCCCTAATACTCCAAGCCACTTCGTTACACTCTGTTACTACGATACATTATTTTTCGCCCTTCGCCCTATCGAACAGTCTGTCACGAAACAACTGCAACTGCAGCTGTTGTATCTCTTCGCTACTCATCGGGCAACCCGCGCCGTACTCTGTGCTTCCCTTCTGTGCATTCTGTCCTGGGGCATCGATTATTTGTCTACGGTGCATGTAGCCACAAGATTAATAGAACTAATCGAGAGAAAGGAAAGGGAAGGGAAAGAGAGGTATGAAGGAAAATGGTCACGCGACTCGTACATTTTTTATTTATTACAGGCACCTCTCGTTTCTATCATATTTTCTACCTAAGGAAAAGTTCGATGAAAATTGAGGGCCTTGAGTCACCTGAAATATGGAAGTAATCTAAAATCTCGTATTTTTATAAAAAATACTACTTCATAAGAAAAAATATTGAACATTTTAATAGGAGACTTATTTTTTTGTATTTAGTTCATTGTTGCTAATATTTTTGCCATTTCGTTTTACTAGTAGAGTTGTGCCGATAAAACTTTGCAAATAGTAACTCTTTTCTTAAATTTCTTTGTAACTTCTCCATAAAAAAATAAAAATTAAAATATCTTTACTCTGACGGGCCAGAATTTACTTACCAAGACAAGATGCTGTAATTTGAAATATTAAAAAAAAAATTGCGCCAGTAAATTAGGCTACAAAAAAAAATTACTCATAAAAATGTTTCATTCTTCATTAAATTCTGGTAATTTCACATATGGGATCGAATAAAGAAGCGAAGATAAGTCTATGAAACGAATTAAATTTTTTGGTGCAAGAGTTACGAAATACGATTAAAAAATTATTTTAAATATCAATTACTAAAGAAAGAATACGATGAATTACGAAGAAAAAAAGAAAAAAATAAATTCTGGGATGATGTTAGGATAAAAGAACGACTAAAATAAGAAAAAGCTTAAGAAAACTTTTTTTTTTTAGATTATTATAACAAATTATACACAAACATTGATTTCAGGAAAACAGTACCAAGAAATGGAATCTATTACACAGATTAAGAGGATAAGTTTAGCTATGAAATCAACTTCTGCAAAAGCAATAAAATCTTTCCATATTTTCGTATTCGACGCGCTCAAATATGATAAGAATGAGACAAATAGTCGAAATCGATTACGAAATTTCCATGATTTAATTTTGCCAAAAATGGCGAAGAATACGAGGCTAAATTAGTACACGTAATTAAAAATTTGTTTCGTATCGATCTTGTTGGAAACTACGAATATATCACAGATATCTTTCCCAAAAACTCTATATGTTGAATATATCTTAGGACATATGCGAGTGAAAAATATATCTAAGATACATCCAAAATAAATAAAAAATGTATTTTCGTTATATTATCGTCCGAAAAGTTTTAAGTATATGTCAGATATATTTTCGTATCGATCTTGTTGGAAACTACGAATATATCACATATATCTTTCCCAAAAACTCTATATGTCGAATATATCTTAGGACATATGCGAGTGTAAAATATATCTGAGATACATCCAAAATAAATAAAAAATGTATTTTCGTTATATTATCGTCCGAAAAGTTTTAAGTATATGTCAGATATATTTTCGTATATATTTCTTTTCCGGGGGACAGTTTGCGTTGGTGATTTTTATGTGACTTAAGGGGCTGCTGGAGTAGATTTTTTTTGCCGACTTTGGTCGGTAAGTTTTTCGTTCAGGGCACAGGTGGCGCCGACGTAGTCTGTGTACTTTTGGCAAAAGATACTGAATATCCCGAAAAGCAATATGGCCGCACTCGATATGTCAGCTGACCTTTGCCGTAAGATTTAATTATTTCTGGAAATTAGATATGTAAAATCAAACCGGACGTCAATTCTGTGATGATTTCTGAATATTCGAAAACCATCAGAATGTCAAATACATAAGTCAAATCCATGTATAGTCGCGTTGCAAAGGCTCGGAGCTTTTGCCAAAAGAAAACAGACTACATCGGCGCTACTTGTGTTCTAATCGGGAAACTTCATTCGCGCTCTTCTTGACCCACTCTGATCGCGAATAGACTACGTGAACGTAGTCTGGGTTTTGCGTGGATTCCTTTTGTGTAATTCACTTTTCGACGCTCGTAGAATATTCAGAGAACGCTAAAGAATGGACGTACATTTCGATTTAACGTATGTGAGTTCCGGAATCTTTTATATCTTACCAAACAGGCGATGTTGTTAAACCCTGGCGGCCATTTTGATTTCGAGAGGTTTAGTAATATACGATTTTTTTCATTTATTGTACGTTTTCACCAAATATTCGAATGTACGTCCACTCGTTTATGTTGATATTACAATCGTGTACAATTTGAATTATGTGTGTAGCGTATTAACAAAGAATAATCAAAACTACGAAAAAGCCTGTTTTTACCGACCAAAGTCGGTAATAAAATCTACTCCAGCATCCCCTTAACCCCAATCTAATTTCACTCATAAATAAATATTATAATTTTTTTCAACAACAAAATTTCATTTCCATTACGACCCTTATTACCCACAATTTTTGTATAAAGTTTATTACCCTATACTGTTTCACTGAGCAGACCAGAGTGTTCGCCGTCCTTCCAACTGCCTGTGCCAGCTGTCGTCAGTAGGATACTTTACTGCGCCCTTTACTCATTCTCTCTTTTTTCCTCTCTCTCTTTCTCGCTCTCTTGTTCTTTCTTTATCGCGCCTTACATTCACCCTTATAACAATTCCGGCTCGCGTGCCCCAAAGTCCCTGAAAAGTTATCGGCCGGAAGTCCGATGACGTCGTGCATTTAAAGCGAATTCTTGGTGTATACACACACTACTAGTACCTATGTTTAAACGGCAAGGAAAAAAAGAGCGGGGCAGCAATTGACGTTCGAAAAAAGAAAGGCGAGACTTCTGCACTCTAAATACGTATGTTGGCTTAGTCCACAGCCGAGTTTATTTTTCTGCAGATATCGCGACTCACAAGCGCCCTCTGCATATACTCCGAGACCGGAAGGCAAACGTTTCGCGGATACCAGCAGATGCACCCTTCGTGGCGAGCCCTCGTGCGGCTGTTAAAATATAAAATACTCACAGAGTAGAACCGTTTAGCATTGTCGATTCGGGGATCGTAAATTTAGCGAAGACGATTTCGCTCAGCTGTAGAAAAAATGTATACACATTTTAAATGTGTATTTGCGTAGGGAATGAGACGATTTATTTTTAAGCATCTTCGTGAAAATATTGCCTCGGGTAATGCTGGCAAATTTAAAGCTTAAACTCTCGCGAAAAAAATTTCAAAAGTCATTGCATTATTGTTTTACAAATATATGCATAAAATATTTGATGACTTCGTTAGCATGGAAATTCCAGTTTGTAGATAAAAGGAAATTTTGTGAACCTTTCACGAATATAATACATACGTATGTGGCTTGGCTTTTGTTTCGTCCTTTGACACGTGACGCAATTTTAAAAAAATTGTTGTTAGGTGATTTGTGTTTTTAATTATACTGATGAAAGAGCCTAGCTGTCGTTACATCGAAAATTGTTTCAGTGATGAATACAAATTCATTACCGGAAAATCCAATCATGCACCAAAAAAAAAAAAAAAGAAAAAAAAAACTCATCTACAAAAATAAAAAGATATTTGTAATCGGTGAACACTTTTTCATAGAATCTGTGGTTCAATAGATAACAATAAAACGCTGCTCGGATTTTACACAAAAAAGGTGTTTTTGTTACGTGTTTTTTTACCTGTATCGGACAAAAAATCTCGCGTGAAATTGAATGCCGAAAAATCCCCAAAACTAAATACAAAAATTTGTAAACACGTGATTTTTTTATCGCGATTGTTACTGGCGTATTGTGAAGTTCTATAAAGAATAAAGAATTTTTTTAGTTCAATCCATCTTTTTAGTTCTATCAATTTTTTACATTAAATTAATTCTTTTATTTATTGATTATTATTCGTTTAGTTAATAGTTGTATCAATTTTTTCTATTATTTTAAACTACTTTTCTCGATGTTTTAGACAATTTTGAATATACTGAAATTAACATCTCGAAAAAAAAACTATTGGAGTTGCTGAAATATTATTGAAAGCAAATAATTATCATTTATTTTTAATAGTGAGAACTATAAAAAAACTATTAGTAAGGGTGTAGTTCAAATAGCATATTGGCGACGTCAAACTTTTTTTTCTGTTAGAAATCGTTTCATACTGATTAAAAATATTAAACATCTTTTTTGCCTGTAATTGATGTTCCCCTCCCTTGAAACACTGTTTCCAACCTCTCGACTCAATAAGCTCACTAACTATAGGAATTGAGCTTCGTAGAGATTGTTGCGGTGCACAGCACTCGAATCATGCGGTTGCCTCTCGAATCCTGAAATTTCTGGAAAATCGTGAGCAGCAGATGCAATGCAAAGAGTTCTTGATTTCCGAGGCGGAAGCGAAGCCAGATGGCGTGGAATCCTGTTCATTGTCATCGCGACCACAGGACCCATGCATTGCATTACAACGTTCGTACATATACATACATATGTATGGGGAATTCCAAGCCAACTCGTTGAACGTCAGACTCTTCATATTTTTAATTAGACTTAAAAATGTATTTACATTTTTTTCTGGTTAGTTAGAAATTAATTATTAATAACATTCTTCAATTTTTAAAAACTCAGTTTTTTGAAATTTCGGTATGCATTAAAATGTGGATGAAAAAATTATTCTACAATTTATCGAGAACCAAATATTCTATAAGACTATATACCGCCTTTTTTTCATTGAAATCATCGAAAAAGGAAAGAGTCAAAAGAAAACCACTTTGATTGTTTGTCTATAAAATATTTTTTTCTGATAAAAATTGTTGAGATAAAAAAAATTAAATTCATTCTTGTCCGATTTATTTTTTATCAAACAATACTTTAGGTTCATAAAAACAATATGCAGTTGGTCCTATAGTGAACGATTAAATAAACATTAATTGTAATCAGCTAGAAAATTATCACCAATCGATATTGACGACTTTCACGAAGAAGAAGGCTTTGATTACCGAATTTTGAACTGTATAGTAGTGTTCTCCGCTATATCACAATCTGTTGCGTGCAAAAAATGCAAATCTGATGTGGCATTCACCGAATCTAGTATGTGCTCGTAAAATTTTAAACGCATTTTTCTCGAAACCACTTTTTTTAAACTGAGAGGACGTATTACTTAAACACTGGTGCATGGATCGATCTGAAATTTTGATAGTAGCTTCACAATTGCATTCTCTATCGAAGAACGTACCCGTTTTTAAATACAATGCAAACTTTTTTTTTATAAACAATTTACTGCTTATTTGCTGGCAAAAAAACGGTTCATTTTTTCAAAAGCGCACCATTTCTCCAAAATTTGATTTAAAAAAAACCCTACGTAGTTCCATAGCCAACAGTATATAGATTATACAAATTTTTAGTTTTTTATTCCAAGTCTTATACTTTACGAGAAAACCGTACTCCGGTGAAGATATTTTTTTAAAAAATACGATTTTCAAGATGGGCTCTGTCGTCGCCATTTTGTATCAAAATGATAACAAAATTTTTGTTTTTCTTCCTTCAATATGTGTTAAATAAGCGCTCTGAAAAGAAATCCTATTGCTTTGTTCATACTCTCCAAATTAATTGTCAGAGGCCTTTTTTTCTGCCTATACGTTGGCTTGGAATTCCCCATAGACACATTTGGACGAAGCAGCAGAATCTGCAGGTCGTTGGTCCGTCTTTTTCGCCCGTTGGGCGAAAAGGGCCATGTAGCTGGATCGCCTCGCCCGAGGCGCATGATCGTCATCGATATATCTATCGATGATGATCATTACAATCGAGGGCGCCTCGATTGAAAACGCTCAGGGCGCCATACGCGGAGAGGAGGAGCAGGGCTACATGCGCGCACACTCCGACTATCGCACAATACCATAATGGTACACTATGTCCTCTTTGACAATGGGGTTTTATGCACTCGGTTGTGCCGCTCATTCTTGCTCGCTCTCGCTCTCGCGTTATATATACCGCACAGGCGGGAATAAAATGCCGTGGCCGGCGTCGCGTGTCAAGTGAATGCGCGACAGCCGAGTCATGATGGATAATGACCGCGGGGCTCTTCCCTTGCACTGTAAACGTCCCGTAACCGATATTGATGTACATATGGCACTCGGATTTAATAGAATATATATATATATACATATATGCAAGTGTATATAGATATGTTATGTATATATATACATATATATATATGCATTTATGTATGCTTTCAGTACACAGTATTATACAGCAGTGAATCTCCGCTGAATTCAGAGACGAACATAGTATAATAATAACAATAATATATATCGAATGAAAACGTATTCACCGTGCCCTCGATTTTCCTTTCATATAAGTCACGTGGAGAAGTGCCATGACAGAATAGTAGACATACGAAATAGGATTCAAATGGAAAGAATATTTTCGTTGAGAATATAGAAAGTGTGATTCTTTAAATTCTTTTATCAGGAAAATTGTGGAAGATTGCATTGTATCTCCGTGAGGAAGTATGTTTGTCGACCTGATTTCCTCCACGTGGAGGAAACTTTACTTCGTAAAGTGTGAAATGTAATGTAATGAGGAAGCAATGCAAATAAATATTAAAACTGGGGTTTAGAGAAATTTTAGTCGTCAATAAATAATAACGAACATTTCAAATACTCGCTCTCTTTGATATTCCAAAAGTTAAGACAATTGCATAATTTTTTTAAACAATTCAAACAGCTGTAAATTTTTTTATTTTTGCATACGTTGCTTTTGAAATTATAAAAATTCAAGAACGGCTGCTGCACCACTTATAAATTTTAGTTTAATCGCCGAAACTTTTCTCGACGTTTTACACAATTCTAAGCACATGAAATTCTACGAAAAAAATATATATATTTACGAAAACAAAACTTCCTCTACGAGGAAGTAAAACAGTGGAAACACAGCTAATTAATAATTGTCAGTTGCAGTCAGCCTCGCCATAATTATTTGAAGACAATAGAAAAAAAAAAATCTGCACGTACACGTTTATTAGCAATGGGATATAAAATGTGGATACATATAAATACATATAAATAATGCAATATTCTGATAAAAAATATATGACAAGTAAAAAATATAAGGAAGTAAAACAGTGGAAACACAACTAATTAATAATAATTTTTTTTTTGTTTTTCTGGAAAAAAAAATCTCCATTTTTCTATACTGTTCATTAGCAACGGGATATAAAATATGGATACATATAAATAATGCAACATTCTGATAAAAATATATATACGACAATATTATAAATAATGTAGTGTTTCGAGTATACATTTTTATGCCCTGAAATATGACAGTTGATGAAGTACACGTTTCTTTATCACGGTTATGTCTCGGTGAGAGGATTGTATGCGAAGTGGAAAGCCGAGAAGAAGCGAAGAGAGTGCATATAGAGACACGCGCGCTGGGTGCTCTCGAGCCATGAATGAGGTATTAAAATCAAATGAGCGTCTCGTTTACGACGGGACTTTTTATTGTGTGCCACAGGCACCGGCATAATCTATTCCTCCTTCTACTTGTGCCGCGCCGCACAGAAAGTGAGAGAGGAGAAGAAGCAGAGTGCCAGGATCGATCCCAGCAGCCTTCTTCAATCATCTCCTTCTCTCTCGTTATACGTGTACAGCAGAAGCGAAATAGTGTTGGTAGGCGACAGAGTACTCGAGATATACTCGAGTTGCTCTTGTCGCGAGACTTTGCCAACGATACCTTCTGTCTTCACCGTCGGATAGAGGCAAAAGGGTGTATTTTGACCCACCCTCGCCACTCCGACGTTCACTCGATTGTTTCGCCGCACGCGTTGCCCGTCCGAGGGTGCAAAGTAATTACCCCGATTTTCGTGCGTATATATGAAGGCGAAAGGGGTGCGCTTGCTTCCTAAATCCATATTAAAAATTGAGCCACTCGTCGTTTCGCCGCACGTTACCAGAAAAATTACGTGTATCGTGTGTTCATGTGCTTCGCACGCTTTTTCGGGAATATCCCATTGAACGGTGGTAATAAACGAAATATTATGTATACGGAATATTCAAAACTGCAGGTAAATATGAATAGAGGAAGATTGATGCGGGTCACTCGGCCATATTTTAAATATGGCCGAGAGTTGCCGAGAGAATGTTGTTATTATTATTACTATTTTCGTATACCACTTTTTTTTTGCTACCCTCTTTCATTGGAAATTCACGTGTGGCCTGTTTCTCGATGATGGTTATATTATTTGAGAGGAATATTTATTGCGAAATGCAGCTGGACGTCGATGAAAATATAATTTGTATATTTGTTTGCTAGTGTTATTGTTATTTTTATACCGCTTCATTCGGTTGTTGGCTCGTGGATGGATCGTCGCTCCATAGGATTTATACGTTGGTTGTAGATTTCATTAATTTGAGTCACATTTTTTTTACTTTATTTTATTTTATTTATTTTTTGCTATTTGAATAACTTTTTGAAACGTTGCAGCTGTTGTTTGTCGAATTAACGGACGAAAATACAATATTCCTGAGGGGTAAACAAGCACCACCGGGAATGATGTGCTTTGGACTTTTATTTATCGCCAATACCTCTGTTTGTGTATGTGGGTTAGCTCATTCCAAGCGTTTCCATCAGCATGTTTTATTATCTCATATTCATTTATTTTCGTGGTTACGGGCGTAGTCACCCCTGCGTAATTATTATACTCATCGATTACCATGTTTTTACCTCAATACTCGCCATCCGATAGACCCGGAAAACCGGGCTTTTTAAAAACACGTGCAAGTTGCTAATACACGGTGCTAAAGTTTTTTCGTTGTTTTATTTTCCTCACTTTACGAGATACCAAATAATATTCAAACGGGAGAGAGTGTGAGCTGCGACAAAAGCGTTTGATTATATAAAGGCCAGACGATTGAACCGCTGAACCATATGAAACTATAGTATAATTTTTCATCACGCGCACTTGATCCATTGGCCTTGTCGTCGAGTCTACGAGCTTCGAGACCGATCGATCTGCTGCCATTGCGCTCTCCACTCGAACTCTTTGCAAACTCTTTCTTTTTTTTTGTTTTTCTTTTTAGTCGTGTTCCCCCTATCTAACTCCACTTATAGTTCACCGCTTCTTTTGGATCGTCTTCGACGTCGGTTGGCCGCACGAGCGAAACGAGCCACTCGTCTCGTCTCGTCTCGTCTCGTCTCGTCTCGTCTGACCCATCAAGGCGTCGTCTCGAAGGGTAGACGATTTTTTATCGGCACAGCCACCACTTCGAGGGGGCGGAATGTTGAACCAGTAGTAAGAGGGAGAGCAAGTGAGAGCCACGGAGCAAGCAGCCTCCACCCTCGAGACTCGTAATCATTCGGAACGCGTGTGCATCCTTGCGATCACCCGAGTACCTACTCCACGAGGCAATCGTACGAATTGCTGCGTATACCCGTGCAGCATACCTCATCCCAGGAGATCAATATTACTCGAGCAAAAGAGCCACCCATAACGCACCAACGAATTCAACAAATTGCGATTACTTTTGCGAGACATAAATTTCCACGTGATTCTAATGGAAAAATTGATCAACAGGACAGTTCAATTTGGGGCACGAACTACAGCTTACGATTTCGGGTGGAAAAGTGGATTTTGCATGTAATGCCCATATTTTACTGATGAAAAAAAAAAAAAAAACGTAAGCCGGGAAATATAATAGCCCAGTTATAATTAAATTTGTAACCAAGTACAGTAGTTTCCAGCGTAATTACTTCGTTGATTGCATCTGATAATTTTTTTAAATATCCTACCACATTTGAACGCCAACTCACACATTTTTTATTAAAAAAATATGTGCATGTGTTTGAAACTCATACTAAAATAAATAGATCATGGGTTTTTGGAATAAATTTCTATAGGACGGCCTTATTTATTTTAGTGAAATAGCCATACAATGTGTTTGAACTATCTATTAAATAAATAGTCAAATACGGTGAGTTTCAAAGTCATATTTAAAATTCAGTCTATAAGGAACATAGTAAATATCAATAAGTGTGATACACTAGGAAATCTAAATAACGTTCATATCCTTACGTGATTCCAATCGAATGTTTGATAATCGCTAAAGCTTTGTCTTCCATGACATTTATGTACTGCATTGCCGGGATTTTATTAGGAACAGTAACATCAAGTATATTCCACATCAAGCATTAAGCATTCATCATACTTAGAGCCCGAGTGACTTGCAACGTAGGCGGTAGACGATTCCAGTTAAAATCATACATACGTCGGTGTCATTAATCATCCAACTAACTAAGAAATCAATACTCTCATCCATTTCTCCCTAGGGGTAGTTGTTCATCCGTACGGACCTGCAGGATTGAGCCTTGGGGGTTGTTTTATTTTCCTTATTAATTCATGCGAAAAATCATAGCAAAGGATCGTATCGCATGCGAGAGTACAACGTTATACAGGAGCTCTGGTCTATACGTGCCGGCGTTAATGACTCCGCAACGTTCTCTTTCCTTCCATACATATATAGAGTTGCAAGCCCCGGCTTAATACTCCACAGGAATTACGCATACATAGCCTGCACGCCTCCTCGTCACCCTGGCTTCCTACTTGGCTCGCCCTCGGTCGACCCTCTCCAAGAAATCCATATTAATAGGCACTTGGTTGGGTCGATCCATTAGAAAAAGGGCTTTTTAAAAGGCAAGTAAAGAAAAAGAGAATAAATAAATACAACCGAGCCGTAGAGAATTGACTCGGCAACGTATTCAGGATCGCTATCGCTACCCAGCTCGTTTGAGGGGTGGTTTAGCAGCACCGGCAACGGCAACAGCAGCAGCAGCAGCAACTAACGGTGGGCTGACCAAGTCATTGCTGGTCGAACGTCGGCCGTGTGGCGCACCCGGTGCACCCGAAGAGAAACGGGGTGCGTGCGTGGCGAGTCAGCAACTCGTGCCCCTGGTTAGATTCAGCGTCGTATCGCGAAAATCTTTCGTGCCGGACTCACGGGGCGCGAGTGACTCGCCAAGCAAAAAGTAATTCTGGCAAACGAACCAACAAAACTATATACTACCTTGAAAGTACTGCTGGCTTACTGCGGAGCACTCGGGTGGGCATTTACCCTGTTGATGGCGCACCCGTTCACCGATGATTAGTGGCAAATAATGCCTCCCGGTTTAACAATAGCGCAGTGCGCGTAACCCCGCGCTTTACTACTCCACGGGGGCATCAATGCGACGGTCGATGTGTGAGGGTAAACGTGTGTGTGTGTATGTGTAATGGTGCCGCAGGAAAGGCGTACCGACGCCTGTTCAACGGTTCGCGTGTGCCAATTGTGAGAGGATAGAACGGACGGTGTATGCTGGTGGGCCCCTTTGTGCCCGCATCGCTCCGCTCGGGGCCGCCAACGTCGAACCCGGGACGTCGGGCGCGTGCAGGAGAGAACAGAGAAGCAGTGCCTCGATCAATCCTTCCATCTGCTTCCGGGACGAAGCGATGCGGCGTGTACGATGGTGCCTCTTCCTCTTCCCAACGGCGTCACGTTATACGATCACTAGTGATACGTACGGCGATGGAGAACCCGGGAACATGCTGGTTGAACGATTCATGTACGATGTGTATATAGATATATGTATGGCAGAGGAGTGAAGGACTCTTGGTGACCGGAACTTCCGGAAAGTTTCGCAGAAGCGTCTCGCGATGCTTCGAGTTTGACATGAGATTGAACACCGATGGGAATTCGTCCTGTTATAGTTGTTCGCTGACGGTTTTAGCTGAGGTGTCATGAAATAAAGCGATAAAGGTCATTAGGGCGGCGTGAAGTATACTGGAAACTCATAGAGAGACTTGATATCTTTCGCTTCTTTGAAAGTAAATTTTATAGCAAACTGATCACGTTTAGCCACTCTTGAACGTCTAGTAGGTGTTTTAAAAATATTTTCAGTGAAAATTATTGTTTGAATCATGATTCAAGTACTCATCTATTATCTGGGATGAGCTGTCCTCAGGAATGTAGTTGAAAACCGCGATAACGGCCGTCTTTGAATCGACTAAGCAGCGGCTGAGAAATGCCTGCAGTTACAGCGGTTAGCTGACACTTTAGTTGAGGCGCCACATAATACGGAGTATAATAAAGCGATGAACGTGGCATCGTCGAGGACACGGGGGCTGTATAGTATATATATTTATCGCCGCGGGATATAGACGAGTAAATCTCCTGCGGGGAATAAAGCCCTGGAAAAGGAGGCTGAGGGCTCAAGGTAGGGCCGGGCATTAACGTCGAGGGGGTGCAAGGAACCCGCGGTAAGAAGGCATCGACCAGAAAGAGAGAAGAGAAAGAAGAAGGCTATACCGGACGAGAGCGAGATTTCTAGCTGGTCGTAATGCCTTCCTGGCTTTCGTCAAAGCCGATAACGCTCCTCTTCTCTCGTGTAGCCCAAGCTCACCAGCGACAACAGCAACACAGATCTTCCCCTCGTTGTTGTCATCGTCGTCGTCGTACTTCGTATTTCGTCTCCGCAGCCTCCTAGCTACCCTCGAATCTCGCGTTCCACTGGCAAGAAGACTATACCAAGACGACGAGGTATCTCGCCACGCTCGGGGGATCTTAAATCTTACTCCCTCCTGAGATTTACTCTAAGGAGGCGGAGGAATACGACTAGGACGACGAGGACGAAGACGACGACGACAACGTCGGCGTTGTCGGTCCTATCTTCTCTTCCGTATACCGTTTCGCTATCTTCTCGCAGCTTCACCTCAACGAGCTGTTCGTCTTGAAGCAGAAAGACAGGGAGGCAACCAAGTAGACAGGCGTGCCACAGTTCCCTCATCTTCCGTGCAGCACTACCGTTGTCATCCCTCGTTCCTCGGTGACCCCGACGAGGTTTTCCCGATTTTCCTTCCAAGCCACTCTCTTACTCTCTGTCTGCGCTCAATCATCGCGTACCAAATTTCAAACATCACGTACCAACCGTCAACTCTTTATACGTCTCGGCGTTAAAGCCCTGGAATATAGTACAAGAGCGTATATACCGAGAGGTTTCTCTTTGGCGGGATATTGCACCGGGTATTACGTGCCACGCGACCTTTTCCGAGACGGCTAACCCGATATCCACAGGGCTCGACTGCAAGAGTGAAATAGTGCGGAACCGGTGTAAGGGAAAGGTTGCTGGAGAAACGGGCTTGAACGAAGAGTGAGAGTTTGAAATGACGTCGCACCGGCGTCGATTTAGCCCGAGACGAATTTATTGGCACGCGATCGAAAAGTCGACGGTGGCGGCCTTATCCAAGCTTCCCCCGACTGCTCTCGGCTGCTGCTACTGCTGTTGGAGCGACGTGGCGTCGTTCACCCTTCGGAACAGAGAGGGATGCTCGGTTGAAGCTCGACGGAGTCAGCAACGGGGGGTGAGAAAAGAGCCGAACGTCGATGCCTGCCTCCTGCTGTTTCTCCAGTACTATATCCAACCAAACTGGTTGAAGGGTCGTGGCGCGTGCCCCCCTCTTGCTATGGAACGTACGCGCGTATTACGCGGTGAAACACTGCATGATTCTCTCTCTTTCTGTCTCCCTCTGTCTCTTTGCGCGTGATGCGAACGTGACGTCTGCCGTTGCGGCCGTCAATCCACCGACAAAGGCGATTACCGAATTGTCGCTAATGTGATTTGCCCCGGTAGAAAAGGGACTGTCCAGGAGGTGCAGAAACGGACACGAGAGTGCGTGCGTCCCAGGACGACAATACAATCGTTCGTCTGTAACTAACGAACCACGCGCTTTGATGTTTCCCAGCGGGAGAGTAACAACAACGCTTATTTTCCCTGATGGAATATGTCTGGAATACGGTTCATTGGTAGATTTATGTACAGCTGTAACTTAAGGGAAATGTTGGGAATCAATTTGGGCTTTGTGGACCTTTAAAATTTGGACATGTCTTTATCTAACTGGCAGCCCTGATTGAAAACGCTTATACTCATAGAACTGAGTGTTTCGTACCAACTCAAACCTGTCCGAATAGGTTGCAAATAGATAAAACAGTTCAAATACCTGAATAGTGGTGGTTATTTTGCCTGATGAAATAATTTGGACATGTCTCCATGAAATTGGCAGTCCTGACAATTCCAAATATCTGATAGGACTGAGCCGTTCGTACCGATTGAAACCTGTCCGAGTGGGTTGTAAGTATAAAAAGAGATCCAATTTAACGAGGAACGGATGAATAACTTAATCTTCATGAAACCATATATTTCTTAAACAATGTGATTGAAAAATACTGCATATAAGTGGGAAGCTATGTTATAAAAACACTATACAATTTTTAACGCCTCACTAAATATAAAATCGAAATTATTGGACTGGAATAAATCTGCTGAATGTTTATTTTTATACGTAACAGATATTATTTTCCGTCAGAATATATCAGACGGAGTATTTCAATATTTTTTCAACCACCGCACTCGAAAACAAATGTTTGAAAAGCGATTCCCCTGTGGCTGCCAAACATTTGTACTTTCAACTCCACTATTACACATATGAGATTAAAAGGATAACTGAAAAATTGATAAGTTACACCAAGTGAATATTTTATAGGTTTCATCTATAGATTTACTTACTTATACTTGCTTACTAAATTCTCATCTACTTTTATATTTCTACATTTGTATATTCTTTACTTCTTGTTTTAGTGTAATATAATTACCCATCAAATTTTAGCCTTCTAGAAAATTAAATTTAAATCTGATTCGCGCGCTTATAGAATTGGCTAAATGTCGATGCCTAAGATCGATAGTTAGCGATGGATCGCTTTGCTAATTAAGCCGACGTGCTCCGAATATATCCGAATATTTAGCGAGGTAGAACGCATGAACAGATATCAGATGTCTTTTCTTCTATATTATACTCAGTGGCGATATTAACGGCGTGTCTTTTTTATAAAACCTGGGACTGGGTATTTCTGGACCCATTTTTGAACCGTATTTATATTTTAAAGAATTTATATTCACAATATATGGACAATTGACTAATTATTAATATTGAAGCTGGATATACCTGAAATCGTGATCCTAAGAATACCAATACTGATTATTATTCTGACCATTTTATTTGTCACAACTCTCGTAGAGTTTTTAGTTTCTTTTTAACCTAAAAATAAAGAAGAAATAATAATTAATAAATGAGACTATTACAGCCTTCAAATGTTGCGGTCTTCTTTTCCTAAAACCAAAATAGATGCAACGATTGGGTATTATAAAATGGTACTGCACATTTAAGGTATTTACTTTTCTATGAATAATTAATAGATCGATACGTTTATTGCGATGTTAAATTCGTCGTCCGACCTAGCAACAGTCAATTGCCTGTGGTCGTCATCGCATACCTGAAGAGTGCCGCTGAACACTCGGTTGGCGCGTGCCGTTCACGAATGGCCAAAAACACCTGTCGCGATAAAATAAGCGAGAGTCACGGTGCGCGCTTATACGGAAAATATAATTATGCGTTCAGCTGCCGAATTGGCTGATGTTCTCCACCCGGTTATCTCCGTCGCTTGTTTCGCACCGGAAAAATGTATCATCGTCCGTCGGTTTGTCCGTCCCGTCTGTTCCCTCTATCGCTTTTTCCAACTATTTGTCGACGTCGCATCGCAATTTGTACGAGATATACACACCACAGCGTTTCGTATATAATATACGACGAAGGTGGAACCAAGCAGTAAGAAAACAAGATACAGCTGAAGAGAGGGCCGCGTGGTAGCGTGATGGAAAAGAGGGTCGCTCCTCGCAACACGCACGATGAAGAACATCACAACCGGCTGCGTATCGCACACGCGAGAGGATATATTTTGCGGAGAGCTATAGCTGAACGAGGAGGCACTTCGCTGAAGGCGATGAAGAAGAAGAAGACGAAGAACGGAGACGAGCAGTAGACGACTACGACGACGTGCGTGACCGCTGACGTCATATCCGGCTGGTATAAAACCCAGAGTATAAACCCTACACGCACACTACGCTTATACTTGTTTTCAAGATTCCTGCGCGGAGATTGTTGCGGACTGAGGGATCGGTATAAAACAAAACAAAGTAAAAAAGAAAAAAAAACGGAAGGAAAAACGCCGCTCGTGCTATGCAGCCCTTTTCGTCCCACGATTTGTCTCTCTCCTCTGTTATTGTGCTCTCATATATATTGGGATGTACATTGTGTATATCCGACATGTATTTACACGCTACGCGGCTGTGCGATGCATACCTACACACATATCAACAATCGGACGGGTGTAATGATAGATATCGTTGGTCAACGTGCATAAGAATTAAGATTGAATGATTGTGCACTCGGCGTGATATCCTACACGCATGCTGCGCATGATCCAGAAGGAGAATCCGGCGTCAGCAACTAAAGCAGAAGCAGAGACGATAATTAGCCCTTGCTACAGCGACAGCGTGTATATATATGTATATACATATATCGCGTTAAATCTTCACTGCCTGCGGGAGATAAAGCCAACCAATTATTTCAGTCTCCGGTTTCCGTTGTACGTATGCAGCGAGTACCCGATGTGTGTGTTATGTCGAGGCATACGAAGCATAATTGCCCCGCGGGGCCTCATAATTTATCGGTCCACGAATCCTGCCATGCTTCTACCCTATTCTACGTGGCTATCACGCTCCCGGCTTCTCGACGTCTGTACCTTCACTGTGCAGACACGGCAGGGACAACACAGGGCAACTCGGTGGCATCAATTTATTGTTACTATTATTATTATTGATTATAAAATTGTGTTTAATGAAAAGATTGTCAAATTTTGATTGTGGGTTCAAAAATAGTAACTGCACCGAGAGAAAAATATAGTTAAGACATCTAAAATAGTTTGGTAAAAAAATCCAGACAACGTAGTAAATGGGATCAATCTTGGAAGTTTGCACGGAGAAAAATAATTTTGTTGTTGCAGCTAATCTTAGTTTGCTAGGTCTATTTTGCTGCAATAGCCTTTCATTTAGCTCATGCAGCAGCGAATTTGGTCTCTCAGCAAATAAGCGTTAGTTGCGGAAACGAAAAATGCATCTCCTAGATTATTTGCGGACCCAACTAATGATTTGTTGGTGGAACTTATACATTTTGCTGGAAAAACAAATTAGTAAAAAGGGCTTCGCACCGTTAGCAACGGAATATTTGCTGTAGCGATGGCGTTTCATTTACCGAAATATTTGTGCATATAAACAAACATTTGCTACTATCACAAAAAAAGGTTGGCACTCGAGCGAATTCGTTTAAATTGCTAGTGTTATCAATCGAAGAAAGTTCCGCCAACAAATGAGCTGCTGCAAAAACGGCGGGTTGCGCATCCTACGTTATGCGCAGCGCCATTGTTCTGTCGTGATCTATTTTCAATACTGCTTTGTTAGTGCGAAGTTCGTTCATGCCCAGTTCGCATCGTCAGCGTATTCTGTCTTGACGATGGATTTACCAAAAGCGTCGGGGTCCTCGCGATCTTTCTTCAAAACGTGGGGCATTAGTGAAGAAGTTAAACAAAGAAGTTATAAGTGTAAACTGTTTAAAAAGTTCGAACCTCAAAATGACAGCTGCAGAAACGACGTGTTTCATGAAACCATTCGGGGTGATCATAGAAACTTTGATCGTGAAACTTTACGTGTCATTGCGTGAAATACTCGACCTCACCTATGCTAAACGATTGCCGAAAAATGTAAGTCCTCTGTTGCGAGTACTAATACAAGAGCATCTTGAACTGTACGTCAAATCAGGTGGTCCAACCATGAAGCCCAAACATCACATTCTCACGAGCGCATTTGCGCTCTTAGGAAATCACTATTGCTGCAACATTAAATTGTTTGTGCTACCAGAAAAATACTTCTGCTGTAACAGCTGCTGCTTGTGCTGCCAACAAACTATTTGCGCTGCCAGCAAACTACTTTTGCTGCAATAGCAAACTGTTTGCGCTGCCAGCAAACTACTTTTGCTGCAACAGCAAACTGTTTGCCCTGCCAACAAACTACAATGGCTGCAACAGCAAATTGCTATTACTGCAATAGAAAATTGCTATTGCTACTGTAGCAAATCAGATACAGCAAATAAATATTGCTGTAAGAGCAAGTAATTTTGCTGTCACTATATTTGCTAATGATTTTTGTTGCGGTAGCTAATCTCATGCTGCTGTAACCAATTATTTTTCTCCGTGTGGAAATGTTTACTTATACCGTGAATAGAAACGGTATGCACGCGGAGGGGCGCTCGCAAAACGTCTGGGCATTTTCGGGCAACTTTGAGATTACGACGGCAAACGTTGAACGATCGACGCTACACGGGAGCTGTATATCTTTCGTAAATCTCATGTCGTACTAAACTACAAACATTTTGCAGGCTGTCCCTAGATGTTGCGTTATTTTTCGTAACGTGAATTGCTTTAACCTGTATGCGTATGAAGATTATTCCGAACATTTGTGGGCGCAAAATATAGAGAAGTATGGGATGCGTTGTATAGCGTTGTAGTGCAGCGTAAGTAATACAGCGGGCGACGTCTAGTAAATCTTTGTATGTGTCTGGAAAAAAATGCCACGTTTCCACTTTGGATCCGGATTACTATACGAATCTGGGAATAAGTACTATATATTTCTCTCGGTGTGTGCTGACGTGTTGGATAATGAAATATGAACTACATATGAATATAATGAAATTAGGAACGGAATGTTGTTTGTATTATAAAAAATTGGTGGGCCGTTGAGTCTGCTGCAAACCATGAAAAATGCGAGTTGAACGAAATTAATTCCATGAAAGGACATGAAAATTAATGCCCCTTTGTCTATAGATAAAATACAGACAAAAATAAAATAGGTTTCCGGCTGTCGTTCCTCATCCGGAATCCGGACGAATAAAGGGGTGTTATTCGTCTGAATATGCATTTGTAAAATTTTGGGGATCTATTTGGACGAATAATCGTATGTTATTCTTTCGAATCCGTATTTGCAAGATTTTAGAGATTTATTCGGACCAGTAATCTTATGTTATTCATCCGCATATGTATTTGTAAGATTTTCGAAATCTATTTGGACGAAAATTATTATTATTATTACTATTCATCACGAAATTGTATTCAATAAAACGTGTTAAATCAAATTTTATTTGTGGGATAAATAATAGTAACTACATTATCGAGATAGGTAATAAAATTGGATGAAATTATGAACGCAATTTTCGTTGCATTAACAAAAAATTATTTATCGTAAAACCTTCTTCAAACCATTAAAAAATGGTAATTAGTAGCAGCATTATCTTTATGAATGGTAACGAAAATGAATGTCCCTAATCGTGTTTATAGATAAAAAGTTATCTCTCTGGCGCCGGAGTTTACATTATCGATGAAAAACGGGATCTCCCATTTTCTTTACTCAGGGCATCAATTTATTATTACTATTTTATGCCATAAAATTGAGTTGAATAAAAAGATTTTAATCACATTTCATATAAGGATAAATAACAGTGATTAAATCAAAAAGTTGTAGTCCCTAAAAAAAGTATAAAATTATAGACGTTCTCTTTTCTGTACGAGAAAATAATGTATCGTAAAAACTTCTTCGAGTCATAAAAAAACGTGAATTAGTCGGTATTATCTTTATGAATGGTCACGAAAATTAAAGCCCCTAACCGTGTCTATAGATAAAAAGTTATCTCTATGGCGTTGAAGCTTACACCGACCACAGCTCCAAATCCTCCTGCTTTTTTTTACACTTTTTTTTTGTGTTTCTTCGACAACCCCGAGGGAGCGATCAATTTGATCGGAATCTGAACACGTAAATACCGTATACGGGTTTGCTGCCGCTGCTTGCTGTACACGCTTTGCCTTTCTCGCGTTAATTAAGGTAACCAGAGAGGAGAGAGAGAGAGAGAGAGAGAGACAGATAGGGACGAGGGAGGGGAATAGATACAGCGATGGTTATCACTTTTGGGATTGTCGTCGAGTAAGACAGCAGCGGTACAAGCAAAAGGAAGGTATATATCGACTTTATGAAGGAAAGGGGGGCAATAAGGACACAAGATTATTGCCAAGTTTCTTGTTCCCTCACAGCACAGTAAATTAATGTACCGCTGCTCCACGAGGAATTGTCTCTAATTATCAAGAATTATCTCAAATTAAGAGAACTCAAATTCTTGTCTTCCCACGACGATGGGAATTGCTATAGAAAACGTCTAGTAGCCGCGAGGATAATCAACTCCTTTTTTTCCACCATCAAATGTGGTATTTACCGCGAGTCATCGGGGCGTAGAATCGCGCAGGAGGGCATTTCAACGTTTTTGCTGTGATCTCGTCGGCAGGTAATTGATATGGCCGAAGGGTTGAGCCAGACACGTGTGTTTTTTCTTTTTTTTTTTTAAGCTTTGCACTCGTCTTAATGTGCGAGCCGAACCGCGTTGGGTTTCATAATATCGCGCAGGTGGATCAAGGCGGGATCACGAGGTTTCTTTACCCTTTTTTTCCTTCTTTTTTATTCTCTGATTCTTCATTTCTATCTGACAATCCTTCCGACCTTCGCTCGAGAGAAGTAAAAAATAAGCACTAAATATTAACCCATTAAATCCAACCTCTATTTCTTAGCATGAAAAGAAAAAGTTAAACCTCCAATAATTTTTATGTACGATTTCAAAATAAAATAAATGCAACAGAACCGAAACGTTTATATTTTTTGTAGTAAAAATGCACTAATTCTGGATGAATGCTATTTTTATGAGCCCTACAATAATTTGTAGATAAATATTAAGTAAAATGTGAACACGTTGAGTATTGCATCCCAGGCCCTAAATTAAAAAAAACATACTTCAATTTACTTAATTAAAATACTCAATAATTGATCAAATATCTTTACTGGGATGAAATAACGTAAAATATACTTCTGCGTGACACGCTGGATCCATTTCGCCTACAGGAGGCTATGGGGATTTACTTTTTTGTATAGATATCCATTATTAGTATTATTACTATTATTGTTATTACAGGAATTGAAAGACAGAAGAGAATGAAGTCGGCAAAAGGAAAACTAGTGAGTTTTGCGATTCGAGCGAATCTATAACGGATATAGCCGAAGGGTTACCGTTTTTCCCATTACTCTGATGGCCACGGGGAATTCGCATCGCCCCTCGTAGTCCCCCTCCTCCCCCCGACCTATCTTGCACCCTGTAGCACTCGACGAGCGATCCATTCCTCGACGCCCCTCTCGACGCGATACTCGATCCGGAAATTACCTGCCATATTATCATATACGAGGGTCAAACCTGATAGAGGCTGCTGCGATGCTGCTGGGAAGGGTATGTACAGAGAGAGAGTTCAAAACATGTAGCCCTCTCGAAAAGTCCCACTCCATGCAACGCACACGCGGGCGCACGCACAATTCCACTCACGCTCGCACTCACATTCTCACTTACACGTACTTCGTATTCACTCACACACACACACTTACACGCACACAGTCACTTACTCCTACACTCGCCCTCTCACTTGCACTTGCACTTGCACTTGCACTTGCGCTCACACTCACGCTCACACTCACACTGACTCTCACACTCACTCATTCACTCACTCTCACACTCACGCTCACGCTCACGCTCACGCTCACGCTCACGCTCACGCTCACGCTCACACTCACACTCACGCTCACACTCACACTCACACTCACGCTCACGCTCACGCTCATGCTCATGCTCATGCTCACGCTCATACTCACGCTCATACCTACACTCACACTCACACTGACGCTCACACTTACACTCACACTCACTCACACTCACACTCACACTCACACTCACACTCACACTCACGCTCACGCTCACGCTCACAATCACACTCACACTCACGCTCACGCTCATGCTCACACTCACGCTCATACTCACGCTCATACCTACACTCACACTCACACTGACGCTCACACTTACACTCACACTCACTCACACTCACACTCACACTCACGCTCACGCTCAAACTCACACTCACGCTCACATTCACACGACACTCACACGACACTCACACTCACACTCACTGATGCTCATACTCATACTCACACGGACTCTCACTCTCACTCCCACACCCACACTTACACTCACACTCACACTCACTCATACTCATTCATACTCATACTCACTCTCACACTCATCGGGGTCGTTACACTTGACTCGCGACTAGACAGAATGCGAATCGATAAATCCCGCGAGAATACTTGTTTGAAAACACGGCAGGAGAACACACGGTTAAAAAATAGGGAAATATATATATATCGCCTAGTGTACCGCTAAACTTTGTCGTCCCCTTGCGCAGCATATGATGCAGCTGTGTGAATGCATTTTCGTCGTGAAACAAGCTTTTTATAATAAATAATACAAGGAGGTATAGGAATGAACGAGTGTTCTCGATGGAGAAGCAAAAGAGGAGGGAGTGAAAAAGAGAAGAATGAAGCGGAAAACACGAATTGCATGCAGGGCCAGTATTGCTCGACGAGAGTCTGGAGGAAAGAGTCTTTCGCTGCTTCTGGTATAGTCTCTCGCGAAGCTCGCGGAGACGCTCGCACACGAGTTATCGATATCATAACTCGAGCGAGTCTCTCTCTTGCCCAGCTACACACTCCAGGAGAGTCCTCTACTTCGTTGCCTCCTTTTCCTGCACGTGAGGACCAAATGCCTCATCCCTGTTTTTTTCCCCAACATTTTGCATTGCCTCCTTCGCTTCTTCTTCCACTTCTTCTCTTTCTTCAGCTTGTTCTTTTTTTCTTCCTCCTCTTGTTCTTCCTCGATGCTCTCCGTCCGACATCCACTCCCGTGCACTGACGGCCCATAATGGCCCCGCGGCCTTACCAACTTTTTTATTTATCGGCACCGCCCGGTAAATGCCTCTTCGCGCAGCTCTTCGTCGTTTCTTCCCTCTCGGTTCTCATCGTCGTCGCTTCTTCTCCTTTTCCCTTCCCCTCACCTTTACCCTTCACCTTTCCTATTCCCTTCTCACAGCGATGAAGCAACCCAGCTTCCATCCAGTAGTTTCAGTCTTTTCACCCTTTAACCCCCTTTCCATCTTTCCTGCACTGATAACTCCCTCGTACTACCTTTTCCTATCTCTCGTTGCTCGGGCTCCTTTCGTTCTGCGAATCTTCCGAGTCTTCTTCGTCTTCTGGGTCACAGAAACAAGTATGGTAGCCTCTTTATCTCGAGTCGAGTATATACCTTAGCTTCTTTCCACCTCGTGGCTCTTTACCTCTTCCTCCTCCTCCTCCCTTTTCCTTTCTCTCGCTCTCTCTCATCTTCTCTGCACGTTCGTTCGGTCGGTCTTGCGAAGCCCAACGGCCCGCATCCTTCGAGGAAACTAATTGCCCCGTTCCACGATGCCGAGTGTTGACCCACGGCCATAGCACATAGAGCTTTGCCTTCTCCTCTTGCTCTGGTTTCCACAGATAGGGGCTATCGTCCACACGTACACAATACAACATTGTATTATACATATATATAGTTTGGTGGATGCGAGCTTTGTGTATGTACCGGGACCATGTGAGTCTGGTACATGGCTAACGGAAGCTGCTTTCATGTATATATACAAGGCGTACTACACGTATTTACAGGGCTTGCAACTGCAGCAGTAGCTTGAGCTTCTGGAGAAAAGCTGCCACTGCTGTTCTCTCCGTGCAGCATGAAAAGGGGGTAAGAATAGGTGCCACACGCTTTTGGCTCCTGTGTGTACTTTCTCTCGAGAGCAGAGCTAAATGAAACTGAATTTAAGGCACTTTGTTACCTTGCTCTTTTCACGCTGCAGTTGGATAAAGATACACCCCATCTTCGTCCCTTTTTGCCTCTCACCTTCTCTCGACGTTTTCAAATCTGGTAAACTCACTGAGGTGCATTTAGCTCCCATGGGGTTTTCTCTCCATTCTGTTGTGACCGGACTTGTAAGCTCTCATTTACTTTTTTAATAACAATTTCGGTTAAATTATTTTTATTATGATAAGATTCGGGGCTGATAAAAACATATGTACAGGCTTGAATTAAACGCAAAAATTTAATGAAATTTCATGAAATTTCACGAAATGTCTCGTGGGAATAAACGAATATGTTTATTAATTTATTTTCAGGGATTCTAAGGAAAGGTTCCCATTTTTTAAAGGAAATTTCCGTGAAAATTAATAAATCATAAAACATTTTTTTAATCCTACAAAAATTACAATAATTCGCAATTATTATCTCCCCTCTTGTATTTAATCAAAATTTTAGAATTTATAGTTACCCATAAAGCAGCTCAAATATATGTATATATAAAATTATTTATGAAGTAAATAAACAGACTTGTAAACTAACAAAACAGTTGCGACCTTTCTAACAATGTTGACTTGATTAATCGCAAGAGATTTTTTTCTTAAATTCTCGTTTTATTCATAAAATAAAATATAATAAAAACGTAATAACTGTATAATTTTTCTCAAAACCTCAAAGGAAACAAGGCACGATTCTTTTTTGTTAAAATTGTTGCCAAACTAACAAAATCTTTGCGGCAATTTTCATTCCACAAGTCGCGAGAGATTTTTTCTTAAATTCTTGTTTTAGTCATAAAATAAAAAGTTTAACAAAAAAGTTAACAGAATACACGAGAAACATAATAAGAGAATAAGGTGCGATTTTTTTCCGTTAAAATTATTGCAAAATTAACAAAACAGTTACAAGCTTTATAAGAATGTTGATTTTATTACATTAGTCGCGAGAAATGTTTTTCTTAAATTGTCGTTTTAGTAATGAAATAAGCTGTTTAACAATAAAGTTAACATAATACACGAGAAGCGTAATAAAAACTGTATACTGATTCTCAAAACCTTGAAGAAAACAAGGCACGATTCTTTTTCGTTAAAATTGTTTCAACGCAAACAAACCAGCAATCCAATATATGCATAAAAGCTTAGTCAGCAACGAGAAAGAAGGATGAAAGAGGAGATAGCGAAAGGAGATTTATATCTCCGGCGCATCTTCCGCACCTCGGGTAAACAACCATTACCATCCCTTTAATATTACTTCTTCCGGGTTCTTAAGCACAATTATATTTATCCTAATAATCTTGGTTGCTGTGGGCACAGCGTTATATATATCCAAAGTAAAAAGAGAAAACCAGAGAGAGAGAGAAAGAAAGACCGACAGACAGACAGACAGAGATTCGCGAGTGTTTTACTTAAGTCCGTCTCGTCGAGACGAAACTGCAGAGGCAGAAAAGGGATGAAGAAGAGAGAAGTGCAATGCGAAGCTTGAGTGAGATCGGATAGTCTTTATGCAGAGTCTCTTCTTCCAGACGAGAGGCGCGCTATTTCTTCTGGCTGGAAGACGCTTTAAAATGCGAGAGTCTGGCGAGATCTCTAATGGAAGAAGGAGAGGAAGTACGAGTGGAGGATGAAGAGGATTCGGCAGAAAGAGCAAGACGAAGATGCACCGGCAGAAATATATAATATAGAAAATGAAAAAAAAAAGACAGAGGAAAGCAGAAGAGGCGAGTTTCAAGGGTTTTAGGGGGTATGAGTTGAGCCAGGCATAAAACTGTCGGCGGTAGTCGATATCAATTTTGTATTTCATCGTAAAACTCGACGATGGGACTTCCGGACGGCTCTCCTCGCGTTCGCGGAAATTCATTTCCACTTTTCCTCTGGTTTACTATATATATAGTATGGCTCTCGGCGTGCGGATCGAGGACTACTCTTATTGGATTCAGGTTGGCCTCTCTCTCTCTCTCTCTCTCTCACAATTTCTCTCTCTGTCGTGTAGCCTACGTCGCACGTCGATTGCAAACGGTTTTATCGAAAGTTTAAATTATCCAACGAGCCAACCGAGTTGTACACGCTTTGGCGTGTACGAAACGAATCGACGCATTGGACACGTTCCACGCGCGTTTCTCGTTCTCTGGCTCTGGAGAATTCATCGGTTCTCTAGGTTTCTCTCTCTCTCTCCTGGCTTTAGCAGTGGTATCCCACGGTTTTCAACGGTGAACGAACGTTTAGATACCGGAGAATTAATTGACGAGAATTCAGCCACAGGCTTTGAGCTTAACCGACGGATTTCGCAGTTTCTGTGGCCTCTGTCGTCATAGAGACAATAATACTTTTTTTTCTCACTTTCTCTTTCGAGTGTGAAAATATATTAGATACTTTTTATATGAAATTATTATGAAAAATAATGCCTACTAAATATTATCCATTCTAAAACCATATTTACTCTTAATTATTAAGAAATATTGCAAAGAAATTTAAGTTTTATACGAGCAAACGTTTAGATACCGGAAAATTAATTGACGAGAACTCAGCTACAGGCTTTGAGCTTAACCAACGAATTTCGGATTGTTTCTGTGGCCTCTGTCGTCATAGAGACAATAATACTTTTTTTTCTCACTTTCTCTTTCGAGTGTGAAAATATATTAGATACTTTTTATATGAAATTATTATGAAAAATAATGCCTACTAAATATTAACCATTCTAAAACCATATTTACTCTCAATTATTAATAAATATTGCAAAGAAATTTAAGTTTTATACGAGCGAACATTTAGAAACCGGAAAATTAATTGACGAGAATTCAGCTACAGGCTTTGAGCTTAACCAACGAATTTCGGATTGTTTCTGTGGCCTCTGTCGTCATAGATACAATAATACTTTTTTTTCTCACTTTCTCTTTCGAGTGTGAAAATATATTAGATACTTTTTATATGAAATTATTATGAAAAATAATGCCTACTAAATATTATCCATTCTAAAACCATATTTACTCTTAATTATTAATAAATATCGCAAAGAAATTTAAGTTTTATACGAGCGAACATTTAGATACCGGAAAATTAATTGACGAGAATTCAGCTACAGGCTTTGAGCTTAACCAACGAATTTCGGATTGTTTCTGTGGCCTCTGTCGTCATAGAGACAATAATACTTTTTTTTCTCACTTTCTCTTTCGAGTGTGAAAATATATTAGATACTTTTTATATGAAATTATTATGAAAAATAATGCCTACTAAATATTATCCGTTCTAAAACCATATTTACTCTTAATTATTAATAAATATCGCAAAGAAATTTAAGTTTTATACGAGCGAACGTTTAGATACCGGAAAATTAATTGACGAGAATTCAACTACAGGCTTTAAGCTTAACCAACGAATTTCGGATTGTTTCTGTGGCCTCTGTCGTTATAGAGACGATAATACTTTTTTTTCTCACTTTCTCTTTCGAGTGTGAAAATATATTAGATACTTTTTATATGAAATTATTATGAAAAATAATGCCTACTAAATATTATCCATTCTAAAACCACATTTACTCTTAATTATTAATAAATATCGCAAAGAAATTTAAGTTTTATACGAGCGAACATTTAGATACCGGAAAATTAATTGACGAGAATTCAGCTACAGGCTTTGAGCTTAACCAACGAATTTCGGATTGTTTCTGTGGCCTCTGTCGTCATAGAGACAATAATACTTTTTTTTCTCACTTTCTCTTTCGAGTGTGAAAATATATTAGATACTTTTTATATGAAATTATTATGAAAAATAATGCCTACTAAATATTATCCGTTCTAAAACCATATTTACTCTTAATTATTAATAAATATCGCAAAGAAATTTAAGTTTTATACGAGCGAACGTTTAGATACCGGAAAATTAATTGACGAGAATTCAGCTACAGGCTTTGAGCTTAACCAACGAATTTTGGATTGTTTCTGTGGCCTCTGTCGTCATAGAGACAATAATACTTTTTTTTCTCACTTTCTCTTTCGAGTGTGAAAATATATTAGATACTTTTTATATGAAATTATTATGAAAAATAATGCCTACTAAATATTATCCATTCTAAAACCATATTTACTCTCAATTATTAATAAATATTGCAAAGAAATTTAAGTTTTATACGAGCGAACGTTTAGATACCGGAAAATTAATTGACGAGAATTCAGCTATAGACTTTGAGCTTAACCAACGAATTTCGGATTGTTTCTGTGGCCTCTGTCGTCATAGATACAATAATACTTTTTTTTTCTCACTTTCTCTTTCGAGTGTGAAAATATATTAGATACTTTTTATATGAAATTATTATGAAAAATAAAGCCTACTAAATATTATCCATTCTAAAACCATATTTACTCTTAATTATTAATAAATATCGCAAAGAAATTTAAGTTTTATACGAGCAAACGTTTAGATACCGGAAAATTAATTGACGAGAATTCAGCTACAGGCTTTGAGCTTAACCAACGAATTTCGGATTGTTTTTGTGGCCTCTGTCGTCATAGAGACAATAATACTTTTTTTCTCACTTTCTCTTTCGAGTGTGAAAATATATTAGATACTTTTTATATGAAATTATTATGAAAAATAATGCCTACTAAATATGATCCATTCTAAAACCATATTTACTCTTAATTATTAATAAATATTGCAAAGAAATTTAAGTTTTATACGAGCGAACGTTTAGATACCGGAAAATTAATTGACGAGAATTCAGCTATAGACTTTGAGCTTAACCAACGAATTTTGGATTGTTTCTGTGGCCTCTGTCGTCATAGAGACAATAATATTTTTTTTTCTCACTTTCTCTTTCGAGTGTGAAAATATATTAGATACTTTTTATATGAAATTATTATGAAAAATAAAGCCTACTAAATATTATCCATTCTAAAACCATATTTACTCTTAATTATCAATAAATCACGGAGAAAACGGTTTTGCTAGGCCAGCAAATCTTTTGTTGAAACAATGATAACATTACATTATTTACTTGCCTAACTCAATTAACAAATATTTTTGTTATGATAGCAAATAATATAATGTTATCACTATTTTAACAAAAGTTTTGCTGGCTTGGCAAAACCATTTTCTCCGTGATATTGCGAAGGAATTTGAATTTTATTTCCGCGCATTAAATAGTACCAATGATTTAAATTAAAAAAAAAAGAATTTTTAAATGAACAATATTTAATTAGAATACTTTATTTTCTTCTTTAGCGATGTATCACAGTTGTGCTTTCTGTAATCTCAAACGTGTTATCCGAGCTGGTATTATCGCTCGATGATGAACTCATCGTTATTTGGCATTGAAATTGGTTAACACATTAATCTTATTGTATTAACTTTCCCAAAGCTTTTGAAAAAAAAAACCTAAATTTTTTATGTAAACAAAACAATATTCGACAATGGTAACTACATAATAACTAAAGATCGGTAGAAAAGTTTGAATTTTAACCGGAATTTTCCCTTATTGTTTCTTGGGGCCGAAAATATAGCTAAACCACAGTTTTTTTTAAATTAATTGAAACAAGGATGCAAATTCGGACCTTACACATTGCTTCATTATTATTTTTCACTTTTCACAAAGCTTTCCCCATGAGGAAATCAAAACCGATTATTCTACATTACACCTGTTTTAAATAAACAATTAAAATTAACAAAAAAAAATTAATTAAATATTTTAAATACACAATAATTTAATATAATTACAAACATTTCCATTCATATTATGCCTCAGATTTATGCTTCGTATAATCTCAAGTGTGTCATCATATCTGGCATTATCGCTTGATGATGCATAAAAACACACACATCACTCGACACTATAAGCGCAAAAAAATATTGTATCTGTCGCCACTGTCGCCGTTTGTATAGTCGTCGTTTGAGATTAAAGCCTGCAATCTCGATCATCTTTCTCGTTCTGTTTATGTATCTCTTTCACTGTATACTTGAAGCTAAACCGCGGCAAAGAGAGAGACAGCCATTGAGCACTGAGAACGAGTGAATCAACGAGATTGATTGCAGATTACAGAGAGGGCGAAGGGCGAGGCGAAGTAAAACCGTTCAGCGTTGGGTGAGCGAAAGGATCGATTGGTCGTTGGGGTTTGTGTCGGCTAAACATAGCGAGAGATGTGCAACTAGCAAGCAACGATCTCGAAACGAGGGAAGTCGGGTTTAATTAAGTAAACTGTGGGCTTGGTCTGTTTCTATCGCGTTCTACTACCGTTGGCATCGCGGCATTGGCTGAAGAGGGGAAGGAGTTAACACGGTTGATCTGCTCGCAACACACCAAAGTATACTAACTGCTCGCGAGTTAGGAGATGCTGCCATCAACAGACGAGGCTAGGCACACAACCATTCCCTCCGATTATTGGACGTAACTAGCCACAACAGCTGGACCCCTATACTACTTAACGATGCTTCTTATACCTCTTAATAAATTCTTCGTTTTTTTTTTCTTCTTCCTGAACACCAGTTGACCACTTAAGAATCCTTAAGTTTAAATTATCTTCGCTCTCTTAAAATTTATTGAGATATTTAACGAAGAAAACGTCTCAAATATCAATAAGAAAATGCTATTACGATAATTTGCAAAGAAAAAAAAAATAAAGATGATCATATGATAATGAGAATTACGTACTAAATTTTCGTTAATTTTTATGTTGCGATGCTTCTTATGCCTCTTAATAAATTCTTCGCTTTTTAGCTTCGCCCTGAATACCACCACCACCAGTTGACCACTTAAGGATCCTGAAGTTAAAATTATCTTCGCTCTCTTAAAACTTTTTGAAACTTTTAACGAAGAAAAGGTCTTAAATGGCAATAAGAAAATGCTATTACGACAGATTGTTTAAAAAAAAATTATGAGTTTCCAACGAGAATCATGTACTAAATTTTTGTTAATTTTTGTGTTACAGAATCATCAGAGTTGCGACGATAACGATCTCGATCTTGATTGCCATCGTAGGAGAAACAGTTCCGGAGCTATGCGGGTGAGTTAAATTGAAAGGGAGCACCAAGTTCATTTCCTCGATTAATTGATCGATGAAAGTAAACCCTACACAATAATTCTACGATAAATAAAAAATAGTTCCTTTTACAATTTATCTTTCGAAAACTGGGAAGGGTGCTTTCTCAGAGACACAAAAAAATGGTGTTTCATGCTCGGTTCCTGTCTGTTCTTAACTATGGTAGCCTGATATGGGGTTCAGCAAACGATGCAGCAATAGCACCGCTGATGACGCTTGCAAATAAAGCAATTTCCGGTTGAAAGGATGTACAATGAACTTGGAATACTGAACTTGAGACAAACTTTCTGTCTAAAGGCGTCACCGCATTTAGCGAGGAAAAAAGACTATCAGCGACTATCAAATCGTCATCCCACACAGGAACAAAGAAACAGGGCGACGTTGTTTCGATTATATTGTCTGCAAAATCTACAACGAGCTATCACTGGAAATAAAACTAGCAATTGACACCACAAGAGGCTTACATTATTGGAGAAAGAAACTGACTGCAAAAATATCACTATGGATAAAAAATCTATCTAGAAATTTCCTAAAACAGCTCGGTCTCTAGTAAAAAATTAGCTAAAATAACAGCTGCGCAGCAAATAAAGTGATCAAAAATTGTTTTCTATTCAGAATTTTATATACGATAAATTTTTCTTGTTACTGTTTTTAGAAATATTTATCATGTTTTTGTATATATATACATATATATATATATATAAGTATTTGTTTTTTTTTTTTTTTTTTTTTTTTTTTTTTTTTTTTTTTTTTTTTTTTTTTTTTTTTCAAAAATTCTTCTTTTCCACTGCATTGTACAATTACGCACGGGCACATTAATATTTTTTAATAATATATCAAACAATACGCAGACGACGCAGCAATAATATTATTTTAATTTTGAAATAAAATAAAAATAAAAAAATTAAGTGTAATGGATGGTTTTATGCCAAACGCATATCCAAAATCTGTTATTTTTCGCGCATTTTACAAAATAAAAATAGTCCGATTAACCTCTGAAACCCGTGACTCATTAACGTGTACTGAAACGGATTGGAATATTAATAATGCGAGAATACAATCGTCGGGAAATTCGATTTCAAACATGATAACTGAAGAGCGATGGTCACGCCACCTACGAAACATTAATCTTGGTTTAGCCATTACCGGAAAATGACTATGCGAGTCAACCGAAAAATTGCGAATATAAAAGCCTGAGTTTGAGCGAGGCTCGCTCTCTTGTTCCGGAATCTTCGTGCGAATAATAGCTCCGTGAGTCTGTGTGAGTTTAAGAGTAAAGTGCGAGTCCAGAGTGACCGCATGGCCGAATTATTTAGGAGATATCGTTAGGGCTACAGATTGTTCAGATTCATAGCGAGGGATGATAAATTTCCGAAATGGGTTATCAACAAAGTTTTTAGAGAACCGTTAAACAAGTGAGGTTAGTAGGAAAGATGCGAGTTAGGAAACGCATGGCCGATGTAAATGTAGAAAATAATTCTACATTTCCATAGGAAGTAAGTTCATAAAATAAGTTAAATATTAAGAGCCATATAAAATTAATTAATTAGAAATTTTAAGTTCACAAATCTGCGGTGTAGAAAATTATTTACTGCCGTGAAAAGATTGAGATTAAACGCCGACCTAGGTCAATTTGTAATCCTTTTACGAGGATGCAAACGAATGCGTCGAGCCCGCAGATTAAAAGCATCTTGTTTCTAAGAAAAGTGAGCGGTCGAACAAAAATAGTGGAACTACCAACCGATGAGGCACGAATAGCAAACAGAACAGAAAAAAGATAAGCTCTACATCGAGCTCCCAAATTATATTAAGGAGGCTACAATCAAAACACTATAAAAGGAAAAAAAAATCTAAGCCTGACAACTAAACCACCGTTAGAAAAAAATACTGGAATGCGAAACCAAATTAGATTTATTCCCGTAGGACCTTGAAAGTTACATGAATTAAAATATTTATAAAATTGTTACACTACCTATCGTATATTATTACACTTTTTTATATTATATTATTATGCTCTCGTTATTTTTATAATTGCTATAATATTGGAAAAAAATTACAACCCTACTGTAAAAAAAACACACACATGGTGATTTAAGTGGCTTTTTTCCATCTCTAATAAATAGAGTAGCGTGAAGTCGGACGAAATTGGACTGCACATGTGCATGACTAATTGCTCGGTCACTTCTCTGAGAAACCGATCCGTCTTAATTACGAATTCGTTATATTCGTTTTCCATTAACTGACATATATACATTACTGTGGTGTTGCTACCGTGCCGTGTGTGACGAGAGCTCGAATTACGAGACGTGCGCGCCGTTGCAACTACAGCAGAAGCAGCAGCAGCAGCAACGGATTGTACGTGGCTGTTGGGACCACAGCTGGGTCCGTTCGCGTTGCAATGCTTCTCGAGAGAGTACTTTCAAGCAGCTAGGCAGCAGCTGACAAATTCCACACCGAAATTCCGACTTTGTCGGCCATCTGTCACCTGAAGTTGGAGCGCAGTACTCCCTCGTGTGCCCCAGTGCACTGCACGCGAGCATCCACCAAAACTCCAACCCCCCCCACCCCACAAACCTCATTTTCTTGCCCCAACTTTGTCGCCAGACCGTGAAAATACGCTCAGTATGAGAGCCGGAAATTTTGAAGACGTTACATAAAAACGACAGAAATTAACATTTCTCAATTTCCGTCCTCTGATTGGAGAGAATGATTTAAAAAAATTGTGACAGTCATCACAGTAACAGACATATGCGATAATAAAAAATAAATGAAAATATAATTTTCTAAAGAAATGTCGTACTTATTTTTTTGCCTCAACTTTGTCGCCAGACCGTGAAAATACGCTCAGTATGAGAGCCGGAAATTTTGAAGACGTTACATAAAAACGGCAGAAATTAACATTTCTCAATTTCCGTCCTCTGATTGGAGAGAATGATTTTTAAAAATTGTGACAGTCATCACAGTAACAGACATATGCGATAATAAAAAATAAATGAAAATATAATTTTCTAAAGAAATGTCGTACTTATTTTTTTGCCTCAACTTCGTCGCCAGATCGTGAAAATACCATCAGTATGAGAGCAAGAAATTTTGAAGACGTTACGAAAAAACGACAAAATGTAAGATTCTAAATTTTTCTCATTTTCCGCCCTCTGATTGGAGCGAAATGATTCAAAATAATTCTGGCAGTCGTCACAGTAACAGACATATGTGATAATAAAGAATAAAGAAAAATAAGATTTTCTAAAGAAATGTTGGATTTACTTACGGTTATAATTGGTACAAAGATTCATTGACTGCCTGAAAAATGGGTTTAATGTACCGGATGTTGTCAACTGTTGGTTTTTTGAAACATTGCAAGCTTTTGATTATAAACTATTAACATTGGAACGAACTTACGTGCAAGTGAAGTTTTATCATAATTGTATGGGTTTATGAATTATGTTCACAAATTTTTAATACTTTTTCTCCTATGGTTACCATCAAGTGATATCCATGGACAACGGAGTTTGTTTTCCATCTTCGTTTTGTTTTTGTGTCAGAAAAATCAGGCGTTTTAGAGTAGAAAACCAGTCAAGAAATAAATAAATAAACGACGGAAGACTCAAGCAGTAAGCACTGCAACGCAATGTCCAAAAGCTAAGCCGAAAATTATTGCAAAGTCACCAAATAGAAGTCGATATGGTATGTTTCATTCCTGTTGCAAAATAAATTTTTCGTAATTAGATCAATAAATCTATACGTAGAACATATAAAATAAGGAAAACACAGTATGTCCATATGATATTTAAAAAAATAAAATATTGAATATTATACAAAGGTACTGATAAATTCAACTCGTTCTTCGAAGGACTTAAAAATCATACTAAATGATCTCCAATCCGAGACATAATCATTATAGGTTATGGCCACTACAGTCATTACAGGATTGGGTCGAAGGATACTTCGACCCAATCCTAAAATCAAATCGGCTCATCATTATTTAAAATTGTTGAGCATATTTCAAATATTCGAATGCGAATGTAATACCGAAAAGGGCTCAAGGCATCCAGTCTCTCATGCATACACATACACATGAATACAAACACGTCCACAGAGAAAGAAAAAAAAGCAAATGTAAAACGTGACGCAATAAAAACATTACTACTAGTACCAAAAAATATTACCCATAATTGAAGAATCCTCCAGACTAATAATTAGGTCATTCCATTTGGTAGCAATTTACTTTTTTTCCACTTGAAAATAATTAGAGTCTATTCGCGTCATTGCTAGTTGCACCGTCGAAATGCGACATGCCAAGGCGGAGGGTCAAGCTCGAATTAGTGATGAAAGCGAGACTGCCGAGTGGGGTCATGCTAAAAGTGGGTAGGGTTTGATGCGAGCAATTTAGGAATATACGGGGGGGTTGGTTCGGCTGTACACGACGATAGTTGGGATACACTCTTGTTCACCAAGTTTCCAAAAGCTTCTCGGTTGCCGGACCATCGTGCTGGTAGCGACGAGTTTACCGAGAGAGAGACGCTGACGAGAAAGATATACCGAGAAGCTTGTGTAATAGTAGCTGCTAGATAGAGAGAGCAAAGTACGCTAGGACATTGGTAGTACGAGAGCGTAGTGTCTCTGTAAACGGGGTTGCAAACGATGTCCCCAGGCTAGGGACAGGGCATAAAGGGAGAGGGCGCTGTGAACTAGAGAGCTAGTAGAAGAGGAACGAGGTTTTGGAGGCAAGTGGAGTCGAACACAGTGGGTTGCAAGGGGGTTATAGCGGTCGCATGCGACTCGGTTTGTATCGCGTACATAATTTCGTCGAGGTTTAGGCAAACGGTGAGCGAGAGAGAGTTGTGCGAATCGAGGAGGTGATGTGTGTCGTTGGCCATGGAGAATGAGAGAACGAAGAAGGACGGAGATTAAACTCTCTCTCCACTTCTGTGAGGCTTCTCCGGTTGGTGAGATCCGCGTGTATTCAACGCGTTACGACGAAATACGTTTAGCGCTTCTGTTTGCTAGCGGTCGCTCCGTGCAGTTGTAAACCCTCCGGGCCACCACTCACGCCACTGTCTCTCTTGCCGCTATGACGCTCTGGGCCCGCATCGCTTGGACTCTCGTTCTCCACTCTACTTATATACACTATGTGAGTGTCTATCTCTTTCTCTCTCTCTAACGGTTGTATTGTACATGGAAACGAGAAACAACCACCAACTCTTGATTCGTCATGGTGAAACTGTTGCTGGTGAAACTGTGAGCACCCTTTTGCTGCGGGGTGATGTCCTCTCACTATCTCTTCTCTCTTCTCTACTCTACCATCAGTAGTAGAATGTGAGAACCTCTGGTGATGTTGCTGGAGAAACAGAGACAGAGATCTATGTTTATATATATATATGTATATATATATTTGTCTCAACAACGTCACGTTGATCTCGTTGCGACTATAAACAAACTTTGAATTTCGGACCATGTCACCAAGCGGTGCATGACCTCACCATCGAGCCTCGTTATATGTACAGTGGACGTTGTCCTTCCCTCTTCGCCTCGGGTTTCATGAACGGTAATGAGGTGGCCCAGCTCCATGATCCACGTAATTAACGGTTGGAATTGTCGGGAATTCGGAATTACACCGTAACCGGTACGCGTGGAGTGTGGTACGAACTTGTTTGAAGTGGTTATCGACAGTTTCTTCGTGTTTACCTTGCAAAATTGAAACGGGAATTGAACCGAATCGATTTAGGACTATTTTACATTACAGACGGATCGGTTTTGCCACTTTGTCAGCGATCCTCTTAGAGATAACTTGGTACAATTAAGCCGATTTTACTAGGATTTCTATTTTTCAAATTGTCTTTCCCCTTATATATAAATATTGGATTTTTCAAATTTATTTGAATGCAAATTTATTTCGATTAGCAAAATAATAAAGTTAATCTTTTAACAAGAGTGAATGAAACCCAAATGAATTTGCATATTTTGATTTTTTTTAAATTCTATTAATATAAGATAAAACAAAAAAATGTAACAGTTACTGCATTCACAAATTTATTTAAAAAATCAATTATCTGCGCTTTGTGTCTAACGCAAACAAAGATGTTAGTAGTAAGTGACAATTTATTATCAATACATTTGATTTACGGGTATTTACAATAATAATAATAGCTCCGTATTGCCAATGAGCCATCGACCGAGAACCTTCAGCCTAAAAGATGTTATTTTTTAAAAATCTTCCTAAATTCGTGGCTGCAAAAATCAGAAAAAAAAATTGACTCACAAATACAAGTAAACTGTCTAATTCCAAGTTATTTCTTACCGAGTCGGAAAAAGAGTCTAGACCATGAATATGCCTAATGAGAGATTTCAAAGCATTCCAACTTTGAAAAATATATGCAGTATTGTTCGTAATGGTGTATTAAAGCTCGGTAAAATAGTCCTCCGAAACATGCCAAATGCAATTACGACGCGTAACGAGTCGAATGGTAACCAGATGACCGAGTGTTAACTGCACAGCGCGGTTACGGGGCGAGCTCGCGTGAGGTTGATGACCTATTTTTAGCGTCGCAACAGCAGCAGCAGCACGTGAACCATCGAGAAAGCAAAGACTGAGTTCTCTCTCTCTCTCTCTATGGTTGTGTGCTTGTTCGCTCGATTGCTTTAGCTCTCTCGCGTGTTTTCCCAAGCCGAGCAGCGTGAAGTCATCGCGGTGGGTTCTATCCGCGCGAGCGCTATCGTCGGGTGCTCTGCGCGAGTCGAGTAGCACTACGTGTCGCGAGCAACCACACTCGTTATCGATACGTCAAAGTATATACTGTATACACTGTAACCGTATAGTGTACCGTTTGACTGAGGTCTAACGAGGCGTGAGCCTCGGAGTCGCCGAGCTTGTCGCCCCGCGTGAACGAGACGCATTTAATAACATTCTACATGCATATGTAAAGCCCTTGGTCAGCCAGTGTTTCAGTGTTTGTTCTTTCTCTTACTCTCAGCGTCGATCACCCACGCAAGCATTTTTCTCTTTTATTCTACGCGTCATTTGTCAAGTCATTGATCCCGAACGACCGGAAATAATAGTATTAAATAATTGGAAATAATTTCGCAACACAATTCGACCGACCTAGGGCCGATTAGTCCTTGCGCCTGGTATTCATTTAGCATAAGTTCGAGAAAAATGAGAGAGCATTGCAAACACTTTTTGATAATATATAAATCACAAAAAAAATTCATGCACATTGAAGATACTGAAGAGATTAATTTTGCATAATAATTATTCTAAATTGTTATCAACAAATTGATGAGAAAAAAAATTTTCAACACATTTCCCGCAAAACCACTTTTTTTTTAATGAAAATGATTCATTCATTTTTCTGAATACGTATGCATTTTTTCAGATTTTTTAATTCACTTTGAATTTTTTTCTTTTTTATATGGAAAAAATATGTGAAAAAAATAAAAAAAAATCAAAGTGAATTAAAAAATCTGGAAAAATTCATACGTATTCAGAAAAACCCTGATTCACTAGCTTTAATATAATCCAAAAAATTTGGGAACTATTTCTGAGCTTTTAAACTTTTTAATTCCAATTTCACCATTCATATTAAGTTGCAACATTTTACCCCTTAAAAATACGATAAATAGTTAGTCAAATATGATTGATTTATTCCCTTCAGAAACGTTTTCCTGGACAAAGGTGACAAAAAACATGTTGTTGAATTATCGTTTAGTACCATTCGCAATGAAATCATGATTTGTGGAGTTATTGTGTACCTTTTTTTGGCGATGCTTAATAAGAGTACATGCATGTTGCATCAATTCGTCTCGGTCTCGACGGGAAGAAGAAGAAGACGAAGCCGCCGGGTATAAGTCAACGAACCGGTGCCCAACCCGATACCGGTTAGTCGCGCTCGTCCTCTGGTCTCTTGGCTAACATTGCTAACGAACTCAACGGCTGAGCCTCTCGTGAACTTCGCGTGGGTCTCTCTCTTTATCTCTCCGCTTGTTTCGTCTCGTGCATCAGTATGAGGACCAATGTACTTGGAAATAAGCAGAGGAACCTTTACTTCGGTAGATCGGAGAGGGATGATGAGTCACACATTGCGAGTTGGTGAGCGCACAAGCGATTACCCGGAACCCTGAGGAAACAGTCACGAGAATGATGCGCCGATTCCGTTCAGGTGACTCGTACTCGCGCTCGATTTTTTTTTTTTACTTTATACTATTTATATAACTCCACGACACGTCTCAGCTTAAAACCCGCAGTGCGAGAAGACTCGAGACGGATGAGATGAGAAATGTTTTGGACAACCTGATGGGATAAGCCCGGATGACATCGACATTGCTTCTATACAAAAGCCTCGATCCTCCAATTCGAACAAATACCTGCTGCCTAAAATATCTTGCAGCGAAATAAAAATAGAAGAAATAACTTAACATTTTATTCGGTGGCAAATGAAATATTTGGTGGATTTTGACAGATTTTTATTTACCAAAATAAGGTCTTCGAATTTTTCGGTTGCAACACTCTTTTTTTCCTCAAAAAATGTATTTTGTCGTTTATTAAAAGAACCACAAAGCTTAAAGTGAATTTTATTCAATAAGGAAACTTAAAAATCACGAGTGAAAATATTTTTCACGTAGTTTTCATACCCCAACGATTTAGCAAAGAAAAATAAATATTACGAAACTCGAAAATGGGTTTTCTAATTTGAATAATTAATAATTCAAAGAATATTCTTTTTATATTCTAGTCCAATTTGTGTAATTAAATGTTGACGTTAAAATTAGGTTGAAATAGCGAAATCAATGGATAGAAAAATAATGTAAATCGATTGATCTCGACAGCCTGGAGGATGCTTGTACAAGATTTCCGCTCTCCTCTCGCTGGCTATGTGGTTTGTTGAGTACTGTAAAGCTAAAGCAAAACCACGAGCTAATTAGCCTGCGGAGGCTATGGTAGAGCGGGTAGTTGGCCACCGAGTGTCGGCCTATCTGTATATCTCCGGACCTATAGGGAAGGCGCGTGTGTCGATGGAGCTCCACGAATCTGGGATCTGGCTCCGTTGAGCTCCACGGATTATCGCTACCCGTGTAAACTCACGTGGTCTCCTGTACCCACGCCGACCAGAGCCGCACACACGAGGTCGCGGGGCATTAGCGAGAATGTCGTAAAGTAACTCTCGAAGCTGGTACCTACGTACTACTCTACAGTTACGTAGAGAGCTATAGTTCTTCCAGGTTATAGGTTTTGCTTCTCGTTGGAAACATTCAGCTCCGTTATATCCGGCTCTCTTTCTCCACCTGGATTCCCGAAAGAATTAACGAACGACTGGTTTAGAATTTTTATCATTTTTTTTTCTCTTTTTTAAGACCGTCATATCTTTTCATATGATGACTCGATTATCGTTTGTTTATATTTATATTTTTATTTATTTTCTACCGGGTCGGATATTTTTCAATTTTATTTTCATTTATTATTTCTTTTTGTTTCATGTATGTGAGACATTCCACCTGGTTTCGACCTGGATTTGACCTGTGACCGTTCCGATTGGGTCCGCAATTTTTTATATGATTGACATAACTCGAAAAAAATACAAATTAATTTTTTTACTTTATTTTATTTTTTACATTTGGAATTGTCTAAGATTTGTTTAAACAAATTATTAAGACAGATTTTAAAAAACTGAAAAAATTCTGACATAACTTTTTTTTTTCGTAAATGAACATTTTTGGCTACCAAGCCTAAGTGTGCCGACGATTCCATCGATTTTTTTCGGCCTTTTCTTAACAAACAAAAAAAATAAAAAATTGGAAAAAAAGTATCTTCGAGATGAACAGCAGCTAAAAATTTGTTGTGTTTTTATAATTTTTTTCAGATTTTTACCATTGCATGTGTATATCTTGGAAAAAGTCTATATAAATTCTACAAATCATGTGTTGCATAGAATAATTTTCTAGCTGCTGCCCATCGTAGAGTTCCTATTTTTTTTTCTTCTAATTTTTTTGTTTTTTTAAGTCCGAAAAAATAGATGGATTGACCGGCCCACTTCGATTTGATAACCAAAATTTTTTATTATCGAAAAAAAGTATTTTAGAATTGTTTCAGATTTTTAAAAATGTGTCTTAATAATTAGTTTAAACAACTCGTAGATAATTCAAAATGCAGAAAAAATAACGAAATAAATTAATTGGTGCTTTTTGAAGTTGTCAATCAGATAAAAAATTGCGGTATCAATCGGAAGGGTCAGACCCAAGTCCAAACGAGGTGGAATGCCTCATGTGTAATATGTATTGTGTCGGATCATTTAGTCCTGGAGCACTAATATATCTATTAATATTTAAAAATTATCTCAGGTTTCGAAGGTGGGCGGGCAATATAGCCTAGGTCCTGAATTTTCTAAGTGACTTATGTACATTTAACATGGTAATGATAAGTAAAATGCAACACCCTTAAATTGTGTTAAAAGTCGTCATAATGTAAAAAATAGGAAACAACACACTTGCAACACGCTTGATTTTAGAATATACGGAGAAAAATAATTGGTCTCCCTAAGCAACTCACATGGCTAAATACGCTCCAAACGACTATGTTGGCTGAGTTAATCAATTTCTTCGTTGGGCCGATCAACTAGTTGCTTGTGACACCCAATTCGTTGGTTACCAACCAAATAATTAATTGTCCCAACCAACGTAACGAGTTAGTTTATTGGCTAAACCAATTTTATCGCTTCGAGTCTATTTAACCAAGTATTTTTTTCCGCGTATTGGCCCTGATTTTTCTAAGTTTCTCAATGAGATCTCACCCCCTCCCGCAAGCCTCTGATTCTTTAAAATCTCCTTATAATATCCCCCAAGACCCGATCATGGGGATCATAACTGGAATGACGATAAGTAATTTCCGAAATTGCTACCTACGTACTCCTCGAAGATGTGGTCTTGCTTCTCGTTGGCACATTCAGCACCGTTATATCCGGCTCTCCGCCTTCAACCGGATTCGTGAAAGAATTAAAGAACGACGAGGCCGCGGTGAGGATTTTTTTTGTTTTCGTTCACCCCTCGTCGCGACCATTAAATATATATATATATGCGGTGGATTCAGCGAAACTTTTGTGAGAAGACGACTAGCCGGAAGCCCTTCGTTCCAAGCTATATACGCGGCCGTTGTCCTCCACGTTTTTTTCATTATTTCATTCGTTCTACCGCTCGTCTGGTATCTTGATAACAAGCTGGTAGGTGAGACGCTGGGTTTACCGGATGTCCATCGTACGACGCCGCCGGAGCTCGCGGTGCGCTCTCCCAGAAATCCGGAGTCTACTTTATTCACGACAATACAAGAAACACGAGACAATTCTCTCTTCTCACTCTTGCACTATGTCTCGCCTCTCGTGCTTTTAGTTTTCGTCGTCGACGGTCCACGAGCAAGGACAATGGCATACTGTGCGCATGAGCTTAAGCTTTCACGAGAAAACTGAAATAGAAATAATTTTCACGTTGCATTATGAATGTTTCGGTTTTTTTAAATATTTTTTTATGTCGTTGCATTTTTACATGTAATTTTTGGAATTTCGTCTGTACTGCGTCGGGCAGAATAATGAATTCATCTTGACAGCTCAATTTTGTCAGGCGTAATAGCAATTTGAAAAATTGAAAAAAATAAGGGTGTATAAAAACTAAGAATAAAATAAGTAGTGGGTCTTTCTAAATTCCAAACTTGTATTAACAATCTCGATAGCCTAAGTTGGCATCGCTTGCGACTAACGGTTATGGACCATTCGATATATTGTGATTCTCGAGATAGTGTTTGTTAAGTTGGCACATAACCTGCAACCAGCATCATAGTGCTAGTCGACATAAAAAAAAAGAGAAAAGTTGACAGGACGAGTCGACCGTAACCGCGTAAAAGTGTGCGCATATAAAAATCGTTCCGTGACGTATAAAGCCGGTAAAACAGGGTAGAAGAAGGGTTATAAAAAACTATCGTAAAAAAAAGAGGGAAGATGGGAGAACACGGAAAGAATATACTTTTTTTTGCGAAATAAAAAAAGAGAGCAAAAAAAAATGAACATCGGATGACTCTGCAAGCTGTCAAAGCTGAACTAGTATTAAATTTCCTTGGGGTCCGTGGATAGCTTCTTCTTTATTACATCCCCGCAAAAATGAAAGTTTTCGAATGCTTCCATACCTTTTTCTCAAACATTGAGCAAGAGAGAAAGTAGAAAAACAGGAAAAAGCTAAATGACCCGCTTTGAGCTGAGTTTCTTGTTCGTCGTCGTAATATACAGTACAGGTATTTTTTTTTCTCGTACTTCTCTGTACTTTGGCCGACCTGCCCATCTGTTCAGTGCACTAACTCGTTGGTTGAAGTAGCAGAAACTCGGAATAACACACAAGCACCAAGGGGGTAAACATGGCGAACGATGCACTCGCAGTTGCACCGTCGCACTGGTAGTGTTCCAGTGAGTATGTGTGTGTGGGGCAAGAAAAACGAAAGCTAAAAGAGCCTGAGCTACAGCTAACAGAACAAGCTGCACAGAGAATGCGAGAGAGAGAGAGGAAAAAAGAGAGTGCCGAAGAGCGAGAGCTTTACGATCGTCAATTTTATCGACGTTTTAACCAAGTTTCGCTCGTTCCGTTTCTCGCCGTCCCTCCCGTACAAATCGTAGCTAGGTCTGCTCGTCGCGTTGCGTTTGACTCGCCATACACTCTGTGTGCGCATGCCGTTTGTCTTTTTTCATTTTTTTTTTCATTTTTTTTCACCCATCCAACCCCTTTTTCACCGCTGGTTCGCCGCTCTTCTCTTTTACTCGTTTACGATCTCCCCAGCAGGCCACCTTTCAACTCTTGGAACTCTCGGCTGGAACTGAATCATCTCCCGACCGGGTTTTCATCGGTTTTTTTCCCGCAAGGTCGAAATGTCGTACTGGGGGTTCGTCTGTTATACACACACACATATATACGTATACATATATTCGCGTAAAAATCACTCGCTAAATATTACCTATGCAAATTAAACCTGGCCGACGCGTTTCATATTCCCACTGGAGTAAAACTCGTTTTCCGTGCTTTACTTTTTTTTTCCTCAATTTCCACTTTTCTACTGCAGTAGCAGCAGCAGCACCGGCAGCCAGCACGTACGATATTTCCTTCATTGTTTTATTTTCCTTTTTTACGGGCAAAATACTCACTTTCCGCACGTTTTACGATCACCCTGGGCCGGTTTCTTTGGCTGACAGCAGCACCTTTCAACTCTGGTGCACCAAGTAGCACCAAGCAAGGGGATCCTGAGGTTCGCAGAGCCACCGTGAAGAGAGATCCAAGACGGGGTTTGAAAGGTCGGGCTAACCAGACGAAAAGGGGTAGTTGTAGTAGTCGTTGAGAGTTCGCGGTGTAGCAACAATCCGGGAACGAGAGGAGAGGCGTCACGAGGTACCCCATGCGGCCAACACCACTCCCGAACACGCACGCCTGCCCGGATGCGGTTCAGCTTGCTCTCTCTCTCTCTCTCTCTTCTTCTTCCCTTGTCGGTGCTATATACTTCCAAGAAACGGAATTATTGATTTCCCAGTTGGCTGGTGGTACCAGCAGCAGTTGCGAGAGGGGTAGAGCCGAGGAGAACCGGAGTTCAGGGGTTCCTTCTCTCTCTCTCTCTCTCTTATTCCATAGCCTTGGTTGGTTCTCTTCTCTCGAGAACTCTAGGCAAGCCCCCCACGTACCCAGAGCTCGAATTTGCTCGGTGCACCGGCAGAGAGATTCGCGCCACTTCGACGTCGTCGTCGTCGTGGGCCTCACGTCGGATTATAGAAATTGGATCTTGTCCTCTCACTCTCTCGCTCACTTTTCATCTCTTGCCACGATCATGATCGCCTTCTCGACTTTTGCCTTCTCTTCTCCTACCTTCTCTTCGTAACTGTCATCATGTCATGCCAGGTTTCTTGATCCTTCCCATGGAATTCTGGATTTTCCACGATCGATTAAGTATCATAGATATCATGAGAGAGAGGCAGGGAGAGAAGGGGATATGGCGAAGGCAGTATAACTATGAGATTTCTGGGTGAGAATTGCCGCTGCTGATGCTTCTACTGGAAGTGAAGAGAATCTGGCGATCGCTGACTTCCGGTTGCTGACGTTCCTCCGGAATTTCTCAACTTTGCAGGCAGCCGCGGCTCACTCTCATCTCTGCAGTTGGGATTCCGCGTGCGGAGACGAAATCCTTCGCTCTCACCGATGTTCTCTCCAAATGGAATCGAACGAAAGTTCCGAGTCTTCGAGGGGTATCGCATAGCAAAGCTCTTGCTATAGCTGATGCTTCTCAACATTCTCTCCTCTCTATCTCACCTTCTTCTCTCCTTTTCCACCGCTCGACTTATTTCACGAGTGCGCGCTTCAATGTATAGATAGTATTGCGAGCTGAGACTCTCGGGTAAATTTTCTATTACACGAAGAAGGGCAATCGACTGGAGCCAACGTCATTTCCGAGGTTCCATACTCGGGGACTCCTCTGCACTCCTTGATTTTACCGAGTGACAGGGATTTTCACGGATTACCAGACCTTACTGCAAATTCAATTGGCTGAGAGCGAAGAAACTTTAGCTACTTCGGCGATATAACTTGGAAATTTTCAGGTTTCAATTTTCCTTTGAGTATTAATTAATGAGAACGTCGTTTTGAATGTAAGAGGGGCTAATTTTACAGACAAATTCGCCAAGGTTATGTGTAAAGCGACAAAGTTCATTATAATTCACGACAATTCTCTGGAAACCTTCAGAATTTTCTTTGTTCACTGAAAATAAAATGGCATTGATTGAAAAAACAATTTGCATAGGGGATACCATATTTAGGCAGCCCGCAAGCAAATCGTTGTTCATACAATGAATTTTCTTTCCCCATTGCTTCAGTTTGCATATGAGCTCACTTCAGTTTCCCACAAAAAAAATCGTTCTAATAGTAGTATTGATAAGAAAATAAATAGGGCGCGAAAATTAAATGCCGGGATGTTTAACCGCTTGCAGCTCTCCATCATTGAACAATGAATCGATAACCGATAACATTTCTAACAGCTCCACTTCTCTCCTATTTTTTCTGTAGATTCAGTAGAATTGAGAGAACGAAATGTTTTAAACTCACATCGAGTATTCTCCTGCCGTTCGGAAAATCGTTCATTTCGTGGTCGCTGTATCCCAGCTTTTTCTCTACTACACACACACACATATATATATATATATATATATGTATATACATATAAATATATCTATATGTCTAGTAGCTCTCGTTTCGCGACAATTTTTAGATTTTCCCGAAATTGGATTGGCCGAAACTAACGAACGTTCGTCCGCATAATTGATTGGGACGTGGGTAGTTGGGGAAGTGAGTAGTCGGTAGCAGAGTGGTGAAGAGACAGCGGGGTGCATCAGCCAGAGCTTTTGGCGAGTGCAGGCTCACACGCTCGCGGCCAGTTGACAGTACGCGCGCAGAGAAACGAGAAGAGCAAAAAAAAATTGTAATACAGGAAAAGAGAGGTACAACGAATGTGTGTAAAAGTGTGGGTGTATATGTGTGTGCGTTGGGGTGTGTGTGCGTGTCTGACGCCGCTCGATGAAACTCCCAAATTACATTGCGGTTATACAAATACACGATGAAAGCAAGAAATTCAGGTCAAAGCAGAGTCCTACCCTACATGTGTATGTACGCTCGCAATTATTCCATAGCTACATTGCTGCTCCCTCTCTTTGCAGAGCGCGAATTGCCGCGTCGCTGAGGTTCAATGAACTTTTGTTTATTTGTATAGCGTTGATAGACCCGCATAATGGGATTTGTGTAGCGTGCGAGAGGCGTTCAACAGAGAAAACTATGGGACCTGACCGCAGAATCGACGACAGAGAGTAACCATTACCAGGGTTGGGCGTTGTCCATCGCACATATATTTCCGGTTTCGGGTTATCTCCTCTTTTATATCGTAAAAAAACGGTTCGGTGGGAACAGAGTATCAAAAAAATGTAAATATATCGAGGGACGTACAAACCTCGGTAGGGATTTTTTTTATCAATAAGTACCACAAGACTCTGGTCCCGGAACCGGTATAAATATTTCTCGGTTCGAAATGCCATTTCTATATATTCGTATTTCTTTTTTTCCCTTCTTCCTTTGCTTTATTTATTATTCTCATAGTCGGACAAGGTAGAATCTCGAAGTAACCCTCGAGCTCGCGGCTCAGATTTATGGGGTATCTCGTGCGATTCGTCCGGGGGTAGTTTTTGTGTCCAGAGGGATGCGGGACGAGCCGCGAGACGCTGCTCCCTGACTCGGTCTCTCACGTTATATAAATCCCATGGGTCGCGAGTTAGGTACACCCTCGGGGAACCGAAAAAAAACATGTAATAAACGTTGGTTGTCCCGTGGGCGGCACCATTGGGGTATAAGGATAACCCGGCTCGCTGCACTGCGTGTGGCCATAATTTTGGGTTTCTTTAGCTGTATGTCGGGGACAAGTTGAGTGGAATATACCAACTCTTCGATCTCACATTTTTTCTACCTTATTTTCTTACTGTTTTTCTTCCTCCCTTTTTTTTCGACGTTGATGTCATGATCTCGGTGCAGATCGCTGAAGCCGGAAAACCGGTGTGGCGATGTTCGGGGGGCTGGAAACTAGGAGTGTCCCGGGTCATATCGATTCGACACCTTCGCGAGGGGTTCCTACGTTCTACAGTTACATACCATTGTATACCATATAGATATATATATGTATATATATCTATCCGGTACACTCTGTGATCCTCCTGTCTGTAACCTCGAACATTCGCTCCATTTTCCTCCACTCCCACTATTCCCTAGGGTAGCGTTTTTTCCAATGTCGAACGAGATAGTACGCAGTCGTCTTTTATTGTTATCGTCATAATAATTCGGAGGTCGGGTTCATCTTGATCAACCGTCTCTGACGGGGGGGTATAAGCTTCTGCTGTCGTTTGCAAAATCCACTGGGCCAGAGACCCTTCAAAAAACTCCTTTGAATAACGAAATTGACATTATGCAAAATGAGCTGCTGCAATCGATGTCCTTTCTGAAGATTTGCCTTGAATTGAGAATTTTCACAATTGCAATTCGATACTTTCAATGAAAATATATTGACGATGGTTTCAAAGGAGAAGCAACTCTTGTTACGAGTGGTTATAGTTATAACGAAGGGGTCGTATTAGTTGGAACAGCTCGAGAATAGTCGATCCACTGATAACCGTGGTTAGGGGCTGTTCTCGTCTGCGAATTAACTGCCACAAATCACCGAGCAACAGCTCTTCTTGTTCGCCATTAGTCGGTGCTTCCCTCGAGTCCGTACCGCGCTACTGGACTGTTAGAGAGTTTCAGCTCGTGTATGTGTGTCTGCATGTATGTGTTTTGGTGAAGGGAAGAGGAACGGGGTTTGAGAAAGTGTTTTCAAGCAGTGGTGAAGCGTAGAGGGTTCGTCCTCCACGAGGCAGAAGAAGAAGGATATTGGCAAGGGATGAAAGAAGTCTCGTTGAGTGAGCAAAGTAGCATCAACGCCAGTAAAAGGTTGAGTAAAATAGCGGAGGGTCTTGGCCCCCCGAAGGTCTCGTTTTGTTTTCTGTACGGAGCAACGAAACGATTTCTCAGTGTCGAAGGAAGAGACTGGTAGGCGGCGTCGAGGCTCCGCCTAATCTTGCTTCTTCCTCAATTATTCTTACGGCTCTTCCTAGACGTCCATCTTCGTCCAGGAAGTACGCGAGTGAGAGGGACTGAAAACGACTACCGGGGGGGAAAAAACACAAAACAGAACAAAAAGCGACGAAGCGAAATGGTTACGAGATAGTTTCAGCTTCGCGCTAGACTATCGAAAATAGCCCTGGTAAAACTACCCTCTTTACGTTCGCTTTTACCCTCCTTATGACTGTGCGATCGTCAGCTCCGATCAGACGAAGTGATCTCGATAATCAGTTGTGACTAATCGAAGGAAGCTCGTAACGAAGCTCGTTCGCGCTTCGCTCTGGTTCTCTTGCGCCATTGGCTTATCGCTAATGGGCCATAAAAGCTTATGGTGCGCGATGCCTGTTCGATATGCTGGAAGCAGCTCGAGCTTCTAACCACCCGAACGTCAGCCTTTGGTTATACAATACCAGAAGGCTCGCGCCGTTGCTTCCGAGAATTCCCTTTTCCCTGATTAGGTGCTTTCTCAGACACACGCATATGCTCCAACCGTATGATCACCGTACCGGGAAACGCAATCACACAGTGCGCAATTACAGAAAAGAATACGAGCGACCTCTTTGGGTGGTTGAAGCGAAAAAGCCTATCCTTAAATTCGATCCGGCAATTGCTGCGGGAAACAAACCCTGCACAATACAATGCTTTTGTGACTACCATGGGAACTCGCATAATTTCGCGCATAACGATCGTTGCTAAGAGCTTCTATAGCTTCATATTTACCTTGCTCTCTCTCGCTCGCCCTTAAGCACCGGATATATCGAACGTTCATAATAATGCGGCCGGAAGAGAACCCTCTGGTCCTCACAACCCTCCCTCAGCCCTTATGCCAACGCGATGCATCACCGCGGCTCATGCTCCGATGCAGCGCTCTACCCTTAACGAGAATATTTCGCGTGATGCGCTTTGCCAAGGACTATCACCCTTGTTCGGCCCTCTCGTCACAGAATGCGGCTATGTACCCTGCTGTATACTATACTAGTTATATAGTAATATCGGTAGAACGAGCGAGCTTTACTCCCTTGCCATCACCCCGCAAACCCCAAGTATTTGACGAATATTACATTGCGACGGATAATGCGGATCACCTAAGGGAATATTGCTGTAATACCGTCAAAAGTCAACCGCTTGTACACCTGATGCCAATCATAATCAATTTTCACCAATCTACATTATCGTCTTCCAACTGCATAATTATAATTCAATAAAGATTAATTAATATCGTCAGTTATGAAATTTTCACTCTTACAAAGTAGCTAATATGGCATTAACATTGTTTGAAGAATTGTAGGGTCAACTCTTAGAAGGGTGGGTGATTGTTGACACAAATGTATACGTTGCCAACAGTGAATTGTAGTATGACTGATCCGCATTGTCAGCAGTTTCGCTTAGTTCTGTGCTCTGACGTTGTAGTCCGGCGCATACACATGATGGGGCTGGGGTATTACGTGCTCCGGATTCCTTCGTCGCGTGCACCACCAGCAGCAGCAGCAGCAGCAGCGGCGTACTATCTCTCGATACGTTGCTAGGGATGCTAGCACGCGGGCCAGAGAGCGATATTAACGCGGCGCGTCCCCGTCGTAACTGGGAATCAGCAGTCGCAAGCTCCTGCTGCTTCCATGTAGGAACATCTCTCTCTCGCTCTCCCTCTCTCTTCATCCTCCTCGTCCATCGTATCTATATCTAGACATATATAATACATGGAATATACGGTTGCACGAGAGAGTGTACACATAAAGAATAGTCTCGGCAGAACGGAGGGAGATGGAACGAAATGAAACGGGGATCGCGACCAAGCACGAATCGCCAGGGTGCTAGCCGTAACCTTTATGGCGTCTGTCGTGGACGCGTATCACCGTTCCCACCCCCTTCTCCCAGCACCGACGTCGTAATAAATAGTCGACGATATAAAACCTACAGGGGCGAAAGATCGTGGAGAAGCTTGGATCTACGATAACGTTGGAATCGTGTCCCGAACCACCTAGCATCGGGACGTTTCAACGTTTTCGATATAAACTCGCTGCCCTTTTTTCTTCTTTTTCATTTCTTTCTCCTTACCGCTTTAGCCCTTTAGAATCTGAGACGTGGAATAGAAGAATCGAGATGTCGTTTTATACGTGGCACGAAGGGCAGACAAAGTTTACGATATAAAGCTAACGTTCGTAATATGCGATAGATGTAGTTGGTGCGACGCCGCTAGGTGGCGAACTGTTCGAACGTTTCTCACACGCAATACGTCTGTCATAAGTCTATAAATTTCCGGGGCTTTCACTCTTTTCGTGCTTATTCAGGCTTAAATGAGGGACAATGTAGCTTGCTTTGAATGATGGTAGACCAATGGGTATCACACACCACAGACGGGACAGCTACAGAGATTATTTTTCGAGTCGGTTAATGGAAAGCTGACCGGGAATAATATTCATTGGTTTGGATCGTGATGGTCTGCACAATTTTCGAACGTATAACGAGAAACCTCGACCGCAACAGATCCCCGCAGGACGTTCTGTCTATTGGACAACTGAATATCATGGAGCCCCTCCGCCCCAGTAAAATCGACGGTACGTTGTCCGGCTATAGTTGTGCGGTTAACAAACCTGTTTCTCGTTTGGGAATCCTATAATAAATATAGTGTGAGATATAGAACAATAGTACGAATGTGTTCTATATACATAAATACGATGAGGGAGTTCGAGTGTCCCTGCAAAACGAGCCGAAAAGCTCTATCCGCGTATAAACAAGGGTGGTATACAAATCCTGTCATTTTCAATTTCCCATATGCGGAGAATCCGAACCCTGATCAATTGATCCACCGGCTCCTACTCTCAACCCCTCTTTCCCCTTCTCACTCCATCGAATCAAGCTCAAAACGTATGGCAAGTTCCTGCGGAGCACGGATTAATCGATCTGTCGACGGATTCATTGGCTCTATATTGGCCTCTCGGATGGTGCGTAACGCTCGTGCAAAATACATCGTGGCACAGGTATTCGTGCAACGTTGCGTTAATGCACTTTCATCGACACGCAATACTATTACGCCCGATGCGGAGCACCCTTTTCATCCGATTGTCACTCGCTTCGCGCTGTAATTCGAATGGCGTCGGCGTGTTCCATCAACCAGTGAATCAGGATGAAGCGAGGAAGAGAATTAGAGACAAACGAATATCGAGCTCTCTTGAACAGTAGCTTCCAGGTTTTCAAGAGGTATTCCCCACTCTAAGTGAGGCGAGATTCGCTCGCGCACCGCGTTGATGCGATTTTAACTCATTGATTATTTTTTCAGGGTATAGAAGAGAGAAGGGTGTAAAATGTTGGTAGCTATTTTCTGCTGCGTTCTCCTGACTACCTTGTAAGAAAGTTCCAATAAAGATTACAGCGTCTTCCGGTCTCTGGAGAAAATCACAGTGAAGCGCCGAGCAAAGAGGAGAAAGGCCAGGGCAAATAAATAATGCAGTCAGCAGGAGAATTTCTACGCCGAGCGAGAGAGAAACTGTGGGAGCCGAAGCTACAGGAAAAATGGAAGAGCATCTAGGCTATGGTGGCGCGGACAATCGTTTCAGAGGTACGAGGCAGGCCTTCCTCGACAGTGTAATTCGATTTTAAAGGGGTGATAATTTCTTAGGGAGACGCTGGAGGCAAAAGCGGACTAGAGGGCCAGCCTGTAAAACGATAGAAAAGGTGGTCTTGCGCTAAAGGTGTTGTGCTAGTAGCGCGACTCCTCGACTCCCGTTCAAGTGCCACTGGGGTAATTACGGAAAAGCCTTCGTTGCCTTCTTTCCTCTGTCTCTCTCTCTCTCTCTCTCTTTCGTTCAGCCCCTGAGGGAGGGAGGACAAGCGAAAGGGCCACGCTAGCGGGCGAAAAAGCGAGATACCGAAGAAAACGAGCAAGACGGAAAACACGGAGATGGGGAAAAAGCGTCAAGAGCATGAGCGGGTATTGCTGGGAAGAAGAGCCTTGGTATCCGGCAAGACTGACGCTGAAACTGTGAAACAAAAACTATTACGTCCGCGCCAATTTTGTAGAAGTGGCTGGCAGCTTTTCGTCTACTGGTATCTCAACGGAAAGTCGTGGCGCAGATCTGACAAACACAAAACACGGTCAGATTCCCACACAAACAGCGTACACGGAGAGAAGAGTACGGAAATACTAATACTTGTCAGTGTAGTAATCGAATCAAAACGAATCCTTTAACACTCATAAGACTTAACATCCAATCCTATAACAACATATGTTAAAACTTTTTTCTGCATCATGAATCAAGAATGATTAAAATACTTTTCGTGACGTTTCTTATGGATCCAAACTGACATATGTCTCTCCGCGTATGGGAATATAATCAATAGGTCGAATTATAACATATCATTCTCTATGGCAATCTTTTTCATATTTTATGTACGGGGTTTTCTTTAAAAATCTGATTCATGCACTTATTTCTTTAGAGTCTCGTAAAATTTGTTCATTTCGATCAAAGATGTGTGGCATATACTTGAAACAGGACATAAAGGAAATGACGATTGCATGGGCGTTTTTCCGACGATAAGTTGAGCCTATACTTGAGCCAGATCCCACTGTAATCTCTCTCTCATATTTCGCCACGTTCGCCCGAATGTCAGTCTCATTTCGCCTTTAAGGGCTTCACGAATAGCCGAAATAGGGGAGAAGTTCATCTGCAATCGAGAATATACGATAAATAAAGTCATTGATCGTTGCACGCGTGTTACTATGGTGCTGTTCAAGAGTATTCCGAAAGGTCCCCTTTTCGGAATACGAGAGGTGTTTAACCCCGGGGATTATTCGCCGTCTATTTTCATCCCCTGATTCCCGTTTATTGCGAGGGTGACCAAAGCGTTCTTTCCGTTATTACGGCTTCTGAAAAAGGGAGAACATGTCATGCTTTTCTTGTTTTTCCTTTAGTTTTCCGTATATCAACGTATAATGCCTGTAGATGTATTACAAAGCTCCGCGTGACGATGTCGTACATGCGTGATAATGCTACGACCTCCCGTGACCCCTAGTATAGTGGCCCCTAGACGTAAAGTACGTATCTGAAGAGCGAAAGAGAGAGCGAACCATTGCCATTGGATAACGTTTCGCGCGTGTGTATTTTTCTCGTACAATTTCGCCCTCTCGATGTTCACCCTGTCGTGGTTGAATCCTCGCACGGTGTCGGCGCTGGCGGCGAGGGAGTTGAGACGAGTCAACTGGCTGGCGTTTTTCCCACGTATGTAGCAACGAAGATAGAACTTGCCGCGCATCAAGCACCTGAGGTGGCAATGGACGTATAAATTGGCCACATTTTCCAATCGATGAGGTAGTCCTCGTTTCTTTTTCCATCTCTTCTTTTTTTTGCTGTATAGTTCACCTGCAATTTGTGTCACTACTGAATTACACCCTATCCTCTTCTTCTTCAACATTTTATGTATTTTTCTTTCTCTCATTTTACCGGGTAAACCGTTATTACACGGCTCAGTGTTATTTTTATTTCTCTTTGGACTGGCAAACAGTTATGTTATGGACTTGCGGATCTAGTGCGGAGGCCCTTCAAGACTCACGAATTATTCATTGAGGTACACACGCGAACGAGCGAGCGAGATGTATAGCCCCTCGTGACTCTCCGAGTACTAATTGATCGAATCTCCGTTATTCCTCTAGCGCTATTCTCTGCGGGGCTTGTGCTCTCTTGGTTATTCTATCTCTCTGTCTCTCTTTCGCTCTCTTGGCTTCCTCCGAGTGCGCAGAGGGTAACCTGGCTCTCTCACCCGGGACGTTACCATATATAACTCTCTCTCTGTCTCTCTGACACAGCGCGAGCCTCCTGTCACTCTCTTTTTCTCTCTCTATCACGTCGCTATTGGCTACCGTTGCTCTCGGTCGTCAGTGCATTAATGCAATCCCCGGCGAGCATCGATGCACACTCTGTGCACTGTTCGGAGCTCGAAACGTCTCTCACTCGATATCTCGATGCGTGTTGGCCTCGAATGATCGATTCGGATTGCTTCCTTCCGCGACACGCGTCCGCTCTCTACGCTCCTATCTCTTGCTCATTCCGCTGCTCGGACGTTATCCACTGAATTTACTAAAGCATCGCCTCAGAAGTGAACGGCTGGCCTGATTCTCGAGCCTCTGGCTTCGCAGCCATAGGGGAAAAGACTCCAGGAAAAACCGGAAAATATCATGCGATTTTTTATTGGCTCAGCAAAAATTAGAATAAGGTAAACGGCCCTGTTTCTGACGCTGGTCCAGTTCCTGACGCGGTATTTTAGCATAGGCGGCTTCTCCCACCATTCCAGAAACAGCCAATAGTAAGTCGTAAATGGTGGCGTCACAAACTACGACACTCGTTAGGTCCTCGTTTACTCTATGGTTTTACATGGGCAGAGTGAGAGGGTTGTCCTTACATCGTCCCAAACTGGGCCGTTTACCTTACTTTAGGGGATTTTTAAGTGGTTCAGGAAAATGTCAATGAGTTTGAAATTGGTCAGGGAAAACAGAAAAATGCTAGTAGATTTTTATTGGTTTTAAAAATTCGAGAAAATGTCAATGAAACTAAAATTGATCAGAGAAAAGCGGAACATTTTAGCGAACTTTTATTAGCAAAATTATTAATGATTTCATTCGTTGTTCCAGAGAATTTTTATAATTACGGCATTTCCTGTCAGTTCAGCCATTTTAAAAAAAGCTTAATATTTTTCGCTTAATTAGCCACATTTTACGTCTACTTAAGAGTGTTTTCTGTTTATTTTCATCATATTTTTCTTCCGATACACAGTAATTACATTCTTCATCTTCATAACTTAGAAAAACAAAATAGCGCAAGAAAAATATAAGGTGAAATTTCTTAAATTTTTTATAACCTTTCAGGAATATTTTCCAACAACATTTTGTGGCCATCCTAAGGGACGAACTTTTCAAACAATTTTTTCTTTCGTTACTCCCATTAACTCCTCGGCTTCGTGCTATAGTTACGTAATTCACGTACACGTGAGCCACGTAGTTGCATTAAGGTATGAAAGTGGGCGCGTCCTGACGTCGGCTGTAAAGTTAGACGCGAGGTGTGGCGAGGACAGGATTTTCGGCTGAGTACGTATGCATATTCTACGAGAGTATGTACGCCTTGTGTATACATCGTAGTGAAATTGCAGTAACATAGAGGTATACGTATAACTCGGTGTAAACTGCGAACGAGAGAACCGACCCTGATTTTTCTAACTCGTGGCCCAGCGGCGGTTGCTCGCTTTTCCACTGGAAGCCGGATGAATTCGGCGATCGGCACCCCTATCAAGCTAGCAGACGGATTTCCCAAAAATGGATTTACGATATACCATAATTAGGTGCTCATTAGGTGCTAATTTGGTACCCAGTTTATAATTTTAGTGCTCCTTTAATTTAGGCAGAAATGAAATTTGAAAAACCCTCTGCTAGCTTGATATCAAGCTAGCAGAATTCTTTGAAAATTAATGTTTTTCTTAACTTTTTTTCGGTAGGAATTAAGTGCTTTTAAAGTGCTTTCAGACAGTATAACTTTCAACCCCGAAAACCCCATGGAAATATTATTAAAAAAAAAAAAGATTTCAATAATGAAAAACTCAAAATTATAATAATAGCTGGATTCAACCTATACCATAATTAGGTGCTCTTTTAGTGCTTCCGAACGGTATAAGATTCGACGCTGAAAGATAACCGGAAAAACTAGAAATGAAATTTGAAAAAGCCTCTGCTAGCTTGATATTAAGCTAGCAGAGGACTTTGAAGGTAAATGTTATCCTTAACTTTTTTTGGCAGGCATTAAGTGCTTTTAAAGTGCTTTCAGCCATTATAACGTTCGACTCCGAAATACCCGTGGTAGTATTATTTTTCATTAAAAAAAAATGTCAATAATGAAAAACTCAAAATTTTCATAATAGCTGGATTCAACCATACCATAATTAGGTGCTCTTTTGGTGCTTCCGAACGGTATAAGATTCGACTCTGAAATATAACCGGAAACACTGTTTTTCTTGAATCTTAATTTGCATTTCTTGGAAGCACTTAAATTTTACGTCATTTCTGTGCAAACAATTTTCGACTTTTAAGAAATTGAGATGTCTCCTAGGATAAAGTAGGTTCTGAGATCGCGGGGGTGGAGCACTTAAATTCGAATTTGCGTTGCTCGAAAGCACCTAAATGGTACGACATTTTTGTCCAAAGAAATTCCGGGATTTAAAAAAATGTGATGTCACCTACGTTAGGGTAGGTATTGACATCGCAGGGGTGCGGCACTTTAATTCAATTTTTCGTTTCTTTATAGCACCTAATTCGTAGGTCATTTATATGCAGAGAAATTTAGGCATTCAAAAAATTCTGATATCTCCTACAATAAAGTAAGTTCTGAGATCGCGGGGTGGAGCACTTAAATCCAAATTTGCGTTTCTCGAAAGCACCTAATTCGTACGTAATTTCTGTGCAAAAAAATTTCGGCGTTTCAACAATTCCAATATCTCCTACGATAATGTAGGTGCTGAGATCACGAGGGTGGAGCACTTAAATTCCAATTTGCATTTCTCGAAAGCACCTAATTCGAACGTCATTGCTGAGCAAAGAAATTCCGAAATTTAACAACATCTCATGTCACGTACCCCAGGGTAAGTTTCGACATCGCAGCGGTGGAGCACTTAAATCCACATTAGCGTTTCTTGAAAGCACCTAATTCGTACGTCACTTCTGTGCAGAGAAATTTCGGCTTTTCAATAATTCTAATATCTCCTACGATAAAGAAGGTTCTGAGATCGCGGGGGTGGAGCACTTAAATTCCAATTTGCGTTTCTCGAAAGCACCTAAATGGTACATCATTTCTGTGCAGAGAAATTTTGGCATTTCAAAAATTATAATATCTCCTACGATAAAGTAGGTTCTGAGATCGCGGGGGTGGAGCACTTCAATTCTAATTTGCGTTTTTCGAAAGCACCTAAATGGTACGTCATTTCTGTGCAGAGAAATTTTGGCATTTGAAAAATTCTAATATCTCCTACGATAAAGTAGGTTCTGAGATCGCGGGGGTGGAGCACTTAAATTCTAATTTGCGTTTCTCGAAAGCACCTAATTCGTACGTAATTTCTGTGCAAAAAAATTTCGGCATTTCAACAATTCTAAAATATCCTACGATAATGTAGGTTCTGAGATCACGAGGGTGGAGCACTTAAATTCCAATTTGCATTTCTCGAAAGCACCTAATTCGAACGTCATTGCTGAGCAAAGAAATTCCGAAATTTAACAACATCTGATGTCACCTACCCCAGGGTAGGTTTTGACGTCTCAGGGGTGGAGCACTTAAATCCACATTAGCGTTTCTTGAAAGCACCTAATTCGTACATCATTTCTGTGTAGAGAAATTTCGGCATTTCAAAAATTCTGATATCTCCTACAATAAAGTAGGTTCTGGGATCGCGGGGGTGGAGCACTTAAATCCAAATTTGCGTTTCTTGAAAACACTTAATTCGTACGTCATTTTTGTGCAGAGAAATTTCGGCATTTCAATAATTCTAATATCTACTACGATAAAGTAGGTTCTGAGATCGCGGGGGTGCAGCACTGAAATTCGAATTTGAGTTTGTTGAAAGCACCTAAATGGTACGTCATTTTTGAGAAAAGAAATTCCGACATTTAACAAAATTTGATGTCACCTACCCCAAGGTAGGTTTTGACATTGCAGGGGTGGAGCACGTAAATCCAAATATACGTTTCTCGAAAGCACCTAATTCGTACGTTATTTCTGTGCAGAGAAATTTCTGCATTTAAAAAATTCTCATACCTCCTACAATAAAGTAGGTTCTGAGCGCGCGGGGGTGGAGCACTTAAATTCCAATTTGCATTTCTCGAAAGCACCTAATTCGAACGTCATTGCGGAGCAAAGAAATTCCGAAATTTAACAACATCTGATGTCACCTACCCCGGAGTAGGTTTTGACATCTCAGGGGTGGAGCACTTAAATCCACATTAGCGTTTCTTGAAAGCATCTAATTCGTACGTTATTTCTGTGTAGAGAAATTTCGGCATTTCAAAAATTCTGATATCTCCTACAATAAAGTAGGTTTTGAGATCAAGGGGGTGGAGCACTCAAATCTAAATTTGCGTTTCTCGAAAGCACCTAATACGTACGTCATTTGTGTGCATAGAAACTTCGGCCTTTCAAAAATTCTGATACGTCCTACGATAAAGTAGGTTCTGAGATCGCGGGGGTGGAGCACTTAAATCTAAATTTGCGTTTCTTGAAAGCACCTGATTCGTACGTCATTTCAGTGCAGAGAAACTTCGGCTTTTCAAAAAATCTGATATCTCTTACAATAAAGTAGGTTCTGTGATCGCGGAGGTGGAGCACTTAAATCCAAATTTGCGTTTCTTGACAGCACCTGATTCGTACGTCAATTCAGTGCAGAGAAAGTTCGGCTTTTCAAAAAATCTGATATCTCTTACAATAAAGTAGGTTCTGTGATCGCGGGGGTGGAGCACTTAAATCCAAATTTGCGTTTCTCGAAAGCACCTAATTCGTCCGTCATTTCTGTGCAGAGGAATTTCGGCTTTTCAAAAATTCTGATATCTCCTACGATAAAGTAGGTCGTGAGATCGCAGGGGTGGAGCACTTAAATCGAAATTTGCGTTTCTCGAAAGCACCTAATTCGTACGTCATTTCCGTGCAGAGAAAGTGCGGCATTTTTTAAATCCTGATATCTCCTACAATAAAGTAGGTTCTCAGATCCCGGGGGTGGAGCACTTAAATACTAATGCTTCCGAGAAACGCGAATTAGGATTTAAGTGCTCCAGCCCGCGATCTTAGAACCTACTTTATTGTAGGAGATATCAGAATTTATAAAATACCAAAATTTCTCTGCACAGAAATGACGGACGAATTAGGTGCTTTCGAGAAACGCAAATTTGGATTTAAGTGCTCCACCCCCGCGATCACAGAACCTACTTTATTGTAAGAGATATCAGATTTTTTGAAAAGCCGAACTTTCTCTGCACTGAATTGACGTACGAATTAGGTGCTTTCGAGAAACGCAAATTTGGATTTAAGTGCTCCACCCCCGCGATCACAGAACCTACTTTATTGTAAGAGATATCAGATTTTTTGAAAAGCCGAACTTTCTCTGCACTGAAATGACGTACGAATCAGGTGCTTTCAAGAAACGCAAATTTAGATTTAAGTGCTCCGCCCCGTGATCTCAGAACCTACTTTATTGTAGGAGATATCAGGATTTTTTAAATGCCGAAGTTTCTCTGCACAGAAATGACGTACGTATTAGGTGCTTTCGAGAAACGCAAATTTAGATTTGAGTGCTCCACCCCCGCGATCTCAGAACCTACTTTATCGTAGGAGATTTCAGAATTTTTGAAAAGACGAAATTTCTCTGCACAGAAATGACGTACAAATTAGGTGCTTTAGAGAAACACAAATTTGGATTTAAGTGCTCCACCCCCGCGATCTCAGAACCTACTTTATCGTAGGAAATATCAGAATTTTTAAAAGCCGAAATATCTCTGCACTGAAATGACGTACGAATCAGGTGCTTTCAAGAAACGCAAATTTAGATTTAAGTGCTCCGCCCCGTGATCTCAGAACCTACTTTATTGTAGGAGATATCAGAATTTTTTAAATGCCGAAGTTTCTCTGCACAGAAATGACGTGCCAATTAGGTGCTTTTGAGAAACGCAAATTTAGATTTGAGTGCTCCGCCCCCGCGATCTCAGAACCTACTTTATCGTAGGAGATATCAGAATTTTTGAAAAGACGAAATTTCTCTGCACAGAAATGACGTACGAATTAGGTGCTTTCGAGAAACACAAATTTGGATTTAAGTGCTCCACCCCCGCGATCTCAGAACTTACTTTATCGTAGGAGATATCAGAATTTTTGAAAAGACGATATTTCTCTGCACAGAAATGACGTACGAATTAGGTGCTTTTGAGAAACGCAAATTTAGATTTAAGTGCTCCACCTCCGCGATCACAGAACCTACTTTATTGTAAGAGATATCAGAATTTTTGAAAAGCCGAAATTTCTCTGCACTGAAATGACATACGAACCAGGTGCTTTCGAGGAACGCAAATTTGGATTTCAGTGCTTCACCCCCCGATGTCAGAACCTACTTTATCGTAGGAAATATTTGAATTTTTGAAAAGCCGAAATTTCTCTGCACAGAAATGACGTACGAATTGGGTGCTTTCGAGAAACGCAAATTTGAATTTAAGTGCTCCATCCGGCGATCTCAGAACCTACTTTATTGTAGGAGATATCAGAATTTTGAAAATGCCGAAATTTCTCTGCATAGAAATGACCTACCAATTAGGTGCTATCGAGAAACGAAAAATTTAATTAAAGTGCCGCACTCCTGCGATGTCAAAACCTACCCTAACGTAGGTGACATCACATTTTTTTAAATCCCGGAATTTCTTTGGATAAAAATGTTGTACCATTTAGGTGCTTTCGAGCAACGCAAATTCGAATTTAAGTGCTCCACCCCCGCGATCTCAGAACCTACTTTATCCTAGGAGACATGTCAATTTCTTAAAAGTCGAATATTGTTTGCACAGAAATGACGTAAAATTTGAGTGCTTCCAAGAAATGCAAATTAAGATTTAAGTGCTCCACCCCCGCGCTCTCAGAACCTACTTTATTGTAGGATATGAGATTTTTTTAAATTCAGAAATTTCTCTGCACAGAAATGACGTACGAATTAGGTGCTTTCGAGAAACGCATATTTGGATTTACGTGCTCCACCCCTGCAATGTCAAAACCTACCGTGGGGTAGGTGACATCAAATTTTGTTAAATTTCGGAATTTCTTTTCTCAAAAATGACGTACCATTTAGGTGCTTTCGAGAAACTCAAATTCGAATTTAAGTGCTCCACCCCCGCAATCTCAGAACCTACTTTTTATCGTAGTAGATATTAGAATTATTGAAATGCCGAAATTTCTCTGCACAAAAACGACGTACGAATTAGGTGTTTTCAAGAAACGCAAATTTGGATTTAAGTGCTCCACCCCCGCGATCCCAGAACCTACTTTATTGTAGGAGATATCAGAATTTTTGAAATACCGAAATTTCTCTACACAGAAATAACGTACGAATTAGATGCTTTCAAGAAACGCTAATGCGGATTTAAGTGCTCCACCCCTGAGATGTCAAAACCTACTCCGGGTTAGGTGACATCAGATGTTGTTAAATTTCGGAATTTCTTTGCTCCGCAATGATGTTCGAATTAGGTGCTTTCGAGAAATGCAAATTGGAATTTAAGTGCTCCACCCCCGCGCTCTCAGATCCTACATTATCGTAGGATATATTAGAATTGTTGAAATGCCGAAATTTTTTTGCATAGAAATTACGTACGAATTAGGTGCTTTCGAGAAACGCAAATTGGAATTTAAGTGCTCCACCCCCGCGATCTCAGAACCTACTTTATCGTAGGAGATATTAGAATTTTTGAAATGCCAAAATTTCTCTGCACAGAAATGACGTACCATTTAGGTGCTTTCGAAAAACGCAAATTGGAATTGAAGTGCTCCACCCTCGTGATCTCAGAACCTACATTATCGTAGGAGTATTGGAATTGTTGAAACGCCGAAATTTTTTGGCACAGAAATTACGTACGAATTAGGTGCTTTCGAGAAACGCAAATTTGGATTTAAGTGCTCCACCCCGCGATCTCAGAACCTACTTTATCCTAGGAGACATCTCAATTTCTTAAAAGTCGAATATTGTTTGCACAGAAATGACGTAAAATTTAAGTGCTTCCAAGAAATGCAAATTAAGATTCAAGAAAAACAGTGTTTCCGGTTATATTTCAGAGTCGAATCTTATACCGTTCGGAAGCACCAAAAGAGCACCTAATTATGGTATGGTTGAATCCAGCTATTATAAAAATTTTGAGTTTTTCATTATTGACATTTTTTTTAATGAAAAATAATACTACCACGGGTATTTCGGAGTCGAACGTTATAATGGCTGAAAGCACTTTAAAAGCACTTAATGCCTGCCAAAAAAAAGTTAAGGATAACATTTATCTTCAAAGACCTCTGCTAGCTTAATATCAAGCTAGCAGAGGCTTTTTCAAATTTCATTTCTAGTTTTTCCGGTTATCTTTCAGCGTCGAATCTTATACCGTTTGGAAGCACTAAAAGAGCACCTAATTATGGTATAGGTTGAATCCAGCTATTATTATAATTTTGAGTTTTTCATTATTGAAATCTTTTTTTTTTTGAAAAATAATATTTCCACGGGGTTTTCGGGGTTGAAAGTTATACTGTCTGAAAGCACTTTAAAAGCACTTAATTCCTACCGAAAAAAAGTTAAGAAAAACATTAATTTTCAAAGAATTCTGCTAGCTTTATATCAAGCTAGCAGAGGGTTTTTCAAATTTCATTTCTGCCTAAATTAAAGGAGCACTAAAATTATAAACTGGGTACCAAATTAGCACCTAATGAGCACCTAATTATGGTATATCGTAAATCCATTTTTGGGAAATCCGTCTGCTAGCTTGATAGGGGTGCGATCGGCCGAGAGGCAAAGGATTACTTCCGAACGCCCTTGCTCTTCTCGCAACCCTCTTTATATCTATATATGTATACACTGTACACTGATATGTACATATATATATATATATATAGTATTTTATGTATATGGTGTGGCTGTACTTTGGACCTATGTGGGACACGCGACGGGGCCACGGAGTCGGCCACAGGAAACCTTCGTAAATTTTTATATCGACTACTACCACGTACTATTCTACTCTATACCTCAGTGCTGTATATTTCGAGTTCGATTTATCGCTCGGCAAAGCGTCTCTGCCGTGTGGGCTATGCTACTATATGTAAATCCGTTCCAGCAACGTTTCGTTCCATCGACGACGGGATCGAGCGAGGCAACTCGAACATTTTTCTATTTACTTTTTTACATGTGACTCGCATTTATTTTATTTTTATTTATTTATTTATTTATTTGCACTTCCTATATCGTTCAGATGGCCTATTTATCTACAGCAATATCCGTGCTCATTTTCAATTGAAAATATCTGTTTCATATTTTTGTAAGTTCTTGCATTATATGTGCATGAAATAATGAACTTATGGACGATTATTAATTTGTAGTAAATTTCGGATCAAGCCTTATAAATCTTCGCAATCTACACACGAAGATAATGCAATGATAAAAATTACCATAAATCTTAATAATACTTTTTTTGGTCGATGTTTCCATGCATTGAAATGCAATTTTGCGAAGACTAAAGCAATCCGCACGTCATACTTTTAAAAAACATTGTTTGATTATTTTTGTGATGCCCGTTTCATCGACGATTATTTTGTTTTCATCATTTTTGCAATCTGTACGCCATTATTCTATCTTTTTGGATTAAGTGCAAAAAAAATCTTGTGTCAGATAGTACAAATAAGGCGAAGAAACCAAAGTCATTGATAAAAATGATTAGCTAATTCGTTTACAAATGACTTTTCGTAATTTTTTCAGTCTTTAAAGACTTCGTGTATTTCTTAAAACAAAAATTCTTTTTCCCAATTCCTTTCTTTTTGCCCATTTCGCTTATTGTCGATTTTCAAGTATTGCCTGGATCTGCCTCCAGAGATACCGATATCATTGCAAACCTCGTAGAAGCAACAAGAAGACACTGTTAATATCCGTTCTGAATGCCTCTCTGGACCATTCATCGATCACGGTAAATACCGATCGTACGATACACACGAACGGACGATAAATTCGTACGTAAATAAAAATTGTATAAAAGGAGTGGAAACATGATGGCGCTGCAATGCGTCACGACGCGCGAACAGAACCCGAACAGAAGCGTACAGTGGTCGCATTGACGAATAGGCCTTTTATATATACATATATATATATCTATATATACAAATATATATATGTATGTACAGCATAAATGCACGTAGTGAACGAATGTACGAATGAACGGCTGGGTATTACCAGCCAATGGCTCCGTATACCTACATATCGATTTCCCATACACACAGTTTAGTCGCCAGAGCGATAATAACATATTTCATGGCTCTTCTCTATGCTCAGCACTCACTGTTGGTGACCCTTCTCTCCCACTATCAATCTGCGTTTCTACAGTGCTTCGACATGATATATCTACATTTAATATGGGAATTCTCGCGAACCCGCTCTCCGAGTATAGGCTGAGTTTGTCAAAGTGTTCATATCACTCTGTACATATCTCCAGGCTAGGAACTATAGACGTGCTACTGTTGTATGCACGCTCGTCTGCACTCAACGACTCCCCCTAGTGTATAGGAACTTTGGCTTCCTCTAGTTTCAATGGGATACTCGTACCCCTCGTTGCTTAATTAATTGCTTCATTACAGAAAGTGGAAAATTCGTGAAAATAGTTTTTAATAATTTTTTATGGCTGTTTGGATTTTTTGTTAAAACATCCATCTTTTTTTTGTTTAATTTAAAATGAATGAAAATTTTTCGATGCTTCTTGCGTCACGGTTAGTATATAGCAGTGACACGAGCGAGAAAAACTCGATCTCTTTCTCTCTAGCTTTGCTCATGATTTATGTAGCTGGAACGTGCGGAACAAGGCTATGGATGGCGTGAGCGAATCTCTTTTGCTCTCTCGCGCGGTTTTTCGGTCACGAGCTCCGTGTGTGTGTGCATGTATGTGTATGTGAGTGAGCACTCCGTCGCGTAAGAATGTTCGACGCGGCGGGTTTTCTAAATCGACCCACGTTGTCGTCCGAGGACAACGAATATTCCACGGAAGCTTTGATTAATAATGTTTTGTCACGTTTATTTTGAATTCACTGAAAAACAACTCTGAAGGTTACCAACAAAATTGATAGTTTCACATTCAACAAAAAAAAAAATCACCCTATGCCAAAAAAGAAAAAAAAATTAATTTATAAAAGGACGAAACATTTATTATCATTTTTAACCTCAATATATCACGTAAGGGCTATTGAAAAAAAATTCGATAAAGATATTCAGCGTCTATATCAAATATAGCGATGAGTGGCCCATTGTAAAAAAAAAAGCGCCCCTTGGTTAACTCCGAAGAAAGTAATCCACAAATTTTATAGATTAGAGTTTCCCGGATGACGACAGGAGGACTTGAGAATAAAGAGGGCACAGAACTAAAAGTGTAAGACTCGGGGAAAACGAGATAAAGAATAGCATGGACCGCAGTAACCGCACGCAGGGGTTGCTACCCCTGCAGCAGCAGCAGCAGCATAGAAGAAGCTGGAAGAAAACCAAAGGAGCGAGAAAGTAGCATGACGAATCTCTCGCACGAACTTCGATTAATCCAAGTTCACGAGTATTCGAGGGAGGAGGGCGAAGAGAAGTGGATAAGAGGGGAAGGAAGGGGGTAGTGTGCGGTGAAGGGGGCAGAAGAAAACGAGAAGAGAAAAGCGAAGAGGACACTGTGGCGTTGGGGAAGGGGAGGGGGTGTCGTAGAGGGGTTGGTGGTGGGTTCTCGCAAAGCCCCGGCGAAAATAGATAAGGAAATACCGCTGTGGGCCCCGCCGGGAAACTTTGTTACCCTGGTACGCCGCTCCGGTGGGATATATACTTTCCTCATGATTTATGTAGAAAGAGAAGAAGTACGGGGTTGGAAAAGGACGATGAGAAGAAGGGGGAGGGGGATGAGAACAAGGGCGACGAGAGAAGCTGTGGCCAGCGAGGCAGACAGGGCTTCTCCTTATTTTTCTTATACAAAAGAGTCTGTGTGAAAAAAAAACCGCTAGCAAAATCGATCGCAACGATTGTGGTGGAAGTTCCTTTCCTTTCATTCCAATTCTCCTTTCATTTTCATTGACTCATCGACTCTATATACATCCGAGAAATAATTCAAATAAAAATAGCGCTATAAGGATAAAAATTCACTGGGTAGACGAGAAGGAACTCTGATTAAAGAATTTATTGCTGGAGATTTCGTGGGAGGGAGAGAGAGAGAGAGAGGCAGCAGAATATGCCCTGAGGCGATCCCAACGTCTTGGACGAATATTCCAACCTCCTTCTATCGTCTCTCGTCTCACGAAGTTTAATTAGTGCAAGTTGCGTTCTGAGAGGAGGTCGACCAGCAGGGAATCGTTGACGAAGAGATGGAACCCGAGAAGTGAAGTTGAAATTGGGGTGTCGGTGAGGAGATGGGTTATGGAAAAGCTAAGGTTTGGTAGACTCGATTTCAAGAGGATCTGTCTTACGTGAATCTATGACATTTCGTTTCAATCAAAATAGCTGGATGTATTGTATCGCCGCTTTATTGGAAGGATCTGTACACGCCCGCGCACAGTATTAAAAAAATTATGAAAAATATCATACTTTAAATAAGAACCATTGGACTGAATTAATACTAAAAAATATTAGACTGTATTATTAGTTTTCAGGATCCGGGTCGATATGTCCACGGTTTTCGGTATCCAGGTCGATATCTCCATGGTTCTTGATCTCCAGGTCGATATCTTCATGGTGTTTGGTGTCCAGGTCGATAGCTCAATAATTTTAGGTGTCCAGGTCAATATCTCCATAGTTTTCGATGTCTGGATATATTTAGTTACAGCTTTAATGTCCAGGTTAATTTTTCTATGGTTTTCGATGTCTAGATATACCGCGACTTGTTTTTCAACTGTCTAGACCGAATTGGATACTGAAAATTGTGAGCGAATATAATTGTACAACTGAAATTATGAATCGATCGACCTGGACCCCAAGAACTATAAAGATATCAACCTGGGCACCGAAAATCATGGATATAATGACCCGGACCCTGAAAAATAATAATGCGGTCTAATATTTTTAGTATTAATTCAGCCCAATAGATCATACTTGAGATATTATACTTTTGATACTGTTTTAATACTTTCCTTTTTGCGCGGCCGGACAAAACGGCTTCCTTGGGCCAACTAATTATTTGTTAGTTGAGTGAACATTTTTTTTCACAACCATCAGGTTGGTCAATGTAACGACCTAGTTTTAGTCGCATTTATTCGTATTCAAACTAATTCATATAGTTGGGGCCACCCAATGGTTAGGTTTTTACATATTGGTTGCCATTGTTCTATCGTAGAAGATCGTGAAAACGCCCGGCATATGAAGTGACGAAGTTATACGACACTGCAAAATAAAAAAACTTTGAATCGGTGGGAAACTTTGGTCGGTATCATCAGATGAAGTGAAGAAAACGGATAGTGTTGTTGATTCCACTAATTAATCGTCTGTCCCTCAGAGCACTAAGTCTAAACAGTTTTTTTCGTTACCTTAACCAAGTCGTTTTTTCCATGTACACATGTTGCCGAGTGTCTACATACGTTTTTTTCTGATGCAAGATGTGCTACACGAGAAAGTGAAGAAAAAGGGGGAAACAACGTGTAAGCAATCGAAATAATAGCCCGATGACATTATCGGGCTGATCCGATCGATGCCGAGGACAGGAAGAGGGAAAGAGGCTAAGCCTCCCTTTATCGCCTTATTTTTCGAGGGTTCCGAGAGCCACTTATATCCTCTCTTCCTCCTTCGCTTCCTTTCCGCAGCCTCTTCTAGCTGCACCCATCTCCTCGAATAACACAAAGCTATTACCGAGGTTTACGGATTTATATAGAAAAATCTCGGCAATTGTGGCCTCTCAAGCTCTGAGTTGTGATTTAACTTTTTCAACAAGATATTAAAAAGTACTTCCGTTATTACCATTGCGAAATGTTACCTTTAACTCTCACTTTGTGGCGTTTGTAGATACGGCAAACGTCTTGGAATAATTAAATCCTTTATTTTGGTTTTATACAAAGCAATTTTTATTATTCATCTTTTTTATTTGCTTTTGCTTTTGATATGAATATTCAATGCAGATATTTTGATTCCGGACTTCAATTTTTATTGGGACCATAGAAAAGAGTCTTTAGAGTCCAAAAAAAAGCTATTAAGGAGTTTCACAAACAAAAGAGTTTCAGACAAAAGGGGGTAAATTATTTTTTACAGTTTGAAATATCATAAATAATCCCATGCCGTTATTTAGAATTTTGATCATTACGAAAGTCAGCAGCTTTAAACATAACAAATCGTAATAGTTCAGTTTTGTATTCCATATAAATATTTTAACATTTTCCAATAAAGTAAATATGACGCTCCTACAATATTTACATCGGGGCCTGAGATTTTTTCAACATGATAAAAACGTCATTATAGATAATCAATCTTATGGGAATTTCATACAATATTTAAAACCCCAAAAGAATAAAAATAAAACACGGTTTTTAGGCTGGAGTCAGTGGCGCCCTTAAATCTAAAATAAATATGACATATACATGGCTTAAAATCCTTAGGGTCTGATCCGTCTGGCAAGCCCAATTAATATTCCATTAATCAAGAGACAGAGAGAAAGTCATACCGATGAAAATACCGTCACGTATGCTTCTGTACATTCTGTCTGCACGCGTAAAAAAGGAAACTCGTGAGCACGCAGAGAGGCTGTAACACGAGTTTTCTGTGTGTCGGTGGGACACGCGATTCAATGGTGCACATAGTCAGCGCCGTAGCCATGAAAGATTGGTGTGAATACTTGTATCCTGCATCGAGGGGGTGGCTTTCGTGGTTGGCGCAATCGCGATAATGGTGTCGCGACGTTATCAGACGTTATCCGATTGATCGAGGGCCGTGCCCTGGCGCTCGCGTTATCGCCTTATTTTCCCTTCTCTGTTGCTGCTCGTTTCCTCACCCTGAGAGACCTCTGTGTTCCCTCTGGTATCACGAATAGCACCCTAAATGAGAGTCTTTGTAACGCCAACGACCTGAGTCTTACTGCACGCGAGAATAAAATCGATACACACTTTTTTAATATTTTTTTTCGTGAGCATTTAATAAAAAATTTAATGAACATTCTGGCCAGTTTTATATTTTAGTGGTATAAAATTTTGATTGAATGCTCGTAAAAACCGGGGATTAAGTTATACGAGAATTCTTGGCCCTCTCGGCCATGATTCGGAGATCTTCATTAAACCTAGCGATTAGTCGATACTCAGGGCGCACGCAGAGCCACGCACTGCGTTCCTCACGCACGCGAACCTTCGGAGTTAACTGATTGAGGAACAAGACGTGCTACCGATTAATCTACACACCTTTCCATTTGCCTTGGCACACACGTGCAGCTCCGAATGGGCACGCACAGATACACGTCCCTCAAAAGTAACAACCCACGCTGAGCTTCGTACTCCTCGGAGAGCCATTAGCAAGCTCAAACTCACGCACGTGCGTTGAATCACGCGATAATCTTGTGTGTGCACTTTTGTCGTGTCAAACCGCGATAATGTATTGTAACAAATTTTATTATTTAGGGTGATGAAGACAGCACAACTTAGCTCTGTTAAGTAAATCCAAAAATCTAATCAAATGGGAAAGATATCATCAACAATTTAGATCAAAAGCCACCACGGGACAAAAAAATTACCAGAATGCATTATGATACGAATGGTTTTTAAGTCCTTCAAGTCTCCGTTCTTTCTAAATAATATAAAAGAAAATGTTCAAACTGGAAAATTGATCGAAGAAATATAAGTATGAAAAAGAAAATGCCAACAATGCCTTGCAACGAAATACTGAAAGGATGCCTAACCCTAAGGACAGTTAATAAATGCATACGGATAAAAAATGGAGACCCTCCAATAAAAAATAATAAAACTCAGACATAAAGAAGCAAGCAGAAAAGTATAAAAGGCGAACTGCATGGAAAAGAGTAAAAAGGAAAAATAACCGAAATAAGGGTGATGGAAGGGCGGAAGTTGTGTCTGTCTATGGCTGCAAGAGAGTCTGGCAGTACGTCTGAGCACTGGAGCGAGTTGTGCTGGTCCGCAGAGCGAGATATTTCAGTTTCGCGTTTTCCTTTCGCGGCGCGTCATTATCCATTTCGTTGAATGCCCTGCTCTTGCCCTTACTCCGCCTCACTTTTACCCTCGCTTTCTAGTCTTTCGCGGTGGCTCTTGTGGAGACCGTGACGACCTATGGCCAGCTAGACCAACACTTGATGCACGTATATAGTCGAGTGCAGACCGTTCTCCGCACGTTCGCCACAGCCTTTGGTCGACTTCTCATAATTTAACCTCCCTGCATCATTAAAACATATTCGACCAACACACACGCAAATACTACCTTCCACGTGGAGCTATATGCATGCAAAATACGCATATAGTGTGGCACATAGTTAGAAATTCAGTCGGATAATATCTTTTTATTTTTTTTCCAAAGTTTTTTTATATTTTTATTTTGTCTATCTTCGCTCGCTTGCATTCTACCCGACGGGGCTTGACGGAAACGAGAGCCAGCCAATGTGGATCGTTCAGAGCTTTTCGCTTTCTCTCTCTGCGAGCAGCCGGCGCGTTCCATGCTACTGGCTGCGCTGCTGTTGCAAGCATTTTGTTTTTCTTTTATCTATCATTCGTCCGGAATGGAGAAAAGAGAGAATGGAGGATGGGAACCGAACGAGGGAGTGACGCGTCAGTGGCTCGCTCGGTTCGCCTCTATGGTCAAGGGTGGCCGACGTTTTCTTTATTCCATTTATCTTTCCCTCGTCGAAATTGTTTTTTGTTCGTATATATCGCTGAATCCTGCAATGGCACTTGATAATGGAAAGGGATTATCTGGGAATGCATGTTTTGTGAGGCAGTGTAACTCATTAGAGAGGCACACACACGATTTATCCGGAAAACTCACGACAGCAGCGTGGATTCATGGTTTAAAAAAAATTAAACGGTAAGATTATTATACCGGATTCGAGTGTAGCTCTAAAATTTTTAAACCTCACCCATACCTCTCTCATAAAACTATCTCTCACGCGCAAGTGCAGGAGCTTCGTCTTGCACCGTGAGAGCTTTGCGACCTAATGGCCCGCCAGAAATTCATGGCTGAGAGGTAGTGAGAGTGCTCGGCTAGTTTTAGTCAAGGGAAGAAATTAATCCACGTTAAACTCCGGGGTAACGATGAAACATGAGAGTGTTTCACGTTCGCTGCTCCGAGAAGTTGAGCATCTACATTGCTCCTACATCTAGAGGCACGTGACAGAGTAGATTTTTAAAAAAATCTATGACTACTAAAATAGCTATAATTTTCATTTTTAGAAGAGGTAGCTTTAGATCTGGCACTTATTCTCTTCGCAATCGTTTAAGCTTTAAACCAGCTTTTCAATTTCCAATGACAGGTTAGGAATTTTATTTCGTTTCTTTATATTTCCAAAGTAACATCATCAATTTTTGCATGAGTTGTCAAAATATCCATTTATCACATTGAGAAAATGAAAATTTTACCTTAGGTCATGTTGCAGCATTGCCTCATATGGCTGTTGTACCAGATATAAAGGTATGAAAAATAAAACCCCAGTCTGAGTTTTTGTGCATCATACACAAAGTGGAGTGTAGCTCGCGGTTGCTTGCCGTAGAGCTGAAAGCCTGACGCGCGCAGTGTACATCGAGGAAGAGGAAGAGAACGAGCCAGACAGAAAGCTCGAGAGTAGGGATGGATAGTAGAAAACGCGAGCATGATAAATGCCGGGCTCGCACATCACGGCGAGCGACGCACGTCGCTCAAAGCGGGTCCCCGGTTCTACAATGCGCGGCGAGAGAAGTGCTCACGGGGCGGGAAGGGAACCCGAGAGAGCGAGAGAGAGAAAGAGTTGGGTCCGTGAACGCGCGCGCCTATTATGCTAAAATGCAATCTCCTGATAACCGCCGCGCGGAAGCTCACTCGCGGCTGTATGGAGAGAAACGGGTGCTGCACGTATTCCGCGCGCTCGGGGAAGCTTAATTTCACCTATCTGTGCTCTGTGTACGTCACAGGCTCCCGGACGGAAACGAAATGCTCTGGGAACGAGAGCGAACCGCTACCAGCTCGCTCGTCTATGTGCTATAACTGGGATAACTGGCTTGACGCAAAAAACAAATGCGAAGAAGAATAAAAAAGAAAAAGAGAAGTAGAGAGGCAACATAGCGAGGAGAGGGGAAGGCGGAATGTATAATAAGAGAGTCGTTGAAACTACGTTCGCTCGAGTGGACAGTAAAACGAATTGAGAAAGCAGCATCGAACGATCGGAATACCGCGGAAAAGGGGCCAGAGGATGAGACCAAAGAGGGCGAAAACGGGCTTCCAGACGCTCGGAGAAGGGAGGATAACCGTAGGAGATACCGAAGAGAGGATTCTGTCGGGGAAAACTAATCTCGTAATCGACAAACGTCCAGTCTGGAACATCAAAGCTGGGATTCCAACGGCTCCTTCGTACTGTATGTACCTACGAGAGTCTGTACGTATATCCTTCCAATGGACGAGGAGGGAAGAAGCGATGAGAAAACGAGAATGAGGGATACGGACACTCTCGATCTTTGACGGGAAAGCAACGAGGGTTGATATCAAGCGTGAGATCGCTCTTCACCATACTGGAATCCCCTTTACTGGATATACTGACCATCAGACCTGCACATACATCGTTGAGTCTCGAATTTCTGATTGAATTCAAAAAGGAACAGAATGCGTTGAAATTGGAGAGAACAGGGCAGCGTCTGTTTTTGAGTCATTGAACAACAATGGTAAAATAAACCTTGATTCATTTTGTTACGCAAAACAAAACGATTCAGTCTAATTTTATGTTCCTAACTTGTCTGTGCAAGGTTTAGACGTTTTTGCAGGTTATCGTGCAAATGTTCATATTTGCTAGTCATTATTCCAACGTTTGTACTCATTGAACATTTTTCTTGAACACTACGCTTTCAACGAAGATTCTCATGCGTTAGAATCGGCAAAAAAGAATTAGAAAGGCGTAAAGGAAAATTCAAAAATTAAGAAGGAAACTCTCTCATATCCTTTATGCTGGCATTTCGCTTTATACCGTAAATTCTGAAACAGACGAAGAATTGCCGGGTTTAAATGCAGCACGTAGCACATAATTCGTATTAGCACGTAGTCGGTGGTTGAAAGTATTATTATGCGGACTATAATCGCGGTACAGTGAAGTACAGCGAACGAGACACGTGAAACGTAGTATGTAACCCGTCGTCGTAAGCGATTCCAGTGTGGCAAAGACTCGTCCAAGCGTAGAATAGGCTGAGCTCGCGGGGTTGGTTACTGCTACTACTTCCCTCCTCGGATTAGCCCCGGCCTTTATTACTCCGGTAAATTGGACGGTGTTACGCAACAACCGCCACTCTGACCAACCTCCTCTCCCTTCCTCTCTGCCCTGAGGGTATCTCGTCTCTGTGCAGCTCACCGTCTACCGTTTCACCTATGCATACACTGCGTGCGTTCGCGCGTTTTACTACGTCGTGGCTCTCGAAATACCGGAGTATCACACACAGTGGATAATATATAGGACCAAGTTACACTTCAGAATGTATTCGCCACCCGCGATATCCCGTTTAGGTACGTAAAGGTGTTATAATATTATAACAACCCTCGTACAGCGTCGGAATAATTGAAAATTTAATCATTCGCCTCAATGAAAATTTTCACTGGTAGTAAACTGCACTCGAGAATGAAAAAACAGTGACTGGCCTTGAAGGATTAAAAGCTGCTAAAGAGCCGAATTCCTGCACATGAAGTCGCAGCTGAAGGCATTAATCCCTGTTGCAACCATCGACGACGTCCCCATAACCACAATTCTGAAAAAGACCCTGTCGTTGCTTTTTCTCGCGTGCGATTCGCGCATTACGTTTTATCTCGTAATTTTTCGTCTTCTTGTCCGCTACGAAGTTCGGGCCCAAGGAAAGTATACAGAAGGAGCAAGGGAGAGAGAGGGAATATAAAGAGCGAGGACTAGTAAAGGACGCACTAAATCTCTCTAGTTCGTTCGCTCGGTTGGTAGTTGGAGGTCCTTTTCATCCAGCATCCTTTCGGTCGTCTTGGCCTCGTTTTCCTTCTGCGTCCTTCCAGTTCTACTCTTGGGTTTCTCACACGTGAAATACACCGATCCTTTCGCGTAAGCAGCAGCAGCAATAGCAACAGCAGCAGCAAGAGAGCAAGAGGAGCACGCGGTGTTCGCAATCGAGGTGGCGTTAAGAGCTGCGAGCGAGAAGAAGTGGAGATGGAAGAGAGGAGAGAACGAGGGACCTGGGTTTGCCCTAGCTCGGTACTTCCTACACAGTACCTTTCCTCCTGTGAGTTAAGAGCCCGGGCCTGGGCTACGTAATCCGGAAAGCTCATCGTGTAATTTCCCATAAGACTGCGAGCGCGAGACGACGACGAAGCTTCCACCGGCTCTCGCTTCACCTCGTCAAAACTTTCCACCAGTCTATATAGACCCTGCGTGTGTATGTATATATATATATATATACATGTGTATATATATATATGAATATATATTGCACGTGACCTAACCAAAGCGAGAGCTTTCCTCGGCGTCCTTGTCCTGCTTTTACAGTGCACTATACGTATATATGTCTGAAGTACGAGCTTTTCTCTACAGTGGCCCAGGTGCCACGACACTTTATCACTTGGTCGATTCGCAGCTCTCAGCCACGAGAGAACGAAAGAACTTGCAGCCACCCCTTTTGGCACTGTATTTATTAACTACACGGTGTGTAATGTACATTTGGGTAAAGCTCTGGAGAGAGTTGAGCGCGAGGGATAAGGATCGGGAAATAATAGGCAACGGGCCAAGCCCTCTTCTAATGTAACGAGAAGTTTTGCTCCATAGCAGGTGTAAACCGCGGGTGTGGTGTCCACCTCAGCGAACCGTGTGGACGGATACCGCGTTCAGTGGCTACTGCACGACTGTATGATGTTCTATACTACTGGGCGCGTCCACCGGCAATCTTGCTCCTCTTCACGTGTGTAAAGGAAAATTAATGGTGTCGTGAATGCTAATTAAATTTCTGCTACAACTGGGGTGTGCTATTACCGGATGAGGGTGACATACACGCGATACAACGTACGCCGTATAATATTCCCTTGACTATTTCCTTCACTAACATGGTATATGGGTCATTTCATGCCCAAGACTTCTTGGTCACACTGAGGAGGTCCTGTCAAAAGTAGATGTTTGAACTTTTACACTTGAACGTTTTATAGCTTGTAGCTATTCTCAATGTAATTAGAAAGTCTGAAGGTCGGTTAAAGTCCTCAGAAATTTGACATTAAAAATATACGTACCGTGAATTTGCCCGAAATAATGAGTATGCTGCGGTTCGGTAAACTATTCATAATTCACCTCATAGTAACTACGAAAAAGTTACCTTATACAGTTTTTGGACGAATAACTGTAACTTAAAGCGTCAACATAAGCTTCAAATAAGCTAGTTTAACGATATCTTAAGAAAAGTCCAGTTAATTGTTACTTAAATTATCAATACGGTTAGTACGCGCTGATAATTTCCTTGAACTGTAAAATTTCACCTAGAGGCATTAAACCTTTCAAAAGGGTCATAACTCAATTTGATCATCGCATAAAAATTGGTATCGTTCATTAATTAACCGCCAATTCCAATTTTGTTGATAATTTCGTGAATAATGTTCGGCAGGCCCGTTTGGCGCGGAACCACTCGTATGTAGTCTCGCGTACAATACAGCGGAATAATAATGCTCACAGTGAGTGCATATAACGAACTTATCCGAAGCGTCGTTAGCGAAGCGTTCGGAAGCGTTTATCGTCCCGGTCGCGTCGCGCCTGTGGGGAAAAGCGCCCTGAGGTATCCGGCGGAGGACGAAGAAGCGAAAGGGGAGGAGAAATGGGAGCGTTAATTCCGATTTGGTTGGACGTCACCAGGCGCGGCGACAGGCGTGTTGGAGGAAGAGAGCCCGACGCACCAAACTCTCTCGAGCGCTCGCGTTTTCGTCCAGGGACGTTGCAGAGACCGAGAGGCTCGTGTCGCGTTAGGCAAGAGGGTGATAGAATATGCGGGGAGAGGCGAGAGAACGTGAGAAGGAAGAAAGGGACGAGGATGCGGTGGCCGCGAGTGGATTTCCGCATACGCGATCAATTACCCGTCGTGTAATTATCTCCGCGTCGCCTTTGAAATTTTCATTGTTGCTAGGGTGGTGCGTAGTAGAGACCAGCGTGTGGAAACTCTTGGGGTGCAAACGGGGCTTGGCTCTGCCGCGACGATGTTGGTGATGGTGGTGGTGGTGGTGCTGCTGGTGTTCTTGCTTATAGCGCATATATATATCTGCCGGAACGTGTGCTTCTGCTTCTGGTGCTCTGATAGAACCCGACAGCACTTCGCCCAGGCTAACGTGCACTCAACTACTTAATAATGCACCAGTCAGCCAACCACTATGCACCCATTACGCTTCTATGCGCGTTGTACGCGATAGAGCCGCGTACAACGCACGCCCGTTGCGCTACGCGTTCTCTCCGATCCCGATGCATCGCTGCAGAGGGCGTCTCTACCCGTTCCGCTGTTCGATGCATGCTGGTACTGATATAATTCGAGGGCGAACGCTTGAGATTTACGCTCCAAGATATAGCAGAGCGAGCGCCAAGGAAGACTGGAATCTCTTTGAATTTTCAGTGTTGTGGAATAGTGAACTTTGCTATGCGTAACTGCACTTATACATATCACCGAAACACATGTTCACCGTAACTCGTCGTGTGTAACACGCCTCGCGAGCCGTTCAAATGAAGACCTGCACCTAACGAATATGTAGCTTTAATTCGTAAGCGTTGATGAATTCTCTCGTACCTCATCACTTGAGGTGCACAAAGCTCCAAGCTACGACTCTAAACCTGCGTGGCTAGCTTCCTCAATTAAGTAAACGTAGTAAAAGTTTGTACCATCATTTTGACTCCGATAAAGTAATAAACTGTGAGTATTAAAATATATCTCTGCGAGTTGAATTATTTTGCATGCTGGTCAACTTGTTCGAAGACTCCGTCTCCAAGTCTCCAATTATCCCAAGGAAAATATACAAAACTGTAAAGTGGTAAAGATCTAAAGGGCTAAAGGGCGCCTTGACCCGAAAAAGAAACCGCCGTTAAGACTTTCCGAAGCGCAACTCGAAAGAGTTGACTGGGACGTAAAAAGCCCGTATGTTATCATTTTGATTTTATATTCTTATTTCTCGAACAAACTTAATGACGTTCAACATAGGATAAAATCATTGATATCCTCGTTAGGTTACGAAAAAGAAGTTTTAAAAAACCTAGTTCAAACTCGGGTCGACTCTTCTCTATATATGTTGGGATGTAGACGAGAAGACTACGCCGCAAATGGACTCGTTTGAGATGCAAGATTAAGAAAAATTCAAGTATCCTCTCTTCGTATATACGAGGAAGAAAAGGGTTTAGCTGGAGGAGGAATCGAGAGAATGCGTATTTTCGTTGAAATAACCTGGTGGGTATATATACAAGCATATATAGCTCTATACCACTGCCGAGTAATGGAAGGAAAATCTGGCTTTATAAAAAGATATAACTATAATAAAAATGTAGTTGGCGTGAAATGGGTAATGAAGAGAGAGACTACGGGGTTCTGGGGTTGGTTGGTCGTTCCAACGGCACGAGTACGAGAGCTTTTCTGCGGTCTATTCGCCGCAGGAAAATGAGACCACGAGAGAGAGCAAGAGAGATAGAGATGGAGAACGACATCGCGTACGCGCAGCATACAACGTTCGCCTCAGAGGGCCAAGGTAATTTCCTTGTACGATTAGACAGTCGCTCGGGGCATACCTCTGAGCAACTACTACGACGAGATTGAAGATTAAATTGAGAGCAGTATATTCAACGAATAAAACGAGAAAAAGATACGAATAAAAGGGATGCGCGAGATTTAATCAATTAAAACGCTTTAAATACGCTTCCCTATACGTCGTCATCCAAATTAATGCTTTCATTCTTTCAATTATGTAAATGAACACTTTATGCACATAATCCTAAAGTTTTCATACAACGGAAACTCAGTAAATATAAAAACGCTTGTAGTTGCCAGGTTTTCCGCAGTTTGCCTGTGACCTTCTGCAAATGCGATACAATAGTGTGTTGGAAAGAGTGACTGCGGAAAAAACTTTAAGAGGCCCCCAGGATAAGTAGGATTAGGAAAAATGGAGATGGGAATGAATGAGAAGGGCTGTAAAAGACGAATGAAGCCGTACCATAAAAGAAACGATAAAAATAAATAAATGATTAAAACGCTATCAGTACGGATAAAAGAGAGAAGGATAAATTACGAAAGGCCTCATTTCGACAATTCACCGGTATAATGTAACGCGACCGAGTGAATGAGCGGATTTCTCGTTTCCTGACTTGCTGCGGTGCAGAGGGTGGAAACGGAGGAACAAAGCGCGAAACGAGACTCGACTGTATGCGAGTATATATGTGTGTGTGTGTATACGAGAGGAGCAGAGGGAATGGGTGAGGCGACGGGTGGTGGCCACAATTTATTCGCGTGTTTGACTTGCCAAGTCGCGGAACGTCGTCGTCGTCGTCGTTCTCGTCGTTGGTTGGGTTTTCTCGTTCGGCACCCCTAGAGATAGACAGAGAGGGACAAAGTCAGAGGACCTTACTCTCTCTCTCTCTCGCTCCCTCTTTCACTCGCGATACACGATAATCCGCAGGGCCTATATTTACTCGTGAGATGCGCCCAGGGCGTGTTTCTCTGTATAAAGAGAAAGAGGGCTGGTGAGAGGGCCAACAGCGGTGGTGTATATACGTCCGTTATACACGTGAATAAGAGAGAGAGAAACGTCTAGATGGCATCTAGGATCTTTGAATAGAAAAGCCTCGTAGGAAAGAGACGGCAATATTCCGCGGTCGCGGAAACTTTAGCCAAACATTCGAATTTTCCTCTCTGTAGGCACTCCAGCTGACTTTCTCTTTGCGCCCGTAGGAAACCCCCGCGGCTTTTGGTAAAGCGTACGCGCAAAAGCTTTCGCTTTATTCTCTCCTCTCCCTTCATCTCGGTTTTGCGTTATTTGCCTGTAGTGCGAGGGAAAACGAACGGAACGAGAACGTGCAGAGTACAATATGCGCATGTATATCTATGTATATATATATATATATATATATATATTTACATGTATATATACAAAGACGGCACGACAATGATGATGAAGAGCTATCTCTCTTTCTTCATTGGACTTCGCCGAGTTATACTAGCGTTGTGGTTTGGGGAGAGGCGCGGAGGCGAGGGTTCGAGAGTGAGCTTTTAAAGCGAAACCACCGCTACCGCCACCTCGTCGGTTGGGAGAGCGCGCAGACGAGGCATGAAATCGCCTTTCTATACTGAATACTGGAACTATATACCCAAATCCGAGCGCGCTCTCTATCGTGGAAAATACGGCAAACGCTCGCCGCGCACATCTCTTCCCATTCTGTATGCGATAGAGGAAGAGAGGAAGAGGGGAAGGTAAAACCGTGAGAGAGAATGGACGAAACAGTTTCGAGTACCGGTATCGGTGCTTTCACTGCCGCCTCCTCACGCTGAATTCCAGCTAAATTCCAACGCTATATTTACCAGCGTTTAAACGGGCTTCCGATACTCTGCTTTCGATGCTAAACTTCCTCCATCTCTGCTTGCATCGCAGAACTGCGAGAGCTCTATCCGCACCCAATATCCTCTTGTTTTCGAGCACCCATCTGGGGTACGGCTATCCCGCCGTAACGCGTATACATTTAGCCCGAAGACTAAGCTTCATTTTTTCTTTCCACCTTCTTCATCGTCTTCTTCTTCTTTCATGACAAAGCTCAGGGAGTGAACGGAGCGAGAGCGAGGAGCTTTGAAATTCTTCGGCGATCGTCGACTCTCGAAAGCCGACAATAAAGAAGATTGGGATCGATTTAAGATTCCAATTTCCGGGCTCTCCGCCTCGGGACCAACGTCGTCGACGAGTGTGCTCCTGGAGAACTGAAGACTCTCTTCCCTTCTCCCTCTCGGTTTTCGTGGCACGACGAGACTGGTGCGCTGCGGTGCTCGTCCGCATTGCCGTCGGTCTTTCTCCTCTTCTCCATCCTACTATAGCGCTTTTTTCTTCTTTTCTTCTTCATTTTTTTTTCTGTACTTTCGTTCACTCTCAAACCTCTCCTCCCGACCTACAAGCAACTCCCCTTTTTTCTTCTCTTTTATATGGTTCCACCCTTTTTTTACTCCCATTTCGTCAGGAGTTTCGTAATTGGCTCTTCGGTCAGGAGACCCTCTCGTTCATCTCATCCTGCACATTCGACGACCTCCTCTATGTATCGGTCCTGCCTGCATATAAAAAAAGGGATTGTCTCGTAGAGCGAGATTTACGCTGAACAGTCAGCCCTCAAAAATCGTTATTTTCTCATGAACTCATCGTTTAGGACAAAATGTAGATCATTTCTTTGATTTCCATTAGTAGAATTATTCGAAGTTTTTCCATCAAAGATAAGATTTAGAAACCATACATCTAATTGGACTGAAAGTCAAGAGCAGTGCATACGAATTTCTATAAGCTATAGCAATATATAGCCGAATAAGTAGACCCAAGTACACGTAAACTCACCTGTACATAACTATTGTATCTTTAAATGTTGTTTTCGTTTTTGTTTTCTTTATATACCGTCGCTAATATCCTTCGCAGCTAAAGTGACCGTAAATAAAAATAATGTAATGAAATAATGGTACAGAAAAAACATTATTCGATCGCCACCGTTAAGTCTACCCAATCTTTGGGAAGCTTCATCCCCTTGTGTTACTTAATACTCGCAACTTTGCACGAGCGAGCTTCCCTCATCACTATATATCGTGGCGAAGGTCTCGCACAGCCCTGCGATAGATGAGAATTTATCGAGTAATTTTCCTCGTCTCAGGCGAGTCGTCACGCGGCCAAGGCGAAAAGTTGCTTGGGATACCCAAGAGTAAAAAGGGAGAGAGAGAGTCAAGTATATTTTGTGCTACGTTATAGAGGCGACCCGCACAGCGTTTAGTACCTGTTGAGGGGAACTAGGACGAAATAATGCCACTGCTTCGCCGCTCCGGCGAGAAGTTTATGTTCCGGAAAGATCTACTCCGCTGGATGCTGTGGCTTGTGGCCGTTTGTACGCGAATACTGTCCTGAAATGATCGTCAGGATGATGTGAGGACGTGGTCTAGAGACTCGAAAAGCTAGGCCACGCATCGTAGAACAGAAAACAGGAAGATCGTAGAAACGAACAGAAGGCCCTGTCTTTTCTCACTAAGACAGCGTAGAAAAAAGAGACGCCGAGGTAGAGACCAGCTGATAGGTCGACACGAGATGAGCGTTTCCTGGGTACTTTTTTTTTCTTTACCATCTCTTTCCTTTAACTGCCACCCGCCCGCACGAAAAGGAAAAGTTACGGAGCTCACGCGGGTGCCTGACGCATACAGCAAAGCGAGAAAGGAAAAAAGAAAAAAAAACCGTTAAGATACGAGGGCGAACCGCGTGTGTGTGTCGAGCGCTGGTAGTGTGAGGAATTCGCAATCGATCACGGGTCGCTGGAAAAAAAAACGTACGTGGTGGCTGGAGTTGCGGGGACACGTGGAGACCAGTGTCGAGTTTGGGGCGGACTTGTCGTTTGTTATTATTCTTCTTTTTTTTCGCACCCACTATCGCAGTTTTTTTTTGCGTAACGTGTATATAAGAAACGCGTGAGAAACACGCGGGAATATGGGCCGATATGATATTTCGTTCTTTTTCGCCGCGTGAAAACGCATATATACGGATCTGTGTCCGATATGTGCTCAGGTGAATTCACTCGCAGCGTTCGAGTATTTCGTGGCGATTAATTTCCCAGCTTCGCTTCGAAATTTCGCGGCCCGTTGAAGCCACCACTCACTCACTTTTACGTATATAGTTTACTGTGATAAGTCTATATATGTACTCACACACACATTTATATATAAATAACCTATATCGCGTTTACGCGCTTTCGCGGCCTCTGCGACCATCCGGAAATTACGTTCTTCCGGCTGGCTTTGGTATAATAAGAGGCGGGCGTTGCGGGACTAGCAGCTGCAGCAGAACATTTTCTCTGTCGCGTTCTTTTCTCTCTTTTTACCCTCACTTGTTCCTCTATAGCTTCGAGTTGACCTAATCGAAGCAATCTTCCGCGCAATTTCTGTTCCAACTCCTTCGGAAGTTCGCTGAGGTCCCCAGCGCGTTGCCACTGGGTAACTCAACGAACAACCACCGGTCTTCGCGTCTCAGCGATGGCGTGACACAATTTTTCCGCTTTATACCGCCGCAACTATTACAGAGTGCATCGTACGCTTGTATTCATCATGTTTATCACCAATAGCAGCGTTTTTGACGTTATAAATCACTGCCCAGTGATTTGTAATGTCAAAAAAATGGCTAACGGATAAAAAGTTGGATAAAATAGTTCCATTGTCGCAGATTTAAAGCAATTACCGGTAATTGATCGTTCATTGGATAACCTCTATGGAGATGCAGTGAAGCGGAAGTGCGTGCGTTGAACGGTTGGGGTACACGTGATTACCGAGTGCTCTCGAAATCCTTCGGGTAATTCGCTTTAATTTATGCCTTGAGCGAGATGTTTTATGCACCGGCACGTAACCAGGGCACCGAGGAGCTCTCTCACCCTCTCATTCTCTGTCTCCCTCTCATTCTCTCTCCCTCACACACCCTCGGTTCGCCTTTCCTCATCCCTCTGGTAATCGTGCCAGGTCCAGAGGTTTCGTCGTCCTCAACTGCTCCAAGGAAATCCCTCAAGACGCGGAGAAGCGTACAACGCGAGAGCCTCGCGGGTATGCAACCCGTGGAAAAGCCCGCCAAGCCTTTTTCCTCACGTTGTGCTGCTACTGGCGCAGCTTTCTCCCCGTAGGTTTCTCAGCTCTCTCTGCCGCGGCATCTCTTGGTTAATTGGGTTTGTTAGAATGTTTTATGCACCGGCACCTGCCAAGACGTGATTCCCCCGTCAAAGCAATAGCAACGGTGCGCGCCACGTCGTGGTGCATTTTCCTTAATTGGATTTGCCGAAGCTGCTGCGCTGTACCAACGCGAGACTGATGCCTTGTTTTTTCTTTTTTTTCTACACACTAATACGAAACGTCGCTTCGTCGAGATGATGTCCCATTTATTGCAAAATTTTCTCGCGTTATTTTTGTACCGAGATGGGTCACTCGCAGATTACAATTGTTTGTCACCACAATCAGCTATATATATAAATGTGCCATTAACCATCTTTTTCGCCATGATGTGCAGAAATTAAAGATTCAATAATACGACCATTTTCAATTTTTTTCAATATAATGTTAACTGTCTTTTCCGAGAAGACAAAGGAGGCGGAAAATATTTTTATCCACTTAATACGAAGCTGCGTTGGCTCGAGACTTGATTGCCCTGTCTGTCATTAGGCTGAGGGTAACTGCTGGCGCTGTTGAAAAAGACTTTGCGGTGAGGGAATTAAGCGTGAATTTAACTTCATAGATTTCTAGTTAAATCGGCACCAGTCATCGCCGCGTTCATCGAATTACTCAAGCAGAGCAAGTGTCGGCTGTGCTTCGTCGCCAATCCGATAGCTAAAAATATCTCATTGGTGCATCAACTTTGTCTCGCTCTCTTGCTCTCATTCATGCAGTAACACTGAAGGACCAAGCTAATTTGCGACTGTCGCTGGTACACTCGACGGCTCAAAGAAATCAAACCGCGACGACGACTACGACGGCTACTATGAGGGCGGTCTGCGCGTACCCGAGGGCGATGATTACTGGAAAATTGCGAGATAATTACGAGCGATTAGGCGCCCCGGTCTACGGTAATAACGTCTATCTCTCTCTCGCTCTCTTTCGCCTTGCAGTAATTACGAGGGACGTAGTCCGTCGACCGAGTTCCGAACGCTTCATCTATCTATAGTCTCAGGTTTTATCTCTTATTTATCATTCTTTTTTGCTCCACCGCAGAGAAGCCATTCGCCTCGATTTATCGAATTTCAGACCGTATTATAGAGTCCACTGGAAACTCTCAGAGACAATTCCTGCGACAAAAACCTTTAAAAAAAAAGAAAAACGAAGGAAAGTTTATTAAAAAAAAGTAGAGTACAACGCAACGCCACGATCTCTTCGACTCATCCGACGATTTATCGAATTTCGTCGCGGCGGCGCTCGAATAACGGATTTTCATCGGCTGCCCATCACCGGAGAGTGATGAAGAGGGACAATGGCTTCAATTATCGCGCGCGGACGTTCGCGGACCAGGCGGGAGGGTCTCACTGAGAGCCAGAGAGAGAGAGAGAGAGAGATAGAAAGGGAGGACACCTCAACCGAGCCGAGACCCGCCCTCCGGAACCTCCGAGACCGGTCGATAAATCATTCGATTCCATTAAGTCCAAATTTGATCGCGACAGTCCAATTCAGATCGTTCAGTTCGCCTCTCTTCAATTCTCTCACTTTATTTCGCTTCCATTTGGCTCAATCTCGCCAGATTTAAAAAAAAAATAGAAAAACAAGAAAAACGCTCGAAAGAAATTACTAAATCAATGATTTTTCTAACCAAGGATAATGAAACGCCCATTGGATAGCAGGGTAGAAGCGCTAATTGCAGAAAGCGAGTATCGAGGTGTAGAGAAGCCACGAACAGGCGTATAGGGTGGATTCTGCGGTGGCGAATAGGGTTCAACAGAAGCGCGTGTGTATCGCGCTTGCGAGAGATGAGCGAACGCGGCGCGCCAGAGGGTAGCTAATGGACGAAAGGGTAATCTGTAATCGCTAATTACAGCGGGTTAAATCTGACGTATCCGCGCGTTGCACGGGGTGTTGCGGAGCGGGTGCGAGGTTGGTACGGCCTCGCATCCCTCGCTGCTGCTGCTACTGCTGCTTGACTGCTGCCCGGGGTTGACATTATCCTTACGCTCTCGTGATTAGTGTTCCGGCGATATCTGGCGTCTGCGATGATGTATCTGTGTTATCTGTATACATTCGTCGTTGCGAATGGTGTGTCGGTAAGGGACCACCGACGCAAATACGCACGCATTATGCGCTGTTGGTGGTGCTGCTGTTGGGCGAGGTCTCTCCATGGATGCTGCACCGCACGGAGGAAACACGAGACAAAAGGTCTTTGTCAGGGCCACAACATCTACCGAGCTCTGACTCCGCTTTCCGTGTATACACACAGCAGCCGTGGCGTTCCGATTCCAAGGATTCCCTCCAGATTCCGCGTATACATGGCTTTCATTCGCTTCTCAGTTTCTGAGGTCGTATAAACGCTTCTGGTCCGGTGAATAATCAGCCTGTTCGATGGGTGTTTGTACGTTCATATAGATAGATCGGTATTTGACACATTTGCGAGGCTTGGTTACGGAGAAAACAGCCTTATCTAGAGTCGACTTAAGAATGTTTTATACTATAGCCGTATTTGCGTTGGTTGTATCCTATACATCAACCCTTTTGTACAGCAATACTGGAGAGCCCTTCTCAACACTTCTGAAAAAGTAACACAAAGGAAGCGTCGTCTCATTATAATTTTTTGCTGAATCAGTTCTCTGTAGGCTTCTCGTCTCACAAATCCGTAAATATGTATACGTCTCTTAATATGCTCGGGGTGCATCAGCAACGACGGTAATGCTGTCGTATAGAACGCGAAAGCAGAGAGTAACGGGGTCATAATCAGCAGCAGCGGCGACGATCCTCCTGCGGATAGTCCTACTCCCCCCAGGGAGGAAGTTTGGTATTACGATATCCACGGATCTCTCTTATCCGGCGCTTCTCTCTCACTTCAGCTTCTATCTAACCCCACCGCGTGCTGGATATAATCCTGCCCTAATGACGTGCCCCTTTTTTGCACGTAATACCGGCTGACACGTGATAATGATTTCGCCACAGCCTACGGCAGCATCGCTCATATTCCCATGCTTCTTTCTCTCCAACCCCAGGGACAAAAACCCACACCGGTGTGGCATTACTACTTTTTTTTAATCATACGTCCAAACATGCACCTGTACGTACAGTTCGGGGATATAGTGTGGAGGCACAGGGAGATCTCATATCTCTCGACAAGTCCCGGCCGTTCTGTGTCACTCGTGTGTCACAGCGCGACGATTTTTCTCCCAGCATTGACAGAACAAAAAATGCGTCGAAATAAAAATGGCAAAATCCCTCCTGACCCAGTAAGCTTTCTGGCAATGGATTGTTGAAGTCTTTTTTCCCTAGATAATAATCACGAATTTCACAGCAATGCAATTTTTTTAAACGTGTAAATGTATTTCTGTTACAGACGTCACGGGGTTTGAGCAATATTGCGTGGTCGTCAAAGCTGATGTTCCTGCTCGTCACAGCCTCGATATGCAACGTTGGAAGAACAGGATTCTGTCCAACTACCTGCACGTGCGATGACGAAACGCTGGTCGTAAACTGCCTGCACGGAAATCTCAACGTAATACCAATCGCGCTTAATCCGAGCATTCAGCGAATAGTGCTGAAGGAGAATCGGATAAGGGTTGTGGAAGCGGCGGCGTTTCAGTTCTACGGGGATCTAAAGAACGTTGATCTGTCGGACAATCATTTGGTGACGATACCCGACGGAAGTTTCGAGGCGCAGAAGCAACTGGTTGAGCTAGATTTGAAGCACAATCAGATCTCCAATCTGACAATTCGAACGTTTACGGGACTTAAATCCCTGACTATTCTAAATTTACGTGGCAATTATCTTGAGGATCTGAAGAGCGGTCTGTTCGCATCACTGACGAAGCTCGAGGAGCTCGATCTCGGTAAAAATCGCATCTCCAAAGTAGAGCCAGGAGCTTTTCAGAAGTTGGGAGCTCTGAGGGTTCTCTATCTGGACGACAATCAGTTGATGGCAATCCCCTCGCCGGCTTTGTCGCCCTTAAACGCCCTGGCCGAGTTGCACGTGAGTTTCAACGTAATTTCGTCGTTGCCGGATGGAGCATTCAACGGACTTGAGCGTCTGGCTGTTCTGGACCTCATGAGCGTATCACTCGACAACGTCAGCGAAGGAGCATTTCGTGGCTTGAATTCTCTGCGTACCCTAAATCTCGGTGCCAACAAGTTACGCGAAATACCAACTCGTCAATTGGCACTTCTTACGCGTCTGGAAGAGCTCACGCTGGGTCTAAACTCTTTCCCGTTGTTGAGATCCGGAGCCTTTCAGGGATTGACGAATCTCAAGAAACTCGACGTTTCCGGAGCGAAATTATTGCAAACAGTGGAGAGGGGTGCATTTACCGACAATGGCAATCTTGAGACACTGATCCTGAAGAGCAACAAGCACCTCGCGACGATAGAGGAAGGTGCACTCTCGGGATTGCCCAATCTCCGTCATCTGATTCTACCCGGCAATGCCTTCACCACTTTTTCCGAGTCTCTCGTTGCCTGGAGCGAGTTGAGACGTTTGGACATAAGCAACAATCCCTTGGTCTGCGACTGCAGTCTTCTCTGGCTGGCTGAGGTTCTGGTGCCAAGAAATTCAAGTCCAGTGTGCGCCGAGCCAACGGAATCTCGTGGAAAGCCTCTGAAAGGTATGACACCTGACGAGTTGGGTTGCGCTTTTTCCGATCCGCGTAAACAGGCGTTGCTCGCTACACTATGCGCCGCTGGACTTGCCCTCTTCGCGGGTATGGCACTGATTCTCTACTACAGATGTCGTAAGCGCGTGAGGGATGCCCTCAAGGATTACAAATGGAAGAACCGAGCGATATCGCGAAAGGAGCACGAGTACCAAAAGACATTTTCCGACGACGAGTACATTGTAAGAGCGGCCCACGCTCCTCACCACCATCACCAACCGCAGCATCATCATCATCACCACCAACAGCAGTTGCATCAGCAGCAGTTGCAGCAGCAACAGCTTCAACAGCAACAGCAGCAACACGGACAGCAGGTAGCGACGGGCATAAAGCCAATACCCGTTACGGAACTGTAGCTAGAACTTCGGGCGGCGAGCCCTGGTAACGGCGGTGTATGGTTCCTGCCTCATGGCGGTAGTACACCGGCCGGCGAGGGTTTCACCTATATTGACGGAGAGACCGCGCGTCAGATGCGACGCCCGGGAACGCTGCCCGCTGCCGCCGCCAACAATCATCCCTCGTCCGGTGCATCGCAACAACGCACCGGTGCGACTGGCCTCTTTTGCTCGAGTCCACAAACACCAGGCGCCGAATTGTCCAACGGATCCTCGAGTCTAAGGACTCATCACTCGAATCATTCCCTTCGAAGAAGTCACCAGACGCAATCGCCGGCGCTCGCGCCTGCTTTGCCTGCCAGAGCCGACTCCTGCACTGCCGATAGGCACCATCAGAACAATTCGCGTGTCCAGAACGGCATGATTCCCGGACATCCACCACCACCGCCCAGGCATTCGCCTCCCTGTCCACAATCGTCATATCCGACTCTGCCGATAAACGGACACGTTCCTCATCACTATCGTCACTACAGGGGGGAACGTGACAGATCGAGGGACCGAAGTTTGTCGCGCGATCGCGAAATCGTTCCTCATCGGAGCGACAAACTTCGCGAGCTGGAGCTCGAGGTACACGAAGATGATACCAGCAGCGGAATTGGTACTTACAGGGCGTAGACTTAACGCTCGGGATTTCAAGAGGAACATTCGAAGAAGTGACACTGAGCACGCGAGCTCGGCCTCAAGCAACAGTTAATCAAACGAAGACTGAGGACTATGGGGACGACGATTACGAGAGGAAGGTTTAGAGACAGAGGCCAAGACAAACCCTGGGAATTCCTGTATCATTGTCCGAACTGCAATTTCAGTTTTGTTCCTTTTGTTGTTAGTTCTTATTCGTGATGCGTACGATGTTAAGTTCGATAGCGAAAAAAAGAAACAACGGTCTAAACGATTCGACGTACCGATCGAGCATTCCGATAAAAAGAAGTAATGCGTTTTTGGACTTGAAATTGTAACGACGTGCGGGTGATTGTGGATATCAGTGAAATGAGAATCGAGATAAGAGGGCCCAAGAGTGCAGCCATCTTATAAATATATAAATACATATAAATATATAAATATATATATATATTCTAAACGTCGAATTATTTTCTAAACGAATAAAAGAGGAGCAGATAATGAGGGCAATCGGACGGAGCATCGTCTGGTGTCCGAGTGCCGATTCAAAAATTCAGTCAGTCGATACGTCTGACCGAGCGGAATGTGAAGGCACAAAAAAACAAAAGACACGTCCCTCAGCGCGTACCGTACAGTGTGTGTTCACGCAATGACACAGCCAGTGTTTTAATAATAAAAACGCGAGTTCTAAAGATTCTAACGATTATAATGAAAAAATCATTCCTGATCCGTGTAAAAAAAAAAGATTGAAAAAATAACTTAATATACGATTACGATTAACCTCGATAAGGTTTTACCCACTAGTTAAATAATCGTTAATTCGACGACGAGAGGAGGAAACCGCGAGCCTGGAAACCGCGTAGGTTTCTTTGTCGCAAACGATAATGCGTTTAATTGTCATTAATTTGCTTTGATAACAAGTTAATTAAATTGTTGAGAATATTTTTATGGAATATTCTTTAACGAACCAAGCCCGGAATCTCAGCTTCTCGGACAGAGTGTACAACGCTGGAATTCCGTACTGCCAAGATGGTTGGTCGAGGAATCGAGAAGGAGAGGAGAGGTGACTGCACCTTGAACCGAGCGTCTCGGGCGTGGAAAGTGCACGTTCGCTGAGAACTCCTCGTACAAACGCTACTGCGTACAGTCTACTTGCGAACAGACTCTAATAACGCAAAAAAAAAAAAAAAAGAATTGAGATTCCCTGCGGCAAGTTATCATCTTTTGTCTTATTTCAAAACGAACAGCATTTCTACGCGACTTTTCAGATAAATTAAACTCGAATATTTTTAATTGATGTTTTGTCTTTTTTTTTACTTTTCTCATGAGAACCGTCTAACGGTCACGATTAACTTATTTATTTATTTAAAAATCATTGGAAGAAAATTAAAAAAATAATAATCTCTTGGTTGCTTGGAAAAACGGTGACATAAAAAAAACTGAAGCAGTGGCAAATCGCTCGAAATTATTTAATGTCACGTGCGGCGCGTGCTCGTTGACCCAGTAAATCATTTTCTACGAAGAAGCTCTTTCGCGAGATAGGAGCAGCAGCAGCAGCCGGGGCAGGATTAATACTTTGGCATTATCGATAGCTCTCGTATTCCGGATTCCCTGAGAGGAAAGAGCTAGAGAAGGAAACCTCGTGGCCCCAGTAAAAAGTCACGTGGAGATCGTATCCTCTCACGGTACTCTCTGTACGTGCCAGCAATCCATTTGGCCCCCGAATCCAACGCGAGGCTAAACTCCTGTTCCTTTTTTTTTTTATCCTTTGCTCTCCCTTCGCTTCTCATTCCTTTCTTTTTCTTTTCCTTTCTTTGCTCTTACACCGCCCAGATTGAACCCGGAGCTCTTACCAGGAAATTCGAATTATCGAGGCGTGTGCCAGAGAATTTTTGTGAAATATCTTAACTTCACGAGTTAACTTTATGCCCAGTTTCTCGGGAATAAATTTTTCAACCAAGAGAGCCTCGCGATAAGAGAGAAAGAGTTTGCGAGAGCATTTTCCCCATTTCCACTCGGTGAATTTAGTTAGCCACGCGAACTAGTCTCGGGTCTCCTCGTAAAGCCCATCTCGACGTACGTATAGGCATATAAATAAACTTAATATGCAGGAACGCGAGCGACCGAGCGTAGGGTGAACGTGAAACGAGCTAACGCGGGGCTGCTCGTCGTCGTCGTCGTCGTCGTCGTCGTGTAAGAGAAAAATTCGTACTGCGATCACGGAATCCACTTTGTACAAACCCTGTACTCGTTTGTTATAAACTCGGCTTGTAACACACGTGTGTCTGTGCGAAAATGGGCGAGCGTTATAAAAATAACGAGAGAGAAATAATAAAACAGTAAAAAAAAAACACCACTGCGAAATAAGTATAATAGTGCGGGGAGTTACGCGAAACGTGGATTCCGCGAATTGGGTATCGTTATCGTATAGAAAACATATAAGAGAGAGGGAGAGAATGAGAGAAACGGAAGAAGCTCCAATTTTTTCTGGAAATGCGAGAAAAATGTATATTTTACACAGTACGAGGCTCGTTGCACCGAAAACTCGTACAATTATAAGCGAAAATAAGAAAAAAAGAAAAACGAAAAAACTAAAAAAACTAAAATATCTTAAAGTAAATGAAAAAAACACGTATCGTAATGCTAGTCAAGCGACGAGAGAACGAAGAAAAAGAGATAAGAGAGAGTGATGGATCTGGATATAAACCTTTAAATTATTACTGTACAAAATTAAGATGATGAGAAAAGGAGTTGGAATAATGTTAATGCGCGGTCGGCGATTGAGCGAATTGGCACCTCGTCGTCTTTTCTATCGTCCCTTATCCCCTTCGTACCATCGGTACGACGTATTTATATATATAGTATAAATAAATATATATATATATATATAATTGGATAAATCGTAACCTTGTATATCTATGCACATGACTAATTGTCCTCCACACACGTTCCTACCCCCTGCCGCCACGTTAAACGCGACGACGCCTTGCGAGTCCGGCGATTGTGTCCCAATTAATGTATTTCACGAATAACGAGAGATTAAAAAAAAAGAAAAAAAAAGAAACTGAACATGCGATGGAAAAGTAAAAGCAAAGGGGACGCTTGTAAATTCGTGTAAATCATATTAAAGCGCAGAGCCTTATCGAGAAAGCAATATGAAACAAAACTTAAAAAAAAAGAAAAATGAACAAAAAAAATAACAATGATAAAATGGCAAAAAAAAAAAAATGTCACCGCACACAAATGACGAATGAGAGCCACGAATTGTGAAATGTGGGTCGTGTACAATACGAATGTGAGTGCGTGCGTGTGATGAGTGTCCATCTGAGAGTGTGAGAGTGCGATAGGTTGCAAAATATTTTGGGAATGCTGAGAGGAATGGTGTTTATTAAAAACAAGATGAAAAATTAAAACATGTGAATGATGGTGAAAAAAAAAATAAAAATTAAAACTCGCTCGAGTGCGTTCGTTAGGCTAGCGATGTTGTTCGGGCACTCTCGTTTCTCTTGTGCAAATTCTTCTTCGCGCTGTACTCTCTCTCTCTCTCACTCTGTCTCCCAGTCCACCTTGGATAGAACATCACGTGTTTAACACTCTCCGAGGAGAATCGTGCACTCTTTTACTATATAACTATATGTAGTTGGGTGTGCGAGCCTCGAGGGTGTGCTCTTTTTCCTCTCGCGATCCTGAGCAGCGTTAAAATTTTCACGAGACTGCATGTTATTCTTGGATCTCCAGTGCGGAATCACCGGAACGCCGGGTAATTAATTACCACGCGGCCAATGCACCCTTCGACAGACTCTCGGTTTATATTCTGTTTTCCATGGTATGGGTATCGCTATTTTCGATTACCCGGACAAATAATTCACTGCCAGAGCGTTTGTACTTTTTTTTCGTACTTTCAATCTTTATCTTTTTTTAATTGTTGATTTTCTTTTACTGCTCCGGGTCGCGAAAGATTCCAAGAGTTAAACCGCGGGTTCTCCTGGCGATAGACAAAATTCTCCCTCTGTAAATAAATACATCTATCGTGCATGAACGCCAAGGGAACGGGGAAGAGAAGAGGAGGTCTAAAGAAGCGAAAAAAAAACTCATTCACCGTCTTAACTCAATTAACTCTCCTTCATTAACCTTCGAGCTGTACTGTAACGACTGAGAGAAGAAAACTGCTGATGTATACCGCGACCGCCCCATGCTCAGATGCGGCGGCTTGTAAATAGTGAATTGCGATGAAAAAAGACAGAAGCGAAATAAAGTAAAAATGTGTGTAAGAACCCGAGCCAGACGTTCTCTGTGTATGTACTCTGGCTGAAAGCGAATTGAGGCCAAACAAGAGGATTGAAGAATGTGCAAAGGCGAAATGTGCGAGACGATTGGAGGATCTCGGCAGGAACGAATCGAGGGCAAAACTCGAAAAAATTTTCGACGGGTAAAGAAAATATTGAGAAACAAATCCACGATTCGTTCGCTTCGAGCGTTCCCTTCGGAATGATAAGAGAATAAAAAAACACAATAGGTTTACTGAATATATAATAATGTTATAGGTATATTTCAGCATTATTTTGTACATAAACAACTTTATCAGCGGATATTCAGAAATCATCAATAAAAATCTATATAAAAACAAAAGTGAAACGAAACTGAGTTATTGTAATTATTGGTCCTGATCACGGCAACCCAATCCCTCATTTTCCTAGCAATTAGGTTCAATACATCTTTAAAATATTCAGCGCGCTACTGGAATACGAAAATCGGTCTAATTTCATCCATCATTCATCCATCGAACACGGTTGATTTCGGGCTGGACTCGCCCATAATATTACATATAAATATACAAATGATAACGAAAATGTTCTCGTTTAGTCGATTCAAGAAAATAAAAAGAAACTTGTCAGTATATTTCGCATTTAATGATGAATTATACGAACGTCGATTAATGACGTTTCATAATCGTTTGATTCATTGAATTCTAACTCTTGAAAACGTTTTTAAATTCTATACTTTAAACCGTAATTATCTCATTGCGAATCGTGCGGCATAACAATACTACGCAGAGCAGCAGCTAATATTATCGCAACACAAAATTTGAAACAACTAATTAAGAGTCGCATTTTTAAAAAGGAAACGATGGTATACATAATTGTTTTTTAAAGCGGTGGAAATGTGGATTATTTCCACAATAATTGCACATGTTTATTGAACCCGACGTTTGAATTTCCTCTCAGAATTTTACGTTTTAATTTTACTATCGTCGACACCCGGCGCATTCACAGTAAATTGCTGCAACTTTACATTATTTGACAAAACATTATACAAAAATATGTGTTGGGCGCCAGTTGGTTTCATAAAATGAACAAATTACCATTTTTTTATCATTTCGTCGATTACTCCGACAGAATTTCCGAATGACTAGCCTTTTCACTATAAAACACGACTGTAAATTTAATGTACTTACAAATATAAAATTTTCAAATTTCGTATTTGAAACTACGATTCGTGTACCGAGTTTTGTAAATTTCCAATTCTTTTATGAAATTAATGTACCTGACTATAGATTTAAGCAATAGTTATTGTAAATTTACAAAGATTGTCAAGTAATTGTTTAAATTAATTAGAAGTACTTGAAAATTGTTGCACTGAACTGAAATCTAATAGATTTTTTTTTCAACTTATGTATCAAGAGTCACGGTAGCGACTCGACGCCAAGTTAAAAAAGAAAATTATAAGTTATACCTTAGGTTTCAGTCTCTTGTTTGAAAAGTAAAACACGCAAGTAATTGAAAATGACAAAATAGCTGTAACTTCCTATAACACATTTCAGCACTTATATCGAAAAAATAAAATCGCGATTTGTAAATACAAATTTCGATATTTTTTAAGTACAATATGACGTTGAAGTTCACAAATTTTCTGAAGTACAGTGATAAATAACAAGTTTTTATAATTTCTGCACGGAACTCAAACTTTACAACAAAAAAAGTACCGAATATACTTGTAAGATATAAGTTTATATTCAGATTATTAACTTTTTAGCACTTTTAACGTTGATTTTGCACATTAATAAAAATGAAAATCTCTATTTTAATCCAATAACATAAACCTAATAAAAGGATTATGTAAATTATTAAACAAAATACTGGTACTCTACAGATTATTATTTCCGGCATTGATTATGAGATTTTTAATATAGCAGTATGAATAAACTTTATATATATCATTCACTCAGAATTATAAAGTTAATTCGACGAAGCACACACAAAACACACAAATACATCACATTTTAGATAAATATCATTAAATTTCCTTATAAATCATAAATTTCATTATTTCCTCGTTATTCATAACAAATTTTATTTTCCAATCATTTTACCTTTTTTGTTTAATTTTCTCAATATAAAATTCGTATTTCTCATATTATTTAAATCATATTCATCATTTTCACATTCCTTATTTCACATCCAATTCATTATTATATTTATTATTTATTTTGTACACTCTCAAATTATTAGCGTCATTTCATATTTTGCGTCAATGATTTTCGTTTTGTAGAATAATTGTATGAGTACTCATCTTTTAATTTCAGTAATTGAAAAATCCCTCGGTAGCTCTTTCCTATGCTCTGGGGCTCGTAGTCCAATGATGTTTAGTCCAGAGGTAAAGAAGATATTGAAAGAAGGTCGGCTGGCCAGGCTCGATCAGTCCACAAAATGTGTGGTGATGATTGAAATAGTTTAACATCTTCCCGGATCTTGGAATGACTCGTGACACAAGTGCTCGGCACGACGTCCCCAGAGCGAAAGAGATCGAGATTTAGAAATTTCGGAGCATATTGGCCCGTTCCCCCACTTGTGATTTCTCTCTTACAAATATATAGATGATACTTTTTGGGGGCACGAAATATAACTTCGTATTATGGCTTACATACTGATGCATCGTAATTCAGATTTCAATCACTCGTGTTTCAAAATTTGATTACGTGTGTTGAAAACATATGAACGCAATTCGTGTATTCGTGATCTGGTACTACAAAAAAAGTTGGTAGTACACTGTTGAAAACGTGAATAATAGTAAATAATAAATATCTGTTCACTAGCGCAGATTTCATCTACGCCATATAGGTATTAAAATCAATAAAAACAACGCCATCAGTAAGACTCCAACCAGCAACCTAACAATTATGAGTAGAGTGTCTTACGCTGTCGGCCACGCGACGCGTTACTAAAGTTAAACATCGACTCTTGATTAGTTACTTGAGATTTTTAAAATCGAGTTTCTCGAAAACGCTTGATCATGGCACGCTACGCTGTAAAAAATGTTCGAGTTTTTCCTATACAAACGTGTATGAATTTTGTAAAACTTGGTATAGGAAATCGAAATTAATATGTTTGCATAATAAATTTAATACAGATCAATGAATTTCGATAACCCGGTGATAGAAAATTACAATACATGATTATTAAATCAATAATTACTAAATCAGTACATGAAAATCAACATGCATTTTTTGGATTTTAGTGACTGATTTGAAATTTAATACACATTTTCCAATAACGAAAAAAAACCCGCACTAGACCGCTAACACTTATTACTTAGCATCGACTTCTGATAAGTTACTCAAGATTTCCAAAATCGATTTTTTTTAGACACTGAAGCATCTCGCGCTGCTATTGCGGCAAATTTATATTTGATTTATGTTTGTTTCTAGAACTTCACAGGTCTGTCTGTCTGTCTGGATATAATTTTTTCGAAAATCCGGATACCTGAGCTTCCTCGTGAGAAAAAGATTTCGTTCGTCCAAAAATTATGTTCACTTGAAAATATTTCCAACCCACTTCGCGCTCTGATTGCAATCAATTGAATATTTTGTTATGTCAATTATAAGTATGCTTGAGAGAATAATAGTTATACAACTCTTATGCCATTTAGATATCCAAAATTACTAAGTCATTGATAGCGTAGTTGGTAGTGTGCGTGCGTTGTTAGGTACTTAGGTAGGTAGGTCGTAGGTTCAAACCCCAGTGTAAGCGAAAAATGTTCTGTGGCGAAAACCAATACCCAACAATTTCTGATGACTTAATTTGTTTGAAAAAATAATGTCCGAATAATATTTCTATTTTTTTAAATTGTTTTTATGTCCACTTTAAATTTCCAACACATATGTGCTTGAGTTTTCAGATACCGCTCATATGCAAATTCATCATACATGTTTATGAAATTTAATGCATAGTTTATCCATATGGTCATATTGACATTAAATCTTAATAACGTTGAATTTTAATATTCCTCTAAATGTTATGATTTTTCATATAAGCATGTATACAAAATTTCATATACGGTATCTGCAAAAAAACTTCCAAAACTTTTGTATTCATTTTAATACAGATTTTTTTAACAGTGTACTCCTGCGGTAAATTGGTGTTCGAGGCAAAACCTTCACAGGCTGTAAACATAATTTTTTCAAAATCCTCTTCTTGCACAAAAACATACCATTTATCTAAAAATTATGTTCACTTGAATATTGATAATAGTTTAATTATAAGGATAGCGATCGCGAACAAGCCCAATACAGGGCTTATGCGACTCGCATGAGGTGCTACCGAACTTGGCAATACACCACACTTTGAATAATATATCGCAATAATTCGAGAGGTTATTGTTAACTTATGTATTTTATAAAAACATGTATACTTCCAGCACTCGTGCATCCAATAAATATTATTATTATTATTATTATCATATATATTTAAAAACTCACTTCACGCTCGGATTGCAATCAATTGAACATTTTGTTATGTCAATGATAAACATGCTTAAATGAATAATAGATGTACAACTCTTATGCCATTTAGATATCCAAAATTGCTAAGTAGTCGATAGCGTAAAAAATATTACCCGAGTAATATTCAATTTTTTCTATTATTTGTCTATTGTTTATTCCCAACACATATGTGATTGAATTTTAAGATGCCGCTTTCGCAACAAAAGATCTATGACCTATATTCATTTTTTATACAATAGCCAAAAATCTGCTATTCTAGTAAAGGGTTGTTAAATGACGTCACCACACAAGGGGGGGAGAGGTTCTAAAAAAAGTGACGTTTTGTGATGATAGAGGAGGGGGGGGGGGGGGAATCACAATTGTGACGTCACGCATTTTTCATTTTTTTTAAACCTCACGCAAAATTTCGCAATCTCTCGAGGAAATTTTTTTTATTTCGATGTCACTATAACGAAATGATCTCTTCCGATTATTTCATTTTTAATCTTCGTTTCCGCTAGTCTTGGAGCATTTTTAGTCAACGAAGAGAGTATTTACGTTTTTGTTAAACCGGTGTATGAAAAGTTACATTATTGTTCCTACTATTCATAAATAATATTAAAATATTTATTATCGTTCGACTATGTATGATATATATGAGGCATTCCACCGTTTATCAACGAGGTCGCGACCCTCATATTTTTTAAATTTTTTCTCCTTTTGAGATATTGTAGAGCAATATAAAAAAACACTAGAAATTTTTTCAGATTTAAAAAAAAAAAAATTTTAATTACCTAAAATTTGATTTGCTCAAACAGTACGCCGATGATTTTTTTCAAAATTTTTATAGTAAATTCTCCGTCCAAAAACGAAACTGTTGAGACTAGAACGAAAATGGGTGGCAATCTAGAATGGCAACTAAAGATAAAATTCTCCCGTAAAAAAAAAATTATTTTTAGTTGCTATTCTAGACTGTCCCCCATTTTCGTTCTAGTCTCAAAAGTTTCGTTTTTGGACAGAGAATTTACTACAGAAATTTTGAAAAAAATCATCAATGTACTTTTAGAGATTCAAGTTTGGGGTATTTTTAAAAATTTTGTTTTATTTTTAGCTGATAATCCAGGCCTCACTCTGGGTCTAGGATCAAAAATTTTGTTTTTGAATACAGAATTTACTGTAAAAAAAGAAAAAAAATCGTCGACGTACTTTTTGAGAAAATCAAATTTTAGGTAATTAAAAAAACACAAATTTTGTTAAAGATCTTTAAAAAAATCTGGAGTGATTTTTTATATTGCTCTACAACATCTCAAAAGGGAAAAAAATTTTAAATATGAGGGTCGCGACCCTGTCGATAACCGATGAAATGCTCCATATATAAAACGTTTTATGATAATACAAAAATTGAAATAATTTTAACTTAATGGGGGCAGGGGGGGGCGGGGGTCAGGCAAGATCGCGTGATGTTACTTTTGGGAGGAGGGCTTTGCAATTGTGACGATACGTGACCAGGGGTCGGGGGCTCTAAAAAGATCAAATCCATGCTGACGCCATTTATGGACGACCCTTAACATTGAAAGTATTTTCGAGTGTCCCAATTTAGAATTACCAACCCATTTGTGCTTAAAATTTAAGAGACCGTTATTGCATAAAAATTTCCGGCATCGGTACCTTAACTTTCAAGCTGATTTTTTTACAGTATTATTTATATGCTCAACTAGCAGACATTTATAATATTTTAAAGACAACACAAACGGATTCAATTGGAAGGACCCGAAAGGAATAAATTCGCAAATCTCAATGAAGTAAACAGGCGATCGCGATTGCACACTGTTAGAAAAGTCCAGTAGTTTTTATGCATAAACTCATAATTTGAATTCAATGTACAATAAAATTAAAGTAATTTTACAGTAAAACTAAAGTGAATTATAAAAATTACTGTAGTATACATTAATTTTATGTCGCATTTGTATATTAAATTTCGTATACCAGTTTACGCATTAGAACTTCCAGTCCTTGTACATTAAATTTCAAGTAGATTTTTTTTTTTTGCATGGAACATATCTGAGTTATGCTGGTGCAGCATATCTGATTTATCAATTGACAATGGTTTGCATTTTTCACATTCAACAATAATGATAATAACAATATACTGTTCAGACTATTAATTCACGATATCCTTTCCATGATCGTATTTGTCTTTATGCATCGATATTTCACATGTTGACTTGGTGTTGGTGTGTTGGTTGTAAAAATATTCATTATGAAAATTAAAATACAAGTATGATGTAAAATTAATAAACGGTATATTCAACACATTTAAAAAGTTATGTTTAATATAAAAAAGTACTGCAATATTGCCATATAGTATATTGGATTTAATGTACAGCTCGTGTTTAAAAACTTCCGATAAATGTAGATTAATTTCCTGAACATATTCTGCAGTGCATATACCGACCAGCTACGCTAGTAGCTCTTATTCCGTACGATACGCGGATGCGAGACAATAATTATAATGCGTGGTGATTATGAACACTCTTCATATTATAATGAATGCAATTTTGTCGATGGTTAATAACATCCTGCGGAGTGCTCGAGATTAGACCAATTTTTTTACACTTAGGATCCAATTTAGAGAAAGAATTTATTTCTCGTCTCATTATTCAAAAGAATAGTTTTTTTTTATTCTTTTAAATTCCAATAGTACCAGTTCCCTAATCAGCAGCGCATAAACGTTGTTGTAGGTCTATATTTATGGGACAATTTGCAAAGTTACTGTGGAAGTTTCGGCACGTCTAGACAACAGACGCTCAGTTGGTGAACGAAGGGAGGCTTATGGAGTCGTAAAAAGACGATGATGCAACGCGAGGAAGAGAAAAGGCGCGTGCCATTATTTCACAAATGGTAGAGGCACAATTGCAAACCGAGTAACTGTTGCGAACACTGGTTGTATGGAACGCGGAGAGTTTACCAGCTAGAGGAAAATCCACGTTCCAACGAGAGGCCGTTCTGACGTTCGTGCCACTCGGTGCTCGTGACTTGCCACCGAGTATTGTGAGAGGGTTGTTTCAGGCTGTTGTGTTTCCCCTTCGAGCTCTCCTGCGCTTCACATCGGTCGTTGCTCTCTCTATCTGCCTCATGCCTCCACTCGCTCCCGAGTGCACATTCCAATTCTTCACGATTAGGACGACGTGTCTGGCCTCCGCTGGCTGCCTGCTTGCTGTATACGCCTCCGGCTCACTCGTGGGCTTAAATTTCAACTTTGTCGCTTTCCAGAAACCCGAAACCCTTCTCACTCACTCCCTGTTACTACTACTATGCCAGACAGGGTTATCGTCGCCACTACTCTTCCTCATCGTTGTTACCTCTTCGCAATTCTCTGGCACAACAAATGCATCTGAATTTAGTAGTCAGGGAGTTAGTGGAAGACAGACCGGGGTTTTTTGCCTCATGGTCAGATTTAATCCAGCTAAAAATCAACATTTCTTGACAACTGAAAAGCCTCAGCAAAATACAAGTTGGTTTATCAAAATCATTAAGCAGGTTGGGATGCTTCATGTTAGTCAATTTAGTGCTAAACATTTGTTAATGGTTCTGTAAAGTTTTGGGCAATGAATATGAGTAGGATTCGGTAATTTGCATCATTGATAGTGATGAATTTGTAGAAATACTGACTGAATGACATTTCTCAGCAAAATACAAGTTGGTTTATCAAAATCATTAAGCAGGGTGAGATGCTTAATGTTAGTAAATTTAGTGCTAAACATTTGTTAATGGTTCTGTAAAGTTTTGGGCAATGAATATGAGTAGGATTCGGTAATTTGCATCATTGATAGTGATGAATTTGTAGAAATATTGACTGAATGACATTTCTCAGCAAAATACAAGTTGGTTTATCAAAATCATTAAACAGGTTGGGATGCTTGATGTTAGTCAATTTAGTGCTGAACATTTGTTAATGGTTCTGTAAAGTTTTGGGCAATGAATATGAGTAGGATTCGGTAATTTACATCATTGATAGTGATGAATTTGTAGAAATATTGACTGAATGACATTTCTCAGCAAAATACAAGTTGGTTTATCAAAATCATTAAGCAGGTTGGGATGCTTGATGTTAGTCAATTTAGTGCTAAACATTTGTTAATGGTTCGGTAAAGTTTTGGACAATGAATATGAGTAGGATTCGGTAATTTACATCATTGATAGTGATGAATTTGTAGAAATATTGACTGATTGACATTCGTTTCTGAAGAAGTACATTGTTGAGGTGATTGAGTATTTTTTCAACAATAATGCGTACATTTTTATCGTTTTCAATGCGCGAATGTACATTACCTGTCTTGAAAAATTCTTCACAAATAAGCTGTCTAGATATTGTATAGTATCCATCTGTTTATGAAAATATTTTGTGGCTCGATAAAAAAAGACTATTTTTTTTTAGAGTATGGCAGGCAGTCAATTTATGTATCTTAGGCGTCCACCTAAAATAAACGAATTGACATAAATTTTGAATAGGGGATCTTCTTGATAACATAAATCAATACAAATTTATTTATCAATAGTCATTTTTTTCATATTTTAATTATCTATAATTCTCCTCCAAAGAGCATCAAGATTGCTTTATTAGTTTCTATTTTATAAGCAAAAAACTACAAAAACACGTTTTGTGTATTTCGAGCCCGCTCCGCTCAATTCCATAGGCTTACTGGTTTGTTAATACCGGCGAAACAAAAATTAATAAAATATTTAGCAAAATAAACTAAATTTTACGAAATTTAGAGCGCGCACCTCCTTTTGTCAAAAAATTCAAAACCGCAGAAAATCGAAATATTCGCACACATTCTGTCGAAAATTGCTACAGTTGAAGAGGGTCTGCAGCTACACTTGTGTACCAAATTTGAGTTCGACATACAAACCGGTTCTTGAGTTATCGGCGTTTAAATTTTCGTACTTGTACACATCTCGTTGTAAAAATGTCGAAAACAAAATTTTCATGAAAACAAAGCTTCTCTATGAGGAAGCAAAATTGATAAAATCGGCTCCCACCGGGTTTGCAGATGCGCGAACGAGGATGGACGGCCGAAGGTGACAGTATCATATTGCTGTTCTCGATGCACTTTCGATTTACTAGTATGCTCACGAAAAATATGTCACAACTATCAAGAAACTCTTACAAAAAGATAGCATTGATTCGGCTATTGTGAAGCACTCCAACCTCATTAATTTAAAAAAGACAGAGACCTTGACTTTAAGGAATCGCTGCTTTGATCAAATTCTCTGTTTCCTCCATTTCAGCTACGCATTTGAAAGCATCCTAATCCTCTCTGATACAATAGTCCTAATAACAGTGAACTCTGTTGGTTGTTCCAAGAAATACGATCCGCCAAGTCTGTCTCAGAAGGTCCGCACGAGGATTTGCTCTAGTAGTAACAGAGCGAAGCTCTTGGTTGTCTGCTCTAACCCTGTCTCGCTGCGCTGCACTACCGGAACGTTTCTCCTGTGTAAGTTAGCCGGGTTGTGTGTTCCTCCGACTTAATGGAATAACAACTTTTACTTCGCCAGTAGTTACGGCAGCTCTCGAGCTTCTCAGGGTGTAACTTGGCGGGAAGGAGTGTGGCGCACCATCGGGAGGAACAACGCGACAAGAGAAACCCATAGCAACATACTATCTTGCGACTGTATAACGTTCCACGCCTGATAAGCATCTCAACGCGCCGCATTATACTAAACGATAATGCGTGGAGTTTCCAACCGGCTGTTTCGCTGATGCCTACGACAATAAAGAAGAATGAAACAAAAGGGAATGGAAGAGAGTGAGTGAAAAGTCTACAAAGGATGAGGCAAAAGGAGAGGCTGTATCAATTGTATAAAACTGTAATGATCACACGAACTTACCTGTAAGTGAATTTCTATCATGGTCAGTTCTAATAATTTTGCTTCATGCGAATTTTGTCCCACGTTTTTAGCGCTGTTATAGTTGAAAAATTTGTGGCAGATAGCACTTGTCATTGCTTCAAATTGAAAAAGAAAATTGCTTGTCCCCCAATCACTTGTTTATTGCATATACTATCATGTAGATTGGTTGGCATCAATCATTTTGGTGGATCTCCTAGCCAAACCCTTTGGTTAGGCTCTGTAGAGACAGAGAATCGTCGTAGATCATCAAGATTGTAATCAAATCATTGGAAACTATCTAGCATCTATGTATGATGAGCATCTCAACTCACGTTGCATTATAACGAACGATAATGCGTGGAGTTTGCTACCAACTGGTTCTCTGACGCCTATGACAATAAAGAAACGAGAAAGGAGAAAACAAAAGAGATTGAAAAAAAAAGGCGAACGAGATGACTAAAGAGAATGAAAGAAAAGAGAAGGAGAAAAAAAAGAACCTGACAAGGGAGAAGAAACTCGCGCCATTAAACCGAGGCCGTATCAATCGTATAACAATGTGGCGGGGCACTCAGGGTCCGTTGCTAGAGTCTATCTATCTCCCTCCCTCTTTCGCTCGGCTTTTTAAGCCTTTTAAAACTTGTAAGTTCGCTGTTCGCCTGCGGATAGAGCTCGCCTCAACCCCTACTCGTGGTCTTCCATTCGTGGCGGGTGCGGCGGCTTGCATTCCGCTCTAACTCCGTAGAGAAGAGGCAAGAGAAAAAAAGGAAGGAGCGCCGAGATCGACTCGAGCGCAGAGGGCTTGTCGGTGCTGCTCTCGACGACGTTGCCCGACGATCGCATTCTCGATAGAAGCCGGTAGAAGCAGAGGTAAGAGCCCGGTACTCTTCGGTCGTAGTGGTGAAACGATGCTCCTGGAGTCGAGCCACTGTTCTTCGACACTCACACCCCGAAACGAAGTTTCCCTTCGCTATGGATTGTCTGCTACAGTTTTCTGCCGATGGAAAACTTCGAACGACGAAAACAATGGGTCATTCTTGATTGAAGCCAAAAAATATGGAGGGTAGCTCTATCATTTCTGTCCCACTCGATTTTTTAAACAGAAAGCGCACGTGCGAAATTTAAAAGATTGTCTTTGCGATTCTGTAATAAAGTGCCGTTCATAAATGGCATCACCACACAAGGGGGGGTCCCGCAAAAAGTGAAGTTTTGTGACGATAGAGGAGGGGGGGGGGGGAAACACAATTGTGAAGTCACCCAGTTTTCATTTTTTTTTTAAAACCTCACGGAAAATTTTGCAAGCTTTTGGGGAAATTTTGTTTTATTTCGATTTCAAAAAGCGCGCGCGCTGTGTACGGCGCATAGCTGACAACATTATTGATATGCGTAACTACCGCCAGAAGGCTACCGTCTTGACGCGGTCGTTCTTCGTTCGTCTCTTCTATAAGGATACACCGTGAGCGTTCAGAACTCCCCTACGACTGTTTACGATCATCTAGATTATGATCTATTATCTTATTTTAAGGAAACTAATTTCTTCAAGGAACAGCGATATCGTTTTGTTGCAAGGTAAGGATTATTTGATCTCTATAAGAAAATTATGTCTTCCGATTATTTCATTTGTAATCTTCGTTTTCACTAGTCTTGGAGCATTCTTAGTCAACGAAGAGAGTATTTACGTTTTTGTTAAAGCGGTGTATGAAAAGTGACATTATTGTTCCTACTATTCATAAATGATATAAAAATATTTATTATCGTTCGACTATGTATGATATATATTGTGACACGATTCTTTATTCCGGGATAATTCGGGAAAATTATCCCGGAGAAACGCTCAACAAATTCGACACCCTGAAATACACAAAAATCATGCACTAGAGCGCCAGGCCCTTCTATTAATGCCTGAAGGGCCAAGAGGTAAAATATAACCAATTATTCGACGCGAATATTCTTCGCGCCGGCTGCTCAGTCGAGGAGACGAGTCGCGGGGGAATATGAGGGGGGAGTCTTGCAAATAACTCGAGATACTACACAACAATTTAATAGAAAGGACACTTTTAATACGAGAACATTTCACACAAAAATATAGTTCCCAGAGGGGGAACTCAGGCTCTGCGGCCACACTGACTCTACATAAAATAATTAGAAAACATAGAATTCAATGATCCACTCGACAAATGAATTTACAAATCGAACTAATCCGAAAATCGGGGACGGGAAGCGTCCCTCGAGGCTAGCGCAGAAGAGAGATTGCTCTCTCTCTTTCATACACACCCGGGACGGCTGTAGTCCGTCCCGCTTTCGATTTTGCACACGAAAATTTAGCGTGATCGACACGCGAAAATGCTGGAACCCGAATACAATAGTGACACAGGAACGATAAAACCGAATCGAGCAGATATGTACGAAAAGAAGAATGCGAGACGTGAAGCGTCTCGCCTCGTGGCAACTAACCGACCTTTATTACTCGAATAAATTTAAAAAAACAATAATCACGCGGCACAGCACCTCGGCAATATTATTAATAACTTGGCGTCGAGTCGCTACCGCGACTCTTGATAATACACTGACCCATCTTGTATAATCCCAAAAAGTAAATGATCACTACAAACCCGAGCCTCCGTCCTTCTAATATATCCAATAAGGTTTCGATAATGTGATAACGGTGCGTGCAGTGGGTAACGCGTCCAGCCAACAAGTGCCGATTTTCGGTGCGTACCGAACTCCCCGCGCAGAAAAAAATAGTCCAGTATAGAGTCCAGGATGGTGTCCCGAATGGAATGCGGGATAGAGTCCGGGATGGAATCCGGGATGGAGTCCGGGATGGAATCCGGGATGGCGTCCGGGATGGAATCCGGGCCGTCCAAGCAGGAGTACCGAATAGATAAATAAATTCGTACATGTGACAGTTTCCAAATGTCATCTGGCAACCAAAAACATTAGAGCGCATCGACAAGATGTTGTCTCTGCTCCGTTGTCGTTTGTCAATATGTCGAATAACATTGAGAGACTTTCATACAGATTTATTCACGAGAGACTTTATTAGCATTCTTGCGTTACTTACCGAAAATTACAAATCGTAACATCAAACTAATTGGAATCGAGCAACGAAGAAACCAACTACATGAACATCTTGTAGTATGGGACGCGTACCGAAGACTAAGATACACCGATAAATTTATTAAATCATTGAAAAGAAGACTCAAAGGTCTTTTACAACATCCGCACGTGAATATTCATGAGGTATGTACAAATCATCATCATAAGTAATAAGAATTAAGCTGCTAGAAATGGTATCGGGTATATTTATTCACAGAGACGATCCACGTAACCTAACCTTTCTTGCTATTTTTAGATTGCGAACTCCCAGGAGTTCAACATGGACAACAGGCTGGACTCTGCAACAGGACGATCGAGATTCTTGGATCGTCCAGAATGGCATCCCGGACGCGAATCTGGATGGACGTGGTCCTGGATGGAGACCCGGGCCCGATCTTCGATGGAGTCCTGGACGCGATCCTGGATGGAGACCCGGACGCAGTCCAGGATGGAGTCCATATTGTGAACCAGAATGGATTCTGCCATTGAAGTGTTGAGACTCTTGTGTCGTCCTGGATGACACCTGGGCAAGTTTCGTGTCCCGAAAGGGATCCCGGAAGGAGTTATGGACTCCAGTACGGACTTTGGGATCGGATCAAATGCCAAAGTCCACCCGAGAGTCCATTCGGTACTCTCCGCCGGACTGCCCGGATTCCATCCCACACTCCATCCGAGATACCATCCCGGACTCTATCCTGGACTATTATTTTCTGCGCGGGTCATTAGACTAATACTAGGATCAGCAAGGCGCGCGGAGCGGAGGGATGGTCATCCCTTCGCGTGACGAGAGATGGCGATGTCCATCTCTCCAGGTGCCGTCGCGGGAGTCCGAAACTCTCGGGCTGCTATCTCTACGCAGACAGCCTGCTGCTGCCCCGCTACTGGTAATTGGCCGAGGGTATCGCTGACGTCGATGGGTTCCTCGGCCGGCGATGCAATTTCTCCATAGCATCGAAAGGAACCAGTACATGTAAGACTCAAAATAAAAAGAATAAGCGTATTTCCTTTAACGTTATTGCCCTGGTCTGCTCGATTTGGGTCGCTTTTAGCCAGCTTAATACGAATCATGCCGTTGTGGCTTGCTGGTTGGACACTTTTCGTTGCATTTTCCTTAAAGGGAGAGTTGCAGCGACCCCGACGTAACGCGAAATGCCGCGTTATAATATATATAAAGCGTTTATGATAATACAAAAATTGAAATCATTTCAACTTTATGGGGAGGGGGGGGGTCAGGCAGGATATCGTGATGTTACGTTTGGGGGTGGGCTCTGCAATTGTGACGATACGTGACGGCCCCTAATCTGCAAAATGAGACATTGCATCCGTCAAATTGTTGGTACGTTATGCCACTCCAAGAACATTTAAATAGTGCGTAAAATGCACCGACAGCAGTGGTGACGCTTCGGTACGTGGCTTTGACGGTCCCCAGAGTTAAGTTTACGCGTCGAATGTTGAGTCGGATGCTTAGGGCTTTTATTTAAATTTAACATGATATAAAATAATAATTTGTGCTTACATTTTGTCAAAAATTACAAAGATCAAAGACAAATTTCTGCTTAATTTTTGTACGAAATCTCAGGTCGACCGGTTGAACGGTTCTTAAGTTATAGATCATGTAAATTTCGAAAACTTGCACACACAAATAAGGGATTGACTTACCACCAGCGAAAACTTCACTGATGCCATCTATCATGACCTTTTAGGTATAGTTTGGTGAACCGTGACTATATGTGACTAGACAAACGGTTATAAAGTCCATAATCATTTAGTCCCGCGCAGAAAAAAATAGTCCAGCATGGAGTCCAGAATGGAGTCCCGAATGGAATCCGAGCAGTCCGGGACGAAGTCCAGATGAACTCTCATATGGACTTCGGGTTTAATCCGATCCCGAAGTCCATCCTGACGTCCATTACTCCATCCGGGACTCCCGAAAGGACTCAATCTGGATTCCATCCTGGACACAAAAAACTTTCCCGGACTCCATCCGGGACTCCATCTGGGATGCCAAATACTCTCCTGGACTTCACCCTGGAGGATCGGCAAATCAATCGCAGAGTCCATCCTAGTGTCTATTTTGGATTCGCGCCTGGACTGTTTTGGTCTCCATCGCAGACTCTACCCTGGACTCCATCCTGGACAGGGTCCATCCTGGTGGACACCAGGGCTAGACGGTATCGACCTTGGACACCTTAGTGTCCAGACGGACGATTTTGGATCGTCAACGAAGGGTAGGCCCCTCGTGTGTAGTTGAACTCAGGACAGCTTTGCAGTCTTATATACGCTGAGGCTCCAAGTCACTTGCGAGAAACGCATCGACCGCTCGCCATCTAGCGGAACATTGTGCATCTGTTTCATACGATGCCACTAGATGGCGAATGGACGGAGCGTTTCTCGCAAGTGTTTTAAAGCCCTAGCGTATATAAGACTGTGTTAAGTTGTCCTGAGTTGATTGTCTTATGTTGTCCCTTCGTTGACGATCGAAAATAGACCGTCTGGACACCGAGGTGTCCAAGGTGGATACCGTCTGGTCCTGGTGTCCACCAGGATGAACTATGTCCAGGATGGAGTCCAGGGTAGAGTCCAGGATGGAGACCAAAACAGTCCAGGCGAGAATCCAAAATGGACACCAGGATGGACTCTGCGATTGATTCGCCGAGATTCGCTGATCATCCAGGGTGGAGTCCAGGAGAGCATTTGGCATCCCAGATGGAGTCCTGCATGAAGTCCGGGAAAGTTTTTTGAGTCTGGGATGAAATCCAGATTGAGTCCTTTCGGGAGTCCCGGATGGAGTGATGGACTTCAGGATTGACTTCGGGATCGGATTAAAAGCCGAAGTCCATATGAGAGTCTATCTGGACTCCGTCTCGGACTGCCCAGATTCCATCCGGGACTCCATTCTGGACATTATCCTGGACTCCGTCCCAGACTCCATCCCGGACTATTTTTTTCTGCGCGGGGTTACACTAATAACATTTGGTTTGCGTTAACCAAATCCGGCGTTTGCGGGTGGCAAAAGAAATATTTGGATGAGTTGACTAAAAATTACCATCGACATTAAAGACTGGATTTCATTATTACAACTCAATATATCTTTGAGCCACCCGATTAGACAATTCTATCGACAAAATATTTCATTATTATGATCGTACATTTGGTTGGATGTAATCAATATGGGATTCGTAACCAATTTCTTTGGTTGAATAGACCATACATAACCTTGAAGAGACCACATTATAGTTTATCGAGAAAAAAAAGAAATTGAATGTAAAACAAAAAAGGTTCACTTGACTCACGCGCGCAAACGTGTTGCTCGTCTCGACATTCGCGCAGAAAAAGAATTCTGCCGTCAGAGCGCCACTGTTCCCGAGGAAAACACATTGTGCTGCGGTGTCCAGTGTTTACTGTACTTTAGGTTGACAGAAACAATGTAAACTTCTACCACGTTGGATCGTTTCGTTGATATAATTATGTTTCATCATTTTCGATGTATCAAATATCTCGTAACCACGGCGCAATACACAGTAGCTTTGACTCAATGGCTTGGGCAATGTATTCGTGTTATTTGGTCATGTTAAATAATTTTATAGTTCTGGAATGAAAATATTTAGTCAAATGAATTAGATAATTCGATCGCCCGTCTGCAGGCGAAATGTAACAATAACCAATTCTCATTTTATTTATTATTTGTTTATTGATTTATTATGTGTTTTAGAGAGTATGATAATTGCACAAGAGAAGACCGAATTATAAAAAAAAAATATATACGTATAATTAAATCAATTCTTCAATCAGTAACTACACTGAATTAACATTAATTAACGAAACCCAACAATAACAAAAGATTAGAAAAAAATAATCGACTAAATGGACTTATTAAGCGCTGAATAAAATTATCCAAGGATTGTAAAAACCGATAGAAAGAGGACGAAAAAGATCAACAAAAGTGGAGGCAATGTTTCCACTACAAAATAACCTCGTAAGCGGTTCATTATGCCCATTTGCATGAGTATGCGCACACGAAAGATAAAATGTTCCCTAACTTTTCCCAAGCCAAGATTATAATCATTTGAAAAAGCACACGGAAAAGTGGAAATGTTATTCCATTGCTGGATATTCCGAGCAAAACAATCCATTCCAACAATAATAATATTCGTTGGTCATTCGCTATACTGAATTTTTTTTAACAATCCGGTAACCGTGAAAAAAATTATGCAGTAGAGGATCAACATACAGTATCAGAGTACGAAGGGGGTATCGTCGAGAGCACGAGGATACCACCGAGAATTATTATCATCTCTCTGGCTATTATATCGCGCAGTTTCTCGCGGGGCGCTGGTCCGCTTGACCCAGTCGCGATTCGGGGATCTCACCGGGCAATACATAGAACGTGGAGAACAGTAGCCGCCGAGAATGATTAACATAACAACCAACACGTTGAGTACAATATAGATATACATATATATATATATATATATACATATGAAATACACGAAATGCTCGAGCATTTGTGCTATTCTCGTGATGCTGATGGTGTTGGTCGGGATCTACTGCTGGTGGAGTCGCGGTTACGTCCGCCAGAATAATTAACAGGAAGACCAGAGTGGAACCGTTAAAGCTGCGACCGTTGAGTAAAGGATTACCGGAAGCCGAGAAGTTCTTCCCACTCTCAGTGTCCTCTCTCGCCTTTCTCAACCCTTGCACCTCCTTCTCGCAATTCTACAACGCGTACTACAGTTATATAGCTCTATATAGGCACTATTTCTCTTCGTTCGTCTCTAGTATACCCCTTTACCTTCCCCCCCACATTTCCCACCCCCCCAGCCACTTCCGCGTTGCATCCACAACCAACTTTTAATGTGCTTGGCGAACGAGGAAGGAAGAGTGAATCAGGGAGACGCTCGATTTCAAAGTCTCTCCGGCAGTCACAGCCGTGAGACGTGAAAGAAGATTCAACGGATTAACTGAATGTCTGAGTCGGGAGTGGGTGAAAGATCCCACTCTTGATGAGAATGATTCTACGATTTTAAGGAGAGGGTTTTACGATTTATGTTGGCTACAGGCTTCGAGGATGTCCCATCAAGATGTCGTCGATTCGAAACTCAGACTAATTCAATGGACGCTTAATCAAGTTTTTAATGTCGTCCAATTGAAATCTAACTGAAAACAGGGATTCAATGTTCTGCTTTAAGTCCTTGTTTTAAATACATTTCGAAATGTGACATTTAGAGATATTTCAATCATTCAAAATGTTATAAATAAAAAATCAAAATTCCTATGAAATCAGAACCCTTATACTGATCTGCTCTAAATGAAAGATTTAGTATCAGTGAAAATTGTTCTGTTTAAGTGAAAAATTTGTGTTCGCTAGATCAAATTGTGCAAAAATCTTTGAAAAATTTTTGAAATTGAAAACTCCGTAAAACCTGATCCGCTCTTTACAGTTTGCCCAAATTCTATGCCATAGGTCGCAGAATTTGGTTCAATTTTCAAAGAAAGTTTCAGCCTGATACCTAAAAAATTGTCAACATTTTTGACACGTCATACAAACGGAATGCATCATGTGATTTGTATAAAATGTATAGCAAATAAAGATTGGCTAGTACTTTATGTGGCATTCAAATTTGAGCTGATTCGGTCGAGTCGTTCACGAGTTATAGTAGTTGAAGTTTCAGACCATTTTGAGTGAAATAAAATGATGCGAGAGGATGATATATGGAACCAATATTTAAAGGTGATTCTGCCAAAAACTTCGGATTGAAATTCGCCGACCTTATACGACATCTCTCTGGCACAGAAGTGACTTTGACTCAAAATTCGTAAAATCGAAATGGCGGATTTAATATGCCGGTCGAAAAAACAAAAACTGACTTTATTTGCATAAAATGTATTTATTGCAAAAAGCAGGTTTGTCCGCCGCCTTGAATGCGATATTTCGATTTTATAAATGATATTTTTTATTCGACGATTGCGAATTTGAATTTTTCATTCGTAAAGTAAATATGGTGAGTTCAATAATGTCGGACGAAAATGAACAATCTTAGTTTTATTATGAATTTAAACTTCAAACTTATAACATCAAGAGGGCGCACAAACAATATTTGGAAAGATTAAAATTCAAACAATTGATTTGACTGACCTGACACTAGTATTCCAAGAATGCGAAAGTAAGGTTATGTTTTGACACCAGCGTATCCGTAGCAGCGAACGCTGCGAGCATTATCAATTCGACTGCCGATGAACAATTTCGATTCAAAAGATTATTTGGAACTAGACGTCATAATTTATTTCTACGGTAACAATCCATAAGTATAATAGGTATGGAATATGATACCCGCCTAAATTCTACTTTGAGTCGCACGGAATAAAGTAGGAAATGAGGCACTCATAAGGCAAGCCTAATCAGCGCAATTTCACGGTTGCCTGATCTTACACCAAATACGGCGGCTTCGGATTGCGCCGGATCACGCTCTGGTCAGTCTTCCCATAATAGGGCTAGCCGTGGCATTACCTGATCAGGGCCAAGCAAGGCTTTCTATAATAGGGTTCGCCGTGGCAACGCCTGATCAGGGCCAAGCAAAACTTTCCATAATAGGGCTAGCCGTAGAATACCCCGATCGGTGCCTGATCCTGATAAGGCAAGCCCTGACAGATTTCTACCCGGGTAAATTCTCTGGCACCAATATTTTAAATACTTTTATCGTCACTCTTTGCATCACAATTGAACATTTGATTACTTTCTTTAAGTCTGGCGCCAGGGAAATTGTCATCTCTATTCAGAAGCTGTGAATTCGCAGTGTCCGTAAAGTACTCTTTTGAGGCTATGAGTGGAATATTTTTATTAACACATATCTTTCCTTCTACGAGAAAGAAAAAACAGTATCATTTTTATGCATCAAATAAAATGTAAAGATATTTTTTTTCAATAGAAATTTTGACTATCTAATGGTTTGCGGAGAACAGAATGTATTATAGATACAGAGCCAACGCGGAGCTGGAAAGATCTTGGTCCAACGAGAAGCTCTCCAACACCGCAGTATCCCACGAGAATGGTGCAAAGTTTGATGGTCGTGCCACGTATCATAAATTCATAATGTATTCACGGCATGAACTTAATCTTGATTGTATCGAATTTCGCGGTACAGTGTAGTTCCGGAAGTGAGAAGTAAAGACGTGGAGAAGTAAGAAGCCGGATGGAGCTTGGCTTCGACGTTACTAGCTCAAAGTTTCATTTTCCACCGTCATTGCATGACTTATACTTTAGAACACACTCACCTCAGCGTACTAAACTTCTAAATGACTTCTCTAGTGTTACGAGGTACGGGAAACTGGCCACTGCTTTTACACGAATCACAGTGAAAGAACAAAAATTTTATTGAGCGCAAATCTTTCACCTACGACAAATCAAACCTTTTTTGTAACAGAATCGAAACGACGAGTCAGTAACGAATACCATTTCGAATTCGAAAGATACAGCCATTTTTCTACGTTGAATAAAAAATTACAAATCAATTTAACATTTTTGTTTTTAGCCAACCCCGGTAAAGAATAAAAGTCTAAAATATTTTTATTAAGCCAAAAAAAAAATTATCTGCTCACATTTTTTCTTTTACCTACAAAATTTTTCGAAGGTGTCCCTCGGCCCCTCCTATCCCTCGTGGCCATTCCAGCCCTCGGCCCCCTCCTATCCCTCGTGACCCCCCTAGACCCCGTGACCCTCCTATTCCTCGGGCCCCTCCTGTCCCTCGGACCCTTCCTAACCCTCGTGACCCTCCTATCCCTCGGGCTCCACCTATCCCTCGTGACCCTCCTATCCCTCGCCCCCCCCCCCCCCATACTCCGTGACCCTCCTATCCCTCGAGCCCCCCTATACTCCGTGACCCTCCTATCCCTCGAGCCCCCCTATACTCCGTGACCCTCCTATCCCTCGAGCCCCCCTATACTCCGTGACCCTCCTATCCCTCGAGACCCCCTATACTCCGTGACCCTCCCATCCCTCGGGACCCTCCTATCCCTCGGGACCCTCCTATCTCTCGGGTCCCTCCAATCCCTCGAGCCTCTCCTATCCCGCGTGACCCCCCTATACCCCGGGACCCTCATATCCCTCGGGGCCCTCCTAACGCTCGAGCACCACCTATCCCTCGGGCCCCTCCTATCCCTCAGGACCGACCTATCCTTCGGGACGTATCTCTAGAGATAACCCCCCGAAGTATAAAAACTGCGGCTTTAATAATATCGATAATTTGCATCGTAAATAGTAATAATAATAATTGTCCATCAGTAGAAACAGTAGAAATACAGTTACCTCTATCGGTAAGGTTTTTTACAGTGTCCCTGTGCCCTCGTTCAAATGCTATACTGTAGTGCATTAGGAAAAGTGACTGCGGACAACACTTGAAGGGGGTCTCTAGGAATAGAATGGGGAACAAAGGGAAGGACATAGTAATAGCCAACAGGGGTACTAAGGAATACCCAATAAAATATAATTATGTATTACGCAATCTTCTAGTATTTAGTCAACGAAAAAAATATTGTGACGCCGAGGTATTAAGAACCGCATATACACATTGTTACAAAAAATATTATAGAATATTAAATTAATTTTGTAACAAATAATATACAAGTTTAATTTTCATTGGCAAATATAACTTATCAGTCTTGGATCGATAAATCATTCCAAGACCGAAAAGGATGATATGCTCTCTGAGTAAATTAGCAATTCACCCTATAAAAACCATGACTGCGAAATTGGCTCGACGACTCGTCCAGGAATAGATGGAAAAAAAAATAAAAGCCTTCAAACTAAGAAGAAAATATGGCGAGTTACTTTTACAACGTCGATATTCGATATTTCTCGTTGAGCTTTTGCTCCTGGCTTTTGCTTCGAGCTTTTTATCTTTAATAATTGACGGGAGGGAGGAGGGCGCGGTGTGCACGCGAAGGATAGGTAAATCGCTCGATCGCTTTGGTCGTCGCGACGTGCCGGCACGTCGCCTCGTCCTCGCCGGAGAATATCTGCGACGTCCTGGCGCGACGGCTATTAGCTCCCGGGAGCCTTCGACAGCACGGATATATGAAGGGAGACGAAGCTATAGAGGTTTTGACATTATGCGGCCCGTCGTCGTTTCTCCGATGAAAATCGAGCGGTAATAGAGTGACCGTACTTAATTGGCTATTCGAGGAGAATGGAAGAGAAATTTAACGCGGTTCGATAGCTAATACGATGACGCCGGAGCGACACCGAAAGCTCTTCCCGTGCTCTATAGTACAGTCGACGCTAACGCTCGTCCCCGAGGGCATCGAGGACCAACCAACCATTAGGATCAAAGCGAACCTCCTGCATTTTCCTCGAGTGATCGAGCTTGCGAAAGGTGCCACGTGAGATAAATTTTCAACGTCAAATTATGATTATCGGCGCTCAGGTACTATTATTATTATTCTTTGAATGCGATATCACTATGTGTTCAATTAACGATGTCCATTATCATTTTTTAATTAGCGTACTTTTTTAATTTCGACTTCTTCCTCACTATTCTGCTATTTTGTTTTGCCGTTTTGGGCCGTCTCACCCCGCGTAGAAAAAAAGAATCTAGCCGAGATTCTTAAGAAGATTCTCGCCGAGATTCCCGCTGAGAATCTCAGTGAGATTCCTCGAGTGATCGAGCTTGCGAAAGGTGCCATATGAGATAAATTTTCAACGTCAAATTATGATTATCGGCGCTCGGGGACTATTATTATTATTCTTTGAATGCGATGATATCACTATGTGTTCAATTAACGATGTCCATTATCATTTTTTAATTAGTGTACTTTTTTATTTTCGACTTCTTCCTCACTATTCTGCTAGTTTGTTTTGCCGTTTTGGACCGTCTCATCCCGCGTAGAAAAAAAGAATCTAGCCGAGATTCTTTAATGAGTAGCTGGAAACAAAAAGAATCTCTATGAGAATCCTGGCCAGCTTCTTCGCGAAATACTTCTCATTTTCATTTTCATTGAAAATGAAAAGAATCTATATAAAAAAGCTCTTTACGAATATTTTAATATTGCTAACACAAATTTCTTAGTACATCAACGAAGGTTAGACCCCTTGTGTGTAGTCGAACTCAGAAAAGATTTCCAGTCTTATATATATGCTGGGGCTTCAAGTCACTTACGAGAAACACTTCGTTCCTTCGCCATCTAGCGGAGTATTGTCCACCAGTGTTTCGTATGATGTCACTAGGTGGCGAACGGACGGAGCGTTTCTCGCAAGTGGTTTGAAGCCTCAGCGTATATATAAGACTGGAAAGCTTTTCTGAGTTTGACTACACTCGAGGGGTTGAACCTTCGTTGATGTACTAACTAATTAGTGTTAGCAGTCCTTGAATATTCGTAAAGATCTTTTTTTATATAGATTCATTTCATTTTTAATGAAAATGAAAAGAATCTCGCTGGGCGAGATTCTCTAAAATCTCAGCGAGATTCTCTAGAATCTCGGTGGGATTTTGATAGAGATTATATTTATTTTCAGCTACCCACTAACGAATCTCGTAAGAAGCTAACCGAGATTCTCAAATAGATTTTAAAAGAATCTCGATTCGGCGCGCAACCGTGATTCTCGCCGAGATTCTCGCTGACAATCTCGGCAAAAATCTTTTTTTCTACGCAGGATGGTACCGAAGTATATCAAGTCGCCACTTGATATACTTTTTATCTTATCCCGCGTAGAAAAAACTTTTTCTACGCGGGATGGTACCGAAGGGAATCAAGTCGCCACTTGATTTTTTATTCATACATTTTTCATTTATAAATATATTTTTGTAAAAGATATTTTAATAGGAAATCTTTTTGCCATGGTATTTGGTCGCGGGACATTTCGTTGAAATTAATTAGACGTGCTATCTCAGATCTAGGTTAATTGAAACAAATCAAAACACAATAAATCCTGAAATTTCTGTACCTCTTTTGAACACCCTTCAAAACTAGTGACTGTGTAATTAAATATCTCGGAAATAATGTGGTAAATGCTCTGAAACCTCCGCGAACCCATACCAACGGCGTACCCAGAACCAACTAACCATTAGGATTTAAGCGAATGTCTTGCATTTTCCTCGAGTGATCGAGTTTGCAAACGGTGCCACATGAGATAAATTTTCAACGTCAAATTATGATTATCGGAGCTCGGGAACTATTATTATTATTATTACTATTATTATTATTATTATTATTATTATTCTTTGAATGCGATGATACCATATGTTTAATTAAAGGTGTCCATTATTATTTTTCAATTTGCGTACTTTTTAATTTCCGATTTCTTCTTCACTATTCTGCTACATTTTTTTTTTTTTTTTGCAGTTTTGGGCCGTCTTATAGTACTAAAATCGCCACTTCATTTTTTATTAATGCATTTTTCCTTGCCTTAACCAACGCTCTACTTTAGTCTACTTTCAATCATAAACCACACAAGCTTCTTATTCAAAACTTGAATTTAGTTATAAGTTTCGCGCTATTAATAAAAGTTAGTTTTTATTCGCGGCCATAAACAGTAACTTTCGACATTTCAGTTTCTCGAGTTATTAACTGTTTAATATTCATTAACTTCGTGTATTAAATTTAATTATCCTGAATAATAACGAAAGCGATAATTAAAAATATTGGTTTCAATCATTACTCGGTCCATGAAACGCCAAATCCTCATCCATCATGTAGAATATGTAACATAACATACGCCTGTTATTTTTTGTTATGTATAAATATATTTTTCAAGCTTAGTGATTTTACAATTAAATATCTCGAAAATAATATGGTCAATGCTCTGGAACCTTTGCGTAAACAGGACCAACCAAATATTAGGATCAAAGAAAATCTCCTGCATTTTCCTCCAGAGATCGAGCTTGCGAAAAGTGCCACGTGAGATAAATTTTCAACGTCCAATTATAATTATCGGAGCTCGAGGACTATTATTATTATTCTTTGAATGCGATGATACCACTATATGTTTAATTAACTATTTCCATTATTATTTTTTAATTTGCGTATCGTCTGCTAATAGATTCGAGAATCAATTTACTACAATAGTGGCTACTCACTCGCACTGATTAAACATGCGTTCGACCGCAAATTAATTTGAAGCGCGATAGCTCGTAATAAATTAAATGAAATCAAATGACCGTCACCAAAATTTATCATCCAAAACCAAAGTTATCGCTGGAAATTAGTATTAATAGTATGGGAACAAATGAGTCCTTCGATTAGCCTGAAATAGAAGATATGAGGTGCGCGAAAAATAAAATTCCAGAGAGTAAGAGAAATAGGTAGGATATGGAATCGACTGATGAACACAAATGAAACTTCCTAATGGAGGTCATACTTAAATTATACGAATTGAACATCAATTCGATCCCAAACTGATTTGAATAATTGACTCGATAATTGTTGGACACTTTCCAGAATCAATCTTGGAAAATAGAGGAATAATGACAATTTTGGAAAATTAATTTTCCAAATATTTACGCGTGAATACGTTTTTCTTTCATGAAATAAAAATGAAGGGTGTATTTCTTATGAAACTCCACTATTGCTCGAAATTTAGGTACCAGTATTTCCGGATGAAAGTTAAAATAGATATTTTGAACAGTAGCCATAAACCGTAATGCAAAAAATATACTAAGTTGATATTTAAAGAGATAATCAAGTCAAATCAAATAAATCTCGCTAAATGTTAAATTTTTATGATCTAAAACCAAAGTTTACCCTGAAAGATTGTATTTATAGAGTGTGAACAGTCGAAAACTTCGATTGACCTGAACATATAAAAAATGTGAGGTGCAGGAAAAATAATATGTCTGAGGGTAAGCGAAGTTGGTAGAATATGGAAACGTGAGATGTACGGAAATAAAACTTCGTAATGGAGGTTAGACTGAAACTTCACGGATTGAACGTAAATCCAACCACAAATAGATTTGAATCGAAATAGCTCGTATATTATAACAGTCACGGCTCTAACTTCTTGGAAAAAGTGTCTAATTGTTGGACATTTTTCAGAATCAAAATAGTGGGAAAACGACAATTTTTTTAAATGTATGTACCAAATTTGTATTTTTCTTTCATGAAATTAAAATTTACCGGAATTTTTACCTGTCAAAATTTACCGGAACTTTTACCGGTCAAAATTTACCGGAACTTTTACCGGTCAAAATTTACCGAAATATTTACCGGTCGAAGTTTACCGGAATTTTTACCGGTAAAAATTTACCGGAATTTTTACCGGTCAAAATTTACCGGAATTTTTACCGGTCAAAATTTACCGGAATTTTTACCGGTCAAAATTTACCGGAATTTTTACCGGTCAAAATTTACCGGAATTTTTATCGGTCAAAATTTACGGGAATTTTTACCGGTCAAAATTTGGCGGAGTTTTTACCGGTCAAAATTTGGCGGAATTTTTACCGGTCAAAATTTATCGGAATTTTTACCGGACAAAATTTACCGGAATTTTTACCGGACAAAATTTACCGGAATTTTTACCGAACAAAATTTACCGGAATTTTTACCGGACAAAATTTACCGGAATTTTTACCGGACAAAATTTACCGAAATTTTTACCTTTCAAAATTTACCATAATGTCTGTCCGGAAAATTAAAAAAGGTATTATGAAAAATAGCCATTACCCCAATACTCTATTAATAGTTAAACGGTTATTTAAGCAAAAGAAAATTGAAAAATGTTAGTTTTTCATAATTTTAAATAAAAATATGCCCTGCAAGTTAGTATTTATAGAGCATGAAAAGTCGAGAGCTTCGATTGACCCTCACACATAGAAGATGTGAGGTGCAATAAAAATGATATTTCAGAGGGTGGAAAAAAACCGAAGATAGTGCATGAAAACGAGAGATGTGCGGAAATAAAAGTTTATAACGGGTGGATCGTGCGAATTGTATCGGAGAGCTAGTTTCGAAGTGGTGGAAACGTGAGGGAAGAATTTTAAAATACACGACTAATATCTCTAGCTGGAAAGGCTCTTTCTATGGCTCTCGGAGCGCGTATACAGTATGTCTATGTCCGCTAGTAGGTATATGCTATTATACCAAAACCCTCTCGTAGTTTCGTTGTTACGAGTATGGAGACCAGATATGGAAGGAGAAAGAGAAAAAGAGAGACCATGAGAGTGTGAGAAGGGGTGAGTACGAGCTGTGTCGAGCTCTACGAGGAAACAACACCCCCGGGGGCGCTTCTCCGCCAACAGACTTTGATCGTTATGCGAATTTTGGTGCACCCTCTGTCTCACTCCCTCTTCCTCTCTCTCCACTGGAATTAGAATTGCAAAATAATTCTTTTATGACGTGAAACCACCCGACGACCCTTGTCTGCTCGCCAGTGTCTCACATATCCCCTGGCGTTATGATCCCTGCACCATTTTGCACAAACGCACCCGTGTTATATGTACCCACACTTGCATCCACTGACATTCTCAGCGGGCAGACCGCTCCGGCTCTGCAGTAAGTAGTACAAGCACCGGATAGTCAGCCCGCCCACTGCTTCTACCTTTTAACGCTTGAGACTCTTAAAAAAATACACACACCGGACCCTCGAGGTTGTCAGAAGATTACTTCAGGATTATATTGTTTTCCATACTTGAATTTATACGGTGAGGTATAAAATAATCTGGCTTAACCCTTTGAACCCTCGTGTCAACGTGTGGAATTGTGAACCTGCAGTTTATTTACTCTCTTGGCGTAGTCTCTGGTATTCTTGAAGGAAATAAAGTAGCATACTATGTGTAAATCATCAGTGTAATAAAAATTAAAAATAAAAACGAATGACTTTCGAAAAAATCGTATCGTCATCTAAACTTAAGTAAATATGGAGATGTTGATCAAAAGATCCAGTGAATTAATGGACCAATTTAACCTGGTACGTCCTGGCCATTTTTCTGAAGATAAAGTATTATTCATTAATATTCTAATTAATTTTTGTCTGGCAGTTTGCACTTATTCTTCTCATTACTTTAAAGGAAATTGTCGAGACACTGATCTTTCAATCACGTCGAACGATAATATCCTTTTTCTCATAATTTACATCCGTTTGCGAAAAGTCGCAAGCACTCGATGAATTGCGACCTCTTCCTCACTATATTCTGCTATTTTGCTGGGCGCGCATGCAGCGCAGAATCAGCAGTTTTACAACGTCTCAGGGTACTAAAGTCCTGACGTGATTTCTTATTCTTCCTTACCTCAAGGGAAAACACCACTCTAGGATTTTGTAAACATCGATTTATTTTTGCTTAAACAATACTTTAGGACCATAAAAACAATATGCAATTGGTCCTATAGAGAAATTTTTTTTTCATGTTCAATTATCGAGCGACGGCCGTTGAACCGTTATGAAATGGAGAAGCCAAGTGTCGAGAAGGTTGGGACATCAGCTAGAAAATTATCAGCAATCGATCCGGACGACTTTGAAGTAGAAGAAGGCTTTGGTTACCGAATTTTGAACTTTTTAGCAGTGTTCTTCGCTATATCGAAAGCTGTTGTGTGCAGAAAATGAAAATCTGATGTGACATTCACCGAATCTGATAAGTGCTCGTAAAACTTTAACCGCGTTTTTCTCGAAACCACTTTTCTCAAACTGGGCGGACGTATTACTTGAACACCGTTGCATGGGTCGATTTGAAATTTTGATAGTAGCTCCACAACTACATTCTCTATCGAAGTACGTAGTCGTTCTTTTTTATTTAATGTAAACTTTTTTTTATAAACAATTTACTTCTTATTTTTTGGCAAAAAATCGATTCACTTTTTCAAAAACGCACCATTTCTACAAATTTTGATTTTAAAAAACCCCCTACGTAGATATATAGCTAATAGTATATAGATTATAACATTTTTTGGTTTTTTGTTCCCGGTCTTGTACTTTACGGAAAAACGTCCTCCCATGAAGGTGTTTTTAAAAAAATAGACGATTGTCAAGATGGGTTACTTTGTATAAAAATGATCATAATTTTTTTTGTTTATATACTTCAATATGCGTTAAGTAACCCATGTGAAAAGACATGCTATTCCTTTTTTCATAGTCCCGAAATAAATCGTCAAAGTTAGACCTTTTTTTCTGCCGCTAGAGTGGTGTTACCCCTTACGGGGGGGGGGGGGGGTCAGGTCAAAAATGTAAAAAAATCTATTTTTTTTTCTGTAAAAATGTTCATTTCCATGTAACCTATGTGTTAGTAAAGTTATAAGCCGAAATTCGCAAAAATGGTTCTACGGTACCATTTATAGTTTATTTTCTCAAAAATCATAAAAAATTATCAGAATATTATATTTAAATTTGAAACTATTTTATTTATTTATTGTTTTTATATGCGAACATTAAGATCGATTTCTTGTTGACAAGAAAATATTTTATTTTTTTAGTTAATTACAAATCAATCATTTAATTTGTAAGATTTAATCTTACGAAATAAGATAATAAAATATTTTGTTATCTTATTTTGTTGACACAAAATAATTAAGGGTGTTGAATTTCTTTTTTTAAATTTAATAATTTTCTTTTTTTTTTACTTTCTGCAGCTTTGTTTAGTTAAGCGTGACCTCTGAACCTTCAAAATCTTAGATAAATTGCCAAAATCAAAATCTTACATAAAGCCGAAAAATTGCCGATTTCTGCAATATGCCTGTTTTTTAATGATTTTTTTCTATAGATAAAAAAAATTAATTACCTATTTGTAAATAAAATTTTATCTATTTACCATTTTTTAAAACAATTAGTGAAACACGATATAACCGATGCGATGACAGTGTGATGTCTCCAATGCAACAAGTAACATTTACATCATATTTGAATTCGCGCGAATAACGGGGCATGCACTATGATAGTTTGATGCGTATCGCATGCGCAGCGTGTTACTGCCGGGGAAATTGACTTCTGCTACACTCGAGCGGCATAACCTCTAATTGACGTTTTTATTTTTTGTTCATACTATGTTATTAGCTTAATTCCATTGGCCATTTGCTGTTTTTTTATTAACAGTGTGTAAAACAGAATCAACAATCATCAGAAGTGTTCAAATATGTATTATTTCGTATGAAGTGGTGATTTAATGTGTTTGCAGTACATTTCTGAATGTTTCAACACTGGACAAATTTTCAGTCATGTTGTCAATAAAAGAGATCATCCCAGTGTTATTCTCAGGTTTAAAAAAATATTATGCATTCATTTACTTATTTATTTGTTAATAAAAAAACATTTATTTATAAAATAATTACTAATATTCTGATATCTGACTTGCAAATAATATTTTTATTTTGTTCATTAAAGGGACTAAGATGCCCCAAAGGTGAAAGCAGCGTAAAAAAATTTTGTTGGTACATAAACTTTAGATGTCATTTGCCGAAACTTGGTTTTCAACCTATTCTGCGCGTGATTCAGACCATACTGCTAGGCAGATTGGACTGGTTGACGCCTCATTTTCTTCTTCATGAAAAGATACACCGGCTAAGCGGAATAAATGTTAATAAAAGGTAATAGTTTTTACGTGACATAATTTATAATACATAAATTTTATGCAATTTTCTAAATCATTGATTAACTTTGCTTTCAGGATGAAAAAAAATTATTTTGCTTCGCTTAGCCGGTGTATCTTTTTGTAAAGAAGAAAATGAGACATCAACTAGCCTAATCTGCCTAGCAGTTTGGTCTGAATCACGCGCAGAGTGGAAAACCTAAGATCTTTGCTTAACTTAATACTGAAAGGCATATGCAAGTCAGGCAATAGTAAAAAATTCTTTCAACGAGTACCAACAACATAGTTTACTGACCGTTTTTATATGCAAGAGAATTTGGATGATATTGAATTTTCAAATTCATTTTTTTACCTGTCTCCCTCCCCTTAACCAACTTCCTATTTCAGTCTACTTCCAATCATTAGTACATAAACTTCTTATTTTTAACATGAATTTAGTTGTACGTTTCGCGCTCTTAATAAAAGTTAGTTTTTATTCACGATCATAAATAGTGCCATTCTACATTTAAATTTTTCGAGTTATTGACTAATTAATATTTAATAATTTCGTGTATAAAATTTAGATATCCTAAACAATAACCAAAGCGACAACTCAAAATATTAATTTCAATCATTAATCAGACCACGAAACCCGTAATCTTCGTTCATTTACGACGTAACATAACCTAAGCTTGTTATTTTTTATATGTTATTTTCATGAAAGATTTCATCGCGAATATATTTTTGTAAAAGATATTTTCATCAAAGATCTGTTTGCCCAGGGTAATTTTGTCGCAGGGCATTTCATCAAAATTATTCAGACTTGCTATCTCCGATCTAGATTAATAGAAACAAAGCGAAACCCAAGAATCCCTGAAATTTCTGTACCCAACATCCTTCAAATTTATTGACTTAGCAATTAAATATCTCGGAAACAATGTGTTAAATACTCTGGAACCTCCGCGTATCCATATATTACGATTTCCCTAAACCACCCCAAAATTTCAAACATTTATGTTCAATTTACATCAATTACCGGATCTCCTTAACGAATAATATGTACTCCGGAATGTTTATGCTGTTATGGCTGTTCTAATGAGGCGATATACATATATGTACACATATATTAATTTTGTGGATTTAGTGTAGGCTTGATGCCATCGCACCATCGTCAGGAGCGGTTAACGTTGACGTTAGGCGAGAGAAGGAGAAGATGAACCAATATGCAATACACAGGACGACGCGCTTTAGTTTCGCTCCGCGGTTCTCTCATCCTCACGTCTCCTCGTCATCTACATCGTCGTTTCTCACTCGGCCGTTAGATATCGCTGATGCATTTGCGTGCGTAGATAGAGTGGTGCGTCAGAGTAATTAATGACTGGTCCGCAAAGGCACCAAGCCAAAGCCGTCGCGGTCTCATCCTCGCAAAGCTTCAAGCGACTCTGGCGTCTCCCTCGCTCTTTCCTCTTCGCCACAGCAGCCGAGTACCAACCCCTATCTATCCTCGAGGCTGCCTAGTCTGCCTTGCTTGCTCTAGGTGCAGCTTATAGCTGTTCCACCGTACAAAAGCCAGCACGAGAGCGTCTCTGCCTTACCCGCTTTCCTGGCCGCACGTTCCACTAACCTCATCCTTTGCTTGACGCGCCGAGAAGCGAGAAGGACACTGGGAGATGGCGCGGGACGTGTTGCACGCTCGTTACTACGTCGGAATTAATACCGGCGACGCGAGAGGCGAAGAGAGGAAAAGCGCTAGAGAGAGAGGATCCATCTCAACGTCGTGACGACGTTGATACGGTGTCGACTTTGCGCGAATGCTTCGTCTGTTATCAGAACGTCAGAAAGACTGTTTATTCCACAACGGTCTATCGGAGATTATCCTTATCCGTCTGCCACTTCATTTTTTAGGGGTCGAATTTATGTACCATTATAGGATTAAGGGGACTTAGCAAAAAATGTCATAAGAAATAAAATTGTGTTAATTGATGCACTTCTTTTTAAAAATCTTACATTAAACCCTGATTAAAAACATACAGAGCACTAAAATGGTGTGAGGTAAAAAGTAAAATTTTTCATTTGTCGCAGCTTTCAGACCAAACCGGTGAACAAATTTTAGTGTTCATTGTCTTTTTTATCTGTCGAAGAGTGCATTCGGGATTGAATATAGGAATTTTTATTTCGGGTCTTTATGACAATGCTATAATTTTAAATGTGTAAATAAATATTTTGTCACCATACCTGCGCGGAAAGTACGACTTCCCGCCCTACGGGCTTTACGTAATTCGAACTTTCCGCTGCAGGTATTGTGAAAAATGGTATACTCCACTGGGGAGTGAAAGTAGACTATCCCCAACCGCGTGTTTACCACCCTCGCCTTCGGTTACCACCCGGTAATCTTACACGCGGTTGAAAATGGTCTACTTTCCCTCCCTAGTGGCGTAATATACTATTGTAACACGTGCATGAACAGCGGCGTTTTTCATAGCAGTTATGCGGGCCGACAGTGGGTAAGGTAAACGTCCCAGTGATCGACACGTTAACCAAATTGCCCGACTTTATAAAAACGTAACTTTCAGATTAAGATACAAAAAATGGTCATTCTAGGTAATAATGAATCAGAATAGTCGGATGAAAAAATAACAACCTCAAAAATTTTCGTAACTTATCTTATTGTAGAGAAAACTTATTCTAAAGCTTCAGAAGTGCAAATGTACCAGTCATCGACCGTTATATGTCATAGTAATCGACACGTTAAGAAAAGTCACAAATTAAGACGTCAATAACTGTCATTGTAGGTTATAAAGAATCAGTATAATCTTGTCAACAAATAGAACGCTTAACTTTTGGTCTACCTTATCTTCTTGTAATAAAAAAATTAACATAAAACTTGAGGTGTGCAAATGTCCCAGTCATGGACATACTAAAGTCACGGTTTGCCCAGTAATCGACCCACGACATGACATGACCCAGTCATGGACATATGCATGGCCCAGTTATCGACATGATTTATTTTGCTGCTTAATTATTTATATAGAGCCCAATACCCCTGTCCAGAACTACTCCTCGTACAGTTCGATCGATGAATGAATTGTTACATTATTTTTTATCATCTAATTCATAAAAACAATACGCGATTTACACTAATTTTCTATCCACAATTTTGCCCTAGTGATCGACAGTAGGTCGATTACACGGACATTTATGTGTTTTTCTGAACCAGTTTTCGACCTCCGCGTTTTTTTGCACAAACAACAATTTTACGATAAAATCATATTCATTTAGTAATACCAGATTCTTCATATGTAATATCAAATTAAACTTACTCAGCCAAAGTCTTCGTGCATCGCAGAATTTAACTAAATGTCACGAGACGCACCTTAACCTCCATATCAAGGATTTCGACGAAATCACGCTGGGCTCGGTCACTGCAAGTTTACGATTTTCTTATTATCACTGTTGTGATTTTACAAGCCTCAAATTTTCATATAATATTGTACATAAATCGGAGGAAGTGTTGTTAATGTATTTAAGCGTCGAAAAGCACTCACAGTCTTATTTATCGCTCTTTTATCGATTACTGGGATATTTACCTTAGTTTCATAGTAGAGTTGAAACGATAGGTTGACGCAAGCGCAGTTCGCGATTCCTTCACTTTCGCCCCCGGTGTTTCACTTTCGACACTAGGGACGAAAGTTCGTAACCTTACTTTTCACTGTTCGTCCCGCGAAACTACCATTCAAAGTACCACTATTCATGCACTTGATACAAAAAATATAGTGTGCAACACGGGCCAAAATTGGCGTTTGCGCCTCGTGTGATTGCCGCGTGATGATTGCAGCCCTCGCTTCGCTCAGGCGGCAAACCTCCCACTCGTCACAATCGCCAACTTTCGATCCTCGTTGCACAATGTATTATTTTCTATTAAAATCTTACTAAACAATTGATTACAGTAAATGTAATTTTCACTGTACCCAGAATCGCTATTCGCTCCGTGCACACCTCTGAAGGTGATGAACGAATCGACGTGCACGCACTGAGTGGCGAAAATGAGAATCAAATTTAGAAATTGCGATGCATGAGAATTGCGTTATTTAATAAAATGGGGCATTCTACTTGTTGTACATCGAATTGTAAAAATAATGATGTAAATAGCGAATGCAAATTCTACCAGTTTTCAACAGCGAAATACATACGTAACCTTAAAATGCATCGAACAATCATGCAAATATGCGTAATGAATATAATTTACTTAAGTGTTTGATTAGATTATATTAGAACAAAAAATGCTTTACACAATTATGTGAACTTCATCCCAAAGTACGTCTTTAATTTCATTTTATCACATTTTTTAAGGCTTTCGCACACCTATTTACGGCCATAGTCTCCAAGTTTTTCGCATTTTCAAGCCAACAGATGGCGCCGCAGTTGACTTGCACGCAGCGAATATTCTATCCAGAATGTACTCTCAAAGAGTTCAAAAATTTTTTTAATTCGATTTTTTTTCTGTGAAAATACTCAATTCCATGTAATCTATGTGTTAGTAAAGTTATGAGCCAAAATTTTCAAAAATGGCCAAATTCTACGGTACTATTTATATTTAATTTTCTCAGAAGTCGAAAAAAATGATCAGCATATTATATTTGAATTTTAAATTATTTTATTTACTATTTTTATATGCGGACATTATAGCTGATTTTTTGTTCACAAGAAATAGTTAAGGATGTTGAGAAAAAAAATCTAATAATTTTTTTTTCTCTTCGGCAGTTTCGTTCAGTTAAGTGTAACCTCTGAACCTTCAAAACCTTAGACATGAATTCTTTTTATTCTTTTATGATTTTTTTCGATATAATAAAAATTAATTAAGTATTTGTAAATAAATTTTTAGTTGTTTACCATTTTTTTAAAACAATTATCAGGTATGTATTATTTGTTATGAAGTGGTGATTTAATGATTGTACATAATGATGTCAGTAAAAGTGATTATACCAGTGTTATTCCCAGATTAAAAAAAATCATTTACTTATTTATTTGTTAATAAAAAAACATTTATTGATTAAATAATGACTAATATTCTGTAATCTGACTTACAAATAATATTTTGATTTTGTTCATTAAAGGTACTAAGATGTCCCAAAGGTGAAAGCAGCGCAATGCATTTTTTTAAAGTGATAAACTTTGGCTGTCATTTGCCGAAAGTTGGTTTTAAACCTATTCTGCGCGTGATTCAGACCAAACTGCTAGGCAACTTGACTAGTTGATATCTCATTTTATTCTTCATGAAAAGATACACCGGCTAAGCGGAACAAATATTAATAAAAGGTAATAGTTTTTAAGTGACATAATTTATAATAAATAAATGTTATGCAATTTTCTAAATCAGTGATTAACTTTGCTTTCAGAATGAAAAATAAATATAGTTTGCCCGCTTAGCCGGTGTATTTTTTTACGAAGAAGAAAACGACACGTCAACTATCCCAATCTGTCTAGCAGTTTAATCTGAATCACGCACAGAGTGGAAAACCTAAGAACTTTTCTTAAGATAATATTGAAAGACGTACGCAAGTCAGACCACATCGTGTACCAACAATATAGTTCGCTGGTCATTTTTATATGCAATAGAATTTGGATGATATTACATTTTCAAATTCAGTTTTCTTTTGTCTGACTCCCTCGCCTTAAGGAATGGAGGTTTTTGACAAATTAATCTTCGAACAGAGAAAAATGTGTAGTAGAAATTAATATAATAGTGAGCTGGCGTAAGTCGAACTACCTGTCAACCAGTGTGAGATTTATGGATTATTCTTTTACTATGGAAGGAGGGTCAAGAAGGTATTCCTTCATATCTGATAAATATAAGTTAAATTTTATTTTAACTTATTAAATTTATTATTCCATACTGCCAGATGAATATAGCACCTTTTCTTGAATTATTGACTGAGGCGAGTGTTTCGTTTGCGAGTTCCACGTCGACTCCCGTAGCCACCTATCGGCCACTATGGCAAGCGGAGAAGTGGTATATACTCTTCACAGCTGGTGGATGGACGCTGGCAAGCAAATGTGCAGCGAATTGAGGCAACGAGGTCACATGAGAGTTGCGTAAAGTGTCAAAGCCAAAAGATTTCTTCAAAGAACTAATGAGGAAAGTCTTTCGCTCTTTACTAGCTCTGAAATGTATTTTATTTATATAGGTAAGGTCGTTGCACTTCAGGAATGAAATATATATGTATTTCTATAATTAGATTTAGAGAGTACGATAGAAGTACTCCGCGCGAAAACTGGAACGAATCTAGAAATATAAGGCTCGAGGTAAATATATTTCTACCGTTTGCATCATATTAATTGCGACGCTACGTTATGATAAATAATAAATGAACGTTTCAACTCGGCAAAAGAAGATAAATTACCGGGAGTGAAAAAGGGAGATGTTTTCTATCTTTTTTTTCTTTTTGCTGGAAGAGCAAAATCCTTCCTACCGACACAACTAATATTTGGGGTATCGCGAGGGTGCTAATGAACGGGAAGAGATAGGGAAAGCAAGCCGCACGTACCTGTGAGCACTTGATGAAGCCCCTAATTATGAATGCACTAATTCTGTTTATTAATCCTGCAACTCAATTGCACGAATCACTTTAATTCTCTCCACTGCACTCCACTCGCGTACTACGAAGTTAGAACTTCTAGTTGCGAATGCAAATAAAACGAGGCAATAATACTGAATTTTTTGCATCTCGTATCTTTCAAGTATAAATTTAATTTTTTATTTTCGTAATCGTACATATTTAAAAAAAATGGAAAATGCTGCCCTTAGAAAAACACTAGCTCGTTGATATCGAAATTTGTAAATGTAATATTTATCTTTTCTCATAAAAGAAAGATTCTTCAATGATAAAAATTAATCTGAATTTTTTTAAAAATAGAGAAAGTGGCACTTTTTGTATTTTTGGGCATAAATGCGTTTTTTTTGTCAATAGAGTTGAAATCTAGGTTATATATTTGGGTCATTTCATACCAAATGGGTCATTCGTTTGCCATCACGCCAATTTTTCTGTACCTTGTAAGCACAATAATGGAGTTTCTGTGAAGTTTTGAGAAAAATCGAAATTGTTTGTCTCAACGAAAAAAAAAAAATTATTTCTTTATTTTGTCAAAAAATGTCGAAATTTTTTTTAGAGGATATGGAATTTTTTTTCATAAAGTTCATTCAAAAACTTAAATTTTATACAGAAACAAATTTTTTGTACGTTCGCTAATTTTGAATATACAGCGAATTGAAAAAAATGAAATAAAAAAAATCGTTATTAAGTTTTTGGGCAAACCATAGGTACTAAAATTCTGCAATAATTTATAGTAAGTAACTTTTGAAAAAATTATGAACACTTTTTGCGACCATGCTAAATTTGGGTGGCCTACTTCCTCCATGAAAAAAATATATCTGACATATAGAACTTTTCGGACGATAATATTACAAAAGTGCATTTTTCATTTATTTTAGATTTATCGCAGATATATTTTTCACTCGCATATATTTCATATATATCCTAAAATATATCCGACATAAAGAAAATTTAGGAAAAGATATATGTTCTTCATCTAGGGTACATCTTTTATATATGGGGCAGTCCACCCCGTTTCGACCTGGATTTGACCTCGACCTCTCCTTTTTGGCTCATTATTTTTTACAGGCTTAGTTGGACCCTCAACTGCACAATTTTTTTTTTACGTCCATTTTTTTTAAATATATTTTTTAAGTGACATAGAAATCGCCATAATTTAAAAATCTGATAAAATTCTGAAAAATACTTTGTTCAATAACAAAATTATCTAGCTTATAGTCAAAGTGGGGAAGATTTTCCTTCTTACAGTTTTTAAGCTTTTTTATTTTAAAAAATTATTAAAAAATAGAAAAAATAATTAATCTACTACAGGCGATTGGTCAAATGTTTATTTATGTAAAACCGAATTTTTTAGAATATTTTCAGATTTTTAGGAAATTGTTCAGATTTTTCCGAACCATGCAATTTTTTTTTAAATATTTTTTTAAAGTGACAAAAAACCACATAATTTAAAAACCTGATAAGATTCTGAAAAATACTTTATTCAATAACAAAATTATCTAGCTTATAGTCAAAGTGGGGAAGATTTTTCTTCTTATAGTTTAAAAATTATAAGAAGAAAACTGGGCAATTTTTTTTTCTTATAGTTTAAAAACTATAAGAAGAAAAATCTCCCCACTTTAACTATAAGCTAGATAATTTTGTTATTGAATAAAGTATTTTTCAGAATTTTTTCAGATTTGTAAATTATGGGGTCTTATATGTCACTTTAAAAAAATATTTAAAAAAAATTTGCATAGTTCGGAAAAATCTGAACAATTTCCTAAAAATCTGAAAAAATTCTGAAAAATTCGGTTTCACATAAATAAATATTTGAACAAATGCCTATAGTAGATTAAAATTATTTTTTCTATTTTTTAATAATTTTTTAAAATAAAAATAGTTTAAAAACTGTAAGAAGGAAAATCTTCCCCACTCTGACTATAAGCTAGATAATTTTGTTATTGAACAAAGTACTTTTCAGAATTTTATCAGATTTCTAAATTATGGGGTTTTCTATGTCACTTTAAAAATATATTTTAAAAAAATGGTCTTAAAAAAAAAAAAATTGTGCAGTTGAGGGTCTAACTAAGCCTGTAAAAAATAATGAGCTAAATCGGAAAGGTAGAGGTCGAATCCAGGTCGAAACGGGGCGGAATGCCCCATATATTACCTATACTATATTTCCGTATGGTTCGGTATGGAATGAGTCATTTCTTAAACGTAAAAAAAAATTCTACGTTGACAGTTGCCTATAAACACTAAATAGAACTTGTTTATAATGCATTTTCAAGCAATGAAACGAATAAACTTGAGGCCATTGGTTATCTCGTCGTGACCAACTTTTTGAACGTCAGCTAACTAGCAGTCGTTAATATATGTTCGGTTCGAAGAGTTCTTATGAAAGCTGATGGAAGTAGACGTGGATGAAGAAAATCGAGGAAATGGTCGAAATGCCTGAATGAAATGGTAGCTGGGTCGCGATGCTTTAACCCGTAACGCTCTTTGGCTTTCGACTGCCAAGTCGTATTTCACAATTCCGAGGGTACTATGTGGCTCCCCGCGGTTGGTACTCTGGTTGATGTGGACCGGGGAGGTCGTCTTACCTCCGAACGAGATTGAATTTTAATTTATATCGAAGAGCCCAGCCGATTTGGCAAGCCGAAGCTTATACGACGGTAAACGTCTACATTTATTCCGCATTCGCTTCCTCTCAACGACTATAATCCCGATTCCCTAAAAGGCAAACTTCGACAAGTAATGCTCGATGATTCTTGTTCGAGCTGTCGTAGCTCGATTTCTCAACGGTAAATTTGATATTTGTCAAGAGGAAATTGGTTGGTTCTTTGGCCGCTAGCAAAATCCGTCAACTCGTGTTTGCACCATCAAAGTGACCGGGGAGACCTCGAATCCTATGAGCCACAGGACCTTCGACTTATCGATTTTGGCCAACGAGTAACGCGACTTATACTTCCCTATATATTCTCGCACTTGTAAGTGCGGCCTCGCCATAATCCGTCATCATTCCTGTCGTCCAGAAGGGATCTACGGGGTATTACTATACTATATATACGCACCGTGGATACATATGTCGCAGTATATTCTTCTGGACGGCTTTCTCCTCTCCTAACCTTGGAAGGGATCTCTTTTTATTTTTATTTTTATTTCGGCCTATATACACAACGATCCGTCACAACTCGCCGAAACTGATGACACATTCGCATAGTGTTGTGAAAGTCAATGCCAAATATTCTTGAATGTTACTTCATTTTCAGGCCTGGAGTGGAATGTATATATTTTCTTATAATGTTGCGATTCGCAGAAAGTTCTATTCAAAGTTCTATTGAGCTGAAAAAATTTGTTTGCTTGAACTAAATCAGGCAGTCATGGACAACCGAATGTTTATTTTTGTAAACCAATGACTGATTTTTGAGTTCTGCTGAGACAAAATTTTTATTATAAAAAATTAATTCCGTCACCTTCAACGGCCCAAAATGACGTTGTTATAATAAACAATTTCTTTGGTACTCACCAGCCCAAAATTAGGTTCTGCTGATCTGTATAGACATTTATTTGACAGCCCTCGTCAAATAAAAGTTCTATATTGCTGACTAAAAATTTATTCGGCAGCTCTCGTGAGTAAAAGTTGTGGTATGGTGGTTAAATATTTATTTGGAAGCCATTGTCACATAAAAGTTGTGTTATGTTGACTAGAAATTTATTTGACAGCTCTCGTTAGATAAAAATTGTGTTATGCTGACTAAACATTTATTTAACAGCTCTCGTCAGATAAACGTTGTGTTATGCTGACTAACAATTTATTTGGAAGCTGTCGTCAGATAAAAGTTGTATTATGCTGATCCAAACTTTATTGACAGCCCTCGTCAGATAAAAATTCATTCAGATAACAGTTCTATTGTGGTGCCTAGAGATTTATTTGACAGCCCTTATCAGATAAAAGTTGTGTTATGCTGATTAGAAATTAATTTGACAATTCTCGTCAGATAAAAGTTGTGTTATGCTGACATAAATCTATTTGGCAGCCCTCATCAGATAAAACTTCTATTATGCTGACCAAAAATTGATTTGACAGCCCTCGTCAGATAAAAGTTCTATTATGCTGACTGAACATTTATTTGGCAGCACTCGCCGGATAAAAGTTGTGTTATGCTGACTAAACATTTATTTGACACCCCTCGTCAGATAAAAGATGTGTTATGCTGACTAACAATTTATTTGGAAGCTCTCATCAGATAAAAGTTGTATTATGCTAACCCAAACTTTATTGACAGCCCTCGTCAGATAAAAATTCTATTATGCTGACTGAAAATTTCTTTGGCAGCTCTCGTCAGTACAAGTTGTGTTACGTTAACTAAAAATTTATTTGACAGCCCTCGTCAGATAAAAGTTCTATTATGCTGACTAAAAAGTGATTTAACAGCCCTCGTCAGATAAAAGTTCTATTATGCTGACTAAAAATTGATTTAACAGCCCTCGTCAGATGAAAGTTCTATTATGCTGACTAAATTATTGATTTAACAGCCCTCGTCAGATAAAAATTCTTTTATGGTGCCTAGAGATTTATTTGACAGCCCTCATCAGATAAAAGTTGTGTTATGCTGATTAGAAATTTATTTGACAATTCTCGTCAGATAAAAGTTGTGTTATGCTGACTAAAAATCTATTTGGCAGCCCTCGTCAGATAAAACTTCTATTATGCTGACCAAAAATTGATTTGACAGCCCTCGTCAGATAAAAGTTCTATTATGCTGACTGAAAATTTATTTGGCAGCACTCGCCGGATAAAAGTTGTGTTATGCTGACTAAACATTTATTTGACACCCCTCGTCAGATAAAAGATGTGTTATGGTGACTAACAATTTATTTGGAAGCTGTCATCAGATAAAAGTTGTATTATGCTGATCCAAACTTTATTGACAGCCCTCGTCAGATAAAAATTCATTCAGATAACAGTTCTATTGTGGTGCCTAGAGATTTATTTGACAGCCCTCATCAGATAAAAGTTGTGTTATGCTGATTAGAAATTTATTTGACAATTCTCGTCAGATAAAAGTTGTGTTATGCTGACTAAAAATCTATTTGGCAGCCCTCGTCAGATAAAACTTCTATTATGCTGACCAAAAATTGATTTGACAGCCCTCGTCAGATAAAAGTTCTATTATGCTGACTGAAAATTTATTTGGCAGCACTCGCCGGATAAAAGTTGTGTTATGCTGACTAAACATTTATTTGACACCCCTCGTCAGATAAAAAATGTGTTATGGTGACTAAAAATTTATTCGACAGCTCGCTTCAGACGGATTTAGTTGAACCAATCAATTTCTTTTCTCACCGCAAGAAAAAAAGTGCATTCGAGGGTTCAGGCAATTGATAAGCAAAACTCAGAGCCGCAAGGCGATTGGACGGTACCAATTGGAAATCGTCTCTCCAACAACTTGAATACCACGAGAACCTTACCCAAAGGCAAAGCCTTCGAGCAGACGGAGAGAATCAAGTCGGGCCAACCCACCTATTTCACCAAACTTTGTCAAAGTAAAACAACGATCGGGAGATTGGCGTGAACGGGGATGCTGTTTGTCCCATCGGGAGGGCACGGGCGTCGCGAATGCCTATTCGGAATTCACCAATATTCGAGGTGCGCGACTTGAGAGAGATGATGGTGATGGTAGTGGTGCGACGTCAAGGACGGGGGTGAGCATAATATCGAAACGAAGTTTTGGCGAATTTCCTGAAGTACGACTGCGACAGGGATGACGAGAACGTCGTGGTACTGATATCTTATATATATCTAGTCGTTCGTCGCTTCGGTTCAACACGCACATGCTCACACAGAAGTGATAGTGAGTTCGAGTGTAATCAGTATGCCGCCGGTTCGCGATGAATATGGATTCTCGTCTGACGGGTTCGCGACTGCGGGGTGTCGCGCACGATGCTGGTTTTGCTCGCTAGAGATAGCACGGAAAAGTGAAGGAAGGAGCGACAAAGCGAGACGGCGAGAGAAAGAGAGAGAAAGGTTCAGCAGTCGCGCACTGCAAGAATTTCAGAGGGAACGAGCAGTAATTAAAAATCCCACACAGCGAGTTTTGATACGGCTCGGCAGAGGAATATACGAGAGAGCGAATTCCTGTGCGTATCTCGTTCAGAGCGGCTTTCCCGAGCGTCATAAGCCCGCAATTACATCGATGTGCCAAACGAGCACCATCATCAACTAGACCCGCTCGACAGAGCTCCGCTAAAGCCCACATAGATATATATATATATGGGAAGTTTCAGGCCAAATAGAAATTTATGCTGTCATACTTGAATCCTTGTTTTTTTTCTCAAAAAAAAAAGAATGAAAAATACAATATGGAAAATATGCTGCAGCAATTTTTTAATTTGCTTTTTTCTCAAAAAAAAAAATGGAAATGACAATATGGAAAATATGTTGCACCACTTTTTCAAATTTTTTTGCAACCTCGTTCACAGATTTTATCAGATTTTTCAGATGTTTTTTTTTTCATTTTTTGTTGATGCAAGAAACGTATTTTTTTAGTACGAGATTATTTTTTCGATAACCTAAAAAAATAGTCGTGCCCAAGTTTGTAAATATGTCAGAGGGTTCTATTATTTTTAAATAGATAATTTTTTTTTTAATTACAGCTAGAAAAAATGGAACTCTTTCAACGATTCGTTCTATTCGTATAATTAATTATACATGTTGTATTTACTGTGTGTTTTACCCTTATGGGGTCTAGAGCCGCATAATAATAATAACATTAATATTTTGCGTCATTTTTATCGATCAAATTAATAAAACTCGCTTTATTGCCCACAATTGGTGGAGTTACCCGTAAAGTTGGTTTCGCATAATATTACCTGAAGACTTTTTTTTACTCAGTTTACTTCACAAACTTGATTAAAAACGAAGTTAGTTATTAGAGTACAAAAAATCTAAACTTTCTTTTGCAGTACTTGTTTTAAAGGACGTAAAACTTACTTAATTGGAGTAAAACAAGTTTAAATATGTGGATAGCCATGAAGTGACCTGGAATTACCCATATACGTATGCGTGTGGATTGTAAGAAGCCCATGGATATATCGCGTTATATCAGCCACCGAGCACGTCAGTTCTGTCATTCTGTTTTTCTTTTTTTTTTTTTTTTGTTTTTTGTCGCACATCCCTTCGTCCCGCTCTTCCTTCTCTCTATACACCGCCAACTAGCTTTGCATATTGCAGTTATATGTATATGATTCCGACATACGGGACGCGAATGATCTGCATGCAGATTTTTCCTTTTACTGTTTTTTCATTTTTATTCGTTTGTTTTATCGTCGCTTCCAACTCGAACGAGATTTAACGATGCAAATTTACCCGCTGAAGATGGAAATACTCGCTTATTATTGGCTCTCGACCCTCACATTCCTACCTCCGCCGTGCATATGAGTACATATTTTGATGTATATTTATTTTCACACGGGAATCACAAGCTGCTACGATTTTATCGAAACCACCATGTTAGCATGTTCAATGAGTTGTTTCCAAAAAAAAAAAGTTCATACACTGTTCTACGGTTCTTTAGAGAATAAAGGTAATCTAAAAACTATTTTTTTTAGGAGGAATAAAGTAATAACCTTTTTTTATTTCTTATACTGCTAATCCACCTCGATTGTGTTCCAAATGTGCATAATATGTTTGGTCGGATTATTCAATGACAAAACTAAATCAATTCACTCCCAATTAATTTAAAAAATGCCTCTCTATGTTTCACTGGGTTACAACTATCAAGAGGTATTATCTGTAGCGTGTCTTACATTTTTTTTAGGAATCAAATTATTTCCTTACATTTTTCATGGATTAAAGCAGTGTCGAGATTTCTAAAAATACAGCATTCATTCTGTAGAAAGAATGACATTGAAACATCTAATTAGTAGATATTCTTGACACTCTGAATTATTTTTGAAAATCGGTATGGCATTTTCTTGCTACCACCGGAAATGGGGCCCAAAATTCTTATGATGTGAATCATGTGAATCGTTCATGTCATTTATCCGGCAGTTATTTTATTACAGTAAAGTGGCGCTATGCAAACGAGTTTGGCTATATATCTCAAACTTCCATGTCGTAATCGAAAAATGTTTTGATTATGAAATCGAAAACGTAATCAAGAATGAAAAAAATGTGTAATATGAAAAATGTTTCGTAATCGAAACATTTATACCTGTTCTATAAGAATTTTACTAACTCGATTTTGTTATTTTGCTTGTTTATTTCCGTTTTGGTGCGTTCACTATTAACTATGTTATGTAATTGTTAGGGTAAAAATTTGATAATAAATCCTCTTAGTTTCTAGGATCCGGAGGGTACCGTTAGCTCGGGTCTAAGTAGCGATCACGGCGACGTTTACCTTGCGCGAAACATAATGCCATTTGGCCACCTAGCGATCAAATGCCAAACTCTCCTTCAAGGAGAAAAGGGTGTAGTTGTAGGAACTACGGAATTGATACGTGCCAACCAACAGGCATGGTAAAATATGGCATTAGCAAGTTATTGCGTGTCAGAACCAACCGATTGGTAATGCCAACTAACCGATTGATGTCAACCAACCGATTGGTAACGCCCACCAACCAATTGGTAGCGCCAACCAACCGATTGGTGGCGCCAACCAACCGATTGGTAGTGCCAACCAACCGATTGATAACGCCAACCAAACTACATCTAACGACCCAAGCATTTAAAGGTTAGCTTTCTCAACTAACCCGTTTTCTCCGTGTTGAGATTAGGGACATCGCATTACAATATATAAAAAACGAATATAGTTCAAAACTAGTAGCACTCGGTTCGCATCGGTATTGCAAACTTCCTCCAGTATTCCTTTATACTTTCCGGTTAATTAATTTCCACCATACTGAGAGAAGAGTGTGTTAACAGTTAACAAATCTTGGTTAAATATGACAAAATGAACCATTGAGCCAAATAAGATTTGTTACCTATTAACAAATATCAGCGAGCTTCACTTGCGATAAGCAAATTTTATTTAGCTCAAGTGAAATTCAATAAGAATAACGAAATGGTTCATTTCGCCATATTTAACCAAGATTTGTTAACTGTTAACAAATGTTAATAAATTTTTCTCTCAGTGCAGTAAAATAATTTAAAAAAATAGCACCCTCAATACATGGACCGCCGCGCATAGAATGTCGAAAAGATGTTATCTTTTCGAAATTCGAGTTTCCCGTTAGTGGTCGAAATTCTGACAATTTGATTGGTTACAATGTGGACAGCCACGACGAGACAGCTCTTTTATTTATATTTTGTATTTGTTACTGTGATTTTTAAGCTTGTATATGTTTATGTCTTATTCTGTTATACATATTCTATATTACTTTTTTTATTTTGTTATTTTACTTGTTTATTTATGTTTTGGTTGGCTCTCTATTAGCTATGTTTTTTTTAATTGTCAGGGTAACAATTTGAAAAAACTCCCATTAGTTTACAGGATCTGGAGGGATCACTGGCTCGGGTCTAAAGAGTCGTCACGGCAACATTCCCCTTGCGCGAAACATAATGAAACGTTTGGCCACCTAGCGGCCGAATGCCAAAATCTGCTCGGATGTAGGGACTTCACAACATATACAATACAATAAAAATAAATACTGGTGCGGTGGTCGAGTGATTAGTACACTGGCCTCTAGTCCAGAGAATCGGTAGGTCGCGGGTCCGAAGCCCGGTGCCGTCGATTTTCGTCGACAATATAAATACGGACGCGATGAAGCTCCAGATGTATACATGAGATCCACACAGGTATTTCTACCTGTGGAGGTCACATGTATACAGATGTAGTCCATGTTTACGTTCTCGACGAAACGTGACGTAGCTCCGGTGCTGTGAAACGAACTCGAGACCGGCTATATCGGTATAGATTTTCCACAGTTTTCCTATGCCCACACTGTTAGAAATCCACGGTGTAAAATCGTTCGGTATAAGGGCAGTACTGGGCGCGGACTTGGCCAAAACTCGTCTTATTGTCGGTGAGCAAACTTTGCCAATACTAGCCTGGCATGCGTCTGAGTACTGGGGCAGTACTGTCCCGACAGTTGTGCTTTGTGCTGGCTGACAATATTGCCGGCACATCGCCGATAGTCGTCTGAGTACTGGGCGCGGACTAGGACAAAACTCATCTTATTGTCGGTGAGCAAATTTTGCCAGTACCAGTCTGGCTTAGGACTCAATATTGGGGTAATTCTGTCCCAACAGTTGTCCTTTGTGCTGGCTGAAAATGTTGCCGGAGCACCGGTGAAAGTCGTCGGAGTACTGGGCGCGGACTTGGCCAAATCTCGTCTTATTGTCGGTGAGCAAACTTTGCCAATACTAGCCTGGCATGCGTCTGAGTACTGGGGCAGTACTGTCCCGACAGTTGTGCTTTGCACTGGCTGAAAAAATTGCCGGACCACCGACGAATGCCGTCCAAGTACGGGGCACGGACTTGACCAAAACTCGTCTTATTGTCGGCGAACAAACTTTGCCAGTACTAGCTTGACATGCGACTGAGTACGGGAATAATACTGTCTCGACAGCTGTACTTTGTCCTGACTAAAAATATTGCAAGAACACTGCCGATAGTCGTCTGAGTACTGGGCGCGGACTAGGACAAAATTCGTCTTATTGTCGGTGAGCAAACTTTGCCAGTACCAGCCTGGCCTGTGACTCAGTATTGGGGTCATAACGCCCCAACACTTATTGTTCTTACTGGCTAAAAAATATCACCAACACTCGGCCTACCAGTCGAATCAGTACTGGCCATGGCTTGTAAGAAAGCTGTCATATAGTTGCCGAGTAAATTATTATAGCTGTCGCCAGACATGTCGTCCAGCAATGTGACCATACTGGTGCGATACGTGTTACACGTATCGCATAACTGCATTGCTGGATGGTTTTGAATCTTGAACTAATTACGAATCTGAAGTCAAAGTAAGGTGTGGGTTTTGGGTTATTTGTATGGGATTTCCTTTAATGGGATACTAGAATATTATAGTCTTTCCGTCGCATGCCTCAAGATTACTTTTAAGTATTAGCTCAAGAAAGAAATTGGAATCTTCTGATTTGTAAACGTATTTTATTTTCATAATACAAAAAAAATGTATTTTTCGCTTGACAACTTTTTTCATTAATATTATTCGTTTTTTTTTTTGCTCTACTGATACATAAATCGTCTCGCTTCTTTCTATCCATCAGCAATGCTTACATATGCAAAAGGCTGATAACGTATGTACGGTTACGAATTGGCAATATCATGCACTTTTCAGAAATAGCATTAATGCGAATATAATGCCTAAGCCAGTAGGCAGCGCGATTTTGAAAATGCCTATTTCAGAGGAAGGCATTGGTTCGATAAAAGCATTCCGTTTTTTTGTTAAAACCTGTCCCTCGATAAACATTCTATTTTGCCCATGTACGAATTCTGATATACTGCCAGAGTTGCCAATACGGTCCAGTACTAAAACGGAATTGGCCGCCAAGTGGCGTTGGACAGTGTTGTCACATCACCGATTAACAATTGGCACCATGCTGCGTCAGTACTTGTGGCCAGTACGTCCATGATAACATGGACGGCACTCAGCCGGGGTTCGTCCAAGTACTGGGCGTGGGCTTCAACGAAATTCGTCTTAACGTCGGCAAGCAAACTTTGCCAATACTAGCCTGGCATTCGACAGAATACTGGGGTAATGCTATCCCAACAGTTGTGCGTTGTACTGGCTGAAAATATTGCCGGAACACCGCCGAGAGCCGTCCGAGTGCTGGACCCGGACTAGGCCGAAACTCATCTTATTGTCGTCGAGCAAACTTTGCCAGTACCACCCTGACATACGACTGAGTACTGAAATAATACTGTTCCGACAGTTGTCCTTCGTACTGGCTGAATATATTTCCAGACCACCGGCGAAAGTCGTCCAAGTACTGGGAGCCCACTTCGCCGAAACTCGTCTTTTTGTCGGCAAGCAAATTTTGCCAATACTAACCTGGCATTCGACTGAGTACTGGGGTAATACTGTCCCAACAGGTGTGCGTTGTACTGGTTGAATATATTGCCGGAACACCGCCGAGAGCTGTCCGAGTGCTGGGCCTGGACTAGGCCGAAACTTATTTTATTGTTATAGAGCAAACTTTGCTAGTATCAGCCTGACATACAACTAAGTACTGGCATTATACTGCACCGAAATTTATGTTTTATACAGACTTTATAATATTGTCGACGGATATCCAAGACTCGTTAGAGTACTGGAGTTACACTGTCCCAACGCTGGCCGAAAATTGTATTCATATTCGTATAAAGTAACATCGAAATCCTTTACGTATCCAGTCTCTGATTGAAATTTAGTTACGGTTTACATTTTGGTCTGCCATTTTGAAATTCTGCATTTCGATACGCCATCTTGGACCCGTGACTTAATTCGTGAATTTCGTATTCAGATTCGTTATCAGGGACTGCGAAAACCTATGGGTGTTGAGTTTCATCTAAATCGAAACGGTTTTTAATATCTGGTCCGCCATATTGGATTCGCCATTTCGAATTTCCTAATGTGCAGTTAAGGTTCGTAGTCAACGACATAAATAGCTTTCGGGTACGGAGTCTTATTCACACCACGTTACTTTTAGCATTTTCGGTCCGCCATATTGGCTCCGCCATTTTGAATCTCTCAATTTTGAGATCAGATTCGTAATCAGCGACCTCGAAAATACCGGGTGGCATATTTTTACTCAAATCCGTCTATATTTCTGTGATTGTTATACTCGAAGCAACCTTTATGAAAGTCTAGTATCAGAAATCCATATAGTCGGTTTGGTCTAGTGGTTAGCGTGTACGTTCTTAGGTAGATAGGTAGTTAGGTAGGTCGATAGGTCTTAGGTTCAAATCCCCACACATCACTTCTCAGGGAGCATCACGGAAAAATTGTAATTGTAAAGGAATCACTTTTTTTCTTTTTTTAATATTACTAAAATAATATTACCAATATAATTAATATCATAACATATTTTTATTATGTAATATATAAATTTAATAATAATATGAATATTAATATTCGGTTCTGGTTCGGTACTGGCTCGCTTCTGAAACTGGACCTCGGCCCAACGGCTCACACTCAGTGTCGGCGCAATACCGTGAGGTAAGCGTTGGACCGGTATGATCATCCCGGAGTTGTGCCATCGTTCAGTCAATACCTCTTCAGTATCGGTTGTACCTTACCAGAATTAGTTGCCAGCACCGGCATCGTTAGAAAAACCTTACTGGCACTGTACAGACTGAAGATTCTCCTCGGGACTACGGTTCAACTCTGGTCCAGTACTGGCCCAACGTACTTCACCAGTACCGCTAGCCAGTACCATGCCAATACCAAGGGGCAAACATAGGACCGGTATGATCATCCCAACGTTGCGCCAGCGTTGAGTCTGTAATGTTACAATACCTCCCCAGTATTACTCGCCAGTACCGTCAACGTTGGCAACGGTACTGCGCCAAGACCCAGCCGGTTTGAGATTCGTACATGGGTATGCGTATGTGTGCGCCCAGATAGACAAACATGCCGTGGAAGTATCCTATCGTGTCACTGTGGCAGCATAAACGTGTCACACAACGGCATGCTATGTCGGAATCAACGTAGCAATGTACGTCTGAATTGAGCTATTATGTGACGGCATACCGTGCCGTGCAGGCTTAGTATCATTCCACTGTCGCCATGCCGAATTTACAGATTCAGATCATGTCTCTATGGTGCCATAATTGGCCCATGTCGTGGTGTGAACGTCTGAGGTGTTAACGTCACTCTGTTTCTATGGTTTCATTTTTACACAATTTTTTAAATGATAAATGCAGCACGGTGGCAGCATAATGATGGCACGCTATGCTGTGCTAAAAGTCGTTATGGATATTTTTTTGTTGTCAGCTAGACATTTTTAGTTTTTTTCTTGTCTAACATTTCAAATTTCGAGGCAAAAGAATAAGACAGAACAGATTCTTTTATCTTCTTCAATATTAAAGGGTCGGTAAACCCAAGACGTTTGACACATTCAAAGAGTAGACGTGTGTAGTCGAACCCAGGAAAACTTTGCATTCTTATATACGCTCAGGCTTCAAAACACTTGCGAGAAACGCTCCGTCCGTTCGCCATCTAGCGGCGCATTAGGCACCAGTGTTTCGTATGATACCACTAGATGGCGAATGGACGAAGCATTTCTCGCAAATGTTTTGAAGCCTCAACGTATATAAGAATGCAAAGCTGCCTGAGTTCGACTACACACGAAGGGTCTACTCTTTGAATGTCAAACCTCTCGGGCGTAACGACCCTTTAATATCGGAGAAGATAAAAGATTCCGTTCTGTCTTATACTTTTGACTCGGGATTTGAAATGTTAGACAAGAAAAAAAATAAAACAAAACATAATGTAAGTAACAGATACAAAGAAATAAAACGCTTACGATTCCTAACTGCCAGTCAAAACAAAGTAGAACCTTGCACATTGCTTCCTCATTATTTTTCGCTTTTTACAAAGCTCCCTCTGTGAGGAAGCAGTATGTTATTCAATTTTGGCTTCCTCATAGAGGAAGCTTTGTAAAAAGCGAAAAATAATGAGGAAGCAATGTGCAAGGTTCTACTTTGCATCTTTTTTTTTATACCTTGTGTCTCTTTTGCAGAGGTGTTTTATACAGCTATAAATCACCTCTGCAAACACCGTTACATCTAATTTTGATTAGATACAAATTTTTGTCGTACTTTCTCAACTTTTCCGGAAGTTATAGCGAAAATCTACATTTTTTTTTAAATGAAAAATGGTGTAAAATCCGAACGACTTTACCGATCATCACCAAATTTGGTACATGGCATTTCTGAATGTTATTTTTCGTCTGTACAAAATTTCTGTTCATTTGTTGAAATTCGACGTAATTTAGAGCAAAATATATTTTTTTCGAAAAATTCAAAATTCTATAAAATCGGAACCGCTTTACCGATTTCGCTGAAATTCAATACCAAACGTCATTTAACGTGTCTTCATTTATAAAGAACTATTTAGCTAAATTGGCGAACTTTTACGAAAGTTAGAGCGATCACGACATTTTTTGAAAAAATTAAAAATTGCATAAAATCTGTTTACATTGATACATTTAATTAAAAATCACGTCAATAACAGAGGAGTCAATACTCTACCTGCGTGCAAAATTTTAGCTAGATCCATCGTGCCGTTCGTGAGTTACGGGCAATTGAATTTTCAGTGTCTGGATACATACACACACACACACACACACACACACACACACACACACACACACACACACACACACACACACACACACACACACACACACACACACACACACATACACACATACAGACATATTTTCTAGACCACTTTTCTCGAATTTTTAGGTGATTCTAAGCATACTGACATGAAAATCTCGAAAAAAAAAATTTTCACGAAAAAGCTTCCTCTATGAGGAAGCAAAAGATCGGTAACGACTTTTAGCACAGCATGGCGTGCCACCATTATGCTGTCACCGTGCTGCAATTACCATCCCAAATATTCTGCAAAAATGGCACCATAGTAACAGTTGTTACTATGGTGTTCACATAGTAGCACCTAATGACGTCCAATGACGTTCACACCTCGGACACTCAGTGATACGACATGGAGCAATTATGGCACCATGGAGACATGACCTGAACTTGAAGCATGGCGACATTGTAGTACCACTAGTGCACCACGCCATAATATTTAAGTACCACAAATATGACTTTGCCTTGGCGTCATGATAAGATGGCACGGTATGTCGTCACATAATAGCCCAATTCAGACGCACATCGCTACGTTAATTACGACATAGCATCCGTTGTGTGACGCGTTTATGCTGTTACTGTGCCACCAAATGTCTATCTAGGCGTACAGAACAATGGACATCCAAAGCAGTTCGCCTCACCAAAAATTTAACACCTAATAAGAGTCACCTTTTTGACGCAAAATATGTAACCCCGCGAGACCAACGTTCGGAGTGAAGTCGATAACTTAGCACCGATGAGATCTCTCCTCGTAATAACTTGCATAAAGGTGTGGATATACACACTTCTTTCGCGTTGAATTTAACACCGAATTTCTAACAGTGCATTGCAGAAATGCTATGGCGAATGCGATAGAGAGGGGGAAGTCGGATGCGGCCGCATGGGGATCTGGTTACTGATCCGGACCAGACCTCCAGGGGAGACTGGCTACTGACCCGGGCTGACCCTGTAATGCCTGCAGACCAATCTGGAAATGCAACATAAAAAAAAATTTTTAAAATAAATAATAAAATAAAAATAAATATAGTTCTAGCCTAGTGGCGCTGGGTTCGCATCGGTATTGCAAACTTCCTCCAGTATTCCTTTATACTTTCATGTTAATTAAAAGGCAGTGATACACCGCTGAAAATTGCTTCGCCCTATGTTAAACGCCTATAGGCCTGTCTCTGGCACCTCACCCCACTTTCCAGTTTTTCGATTCTCCTAAACAAACGGCTTTTAGTATCAAGAAACCAGAACTTTAGCCCAATTCTGCAATAGTTCCGCACATTCCTGCTAAACTTGAGCTTTATTTGCCTAGTATTTTAGGAGAAAATAGGTTTCGAAATTTTGTGATGTGGTGGGGGAAGTACCATTGCCTCTTAATTACTGCCACTAAAATGATTTAAAAAATAGCACCATCAATACATGGACCGTCATAGAATGTCGAAAAGATAACAACGGGTTTTCCGTTGGTGACCGAAATTCCGACAATTTGGTGGGTCACAATGTGGGCAGCCACGACGAGACAGCTGGCACGAGTTTACGAGATGTGCGAAATGACAGAAGCCTCCACGAGTGAGGCCGGTGGGCCAGCCCAGAACTGTCCAAATCCTCGCCTCACTACAATGCTCGAGCGTTCGACTGTACAGCCAGTCGTACGTAGAACAACGTATATATATCTATATACACCATTACAACCTACATTTCCTCTGTGCTCTATATACCGAGTCCGAGAATACGAGTATTCGAGTGGACTGTCGAGAGCACGAGTGCGAGTAATCGCGAGGCTCGCGGGCATCTATGGCAGCGCCACCTAGCGCGGTAACCCGGATACTAAAATTTATTCTTCGTCCTCTCCTGTCTTTCGCTCTCACTGTACTCGCTATGGACAGCAGCAGCAGCAGCGCCCTCCCGCCCCTTGCCTCTGCATATATATGCCACGTGTGTTTGAGAGGATTTGTATGTACCTGATGGTTAATGTTTGCGCGTACGCGCCAGAGTCTAGCAGTGCCTTGTCGCAGCGCTGCGGATGAGATCGCGAGAGATATACGATCGAGCCCAACGTACATCGTGTGTTTTGCTCTGCCGTTGGAATGAGCCACGCTCTCTGTTCTACATGTTCGACTCTTTCGCCCTCTCTATTTCTCTCGCTACTCTCTGTACTACGATACGATGTTCTCTCTGCTATCCATGCCATGGCTCTCTGGGCCAGGTGGTCATAGTAAAACGCGACGAAAAATTAATTGCCACGTACGAGTGAGCCCCGGGAATAGTACAGCACAAACGCATATATATATATGTATATATTTATTTATGTAGATATGTGTGTATTTTATATATATGTATATCTCGGGCCTAGCAGCATTCTGGCTGGGGTGCAACTAGCTTAAATTCATACGTACTCCAAAACTCGAGTACATCGTGTTCTCTCCTCCCCCAGAACAGCAATGAGACACACTCTGTGCTTTTATATTCTTTCCACTCATTTTCTCTTTTTACGGCACTTTCGGGAGGCTGACTGAAATGTCACGGCACAACTGACCCCGGGATTACTGGAGGAGTGAGGTCATCTTGGATTCTTTATGCTTTTGTGGGAAATAAATCAATTTTGCTTCCTCACAGAGGAAGCTTTATTTTCGTGCGGAATGTATTTTTCGATTTTTTTAATGTCAGTACACACTCAAAATGGTCTAAAATATCGGGAAAAGTGATTTAGAAAAAATGTATGGATGGATGTGCGTGTGTGTGGCTATCACTCAAAATTCAAACTTACATATCTCAAGAGCTGCTTTAACAATCGGGCTGAAATTTAGCAAACATGTGTAGTAGGTCGACGCCTTTGTTTGGGGTAATTTTCAAGAAAATTCCAAAATATATTCAAATTTTATTTGACTTTGAAATTTTCGAAAAATGTCTGTACGCTTTCTAGAATCCGCAAATTTTTAGCTATTCAGATAAATAATTTTATAGACTAGAAAAAAAAGTTCCTAACATTTTACGAAAATGTTATTATTTAAAAAATTTATTTTATTAACTTACAAATTTAAAAAAAATTGAACCAAAGTAAATTTTCTTTCATTTAAAAAGCATAAACATTTTTTTATGATCTCTGCAGCAGCTCATCATCATGAAATAATAATTATGAATCTAATTTAACCATCAAATTCTATTTATTAAAATAATGGGGGTTTTTCTGGTTCAAATGCAGCACCTAATGGAACACAAATAAATATTTTGTTAATTCAATGAAAAAATGTGAATATTATCAGTTTCATGGAATCAATGAGAGCGGTTTTCCGAGTGTGGCGTTCGAAATTTAGTGTTTAAGTTTCGTGAATGTTTTACGAGAGGATTGCGAAATTATGCAAGTTTTGATATCACGTTTCTGTAATATTTCATTTTCTGTTCGATAATGCGCTAAGGAATTTTTCTTGATATTACAATCACTCAGCCATGCAGTCACGGAGAAGAGGAAGAGAGTGGATGGAGGTGAGCTCTCGGCACGCGAACCCTACTCTTTCAAAATCCCTAATGTCAATATTTTTATCGAACACTCGTTCCAGACCAACGGAGAAAACGCTATGAGTTTGTGCAAGCTCGAGCTGCACCGGATCGTCGCGAGCAATGAATTATAAACGAGGTACAATGTTGGCCGCGGGGGATCATTCCGAGGTTGGTAAATCGCGTGCAGGTCTCGTCGTTCTCCACCTTCTGATGTATTACCATCAGCAGCCGAGTAAAGTCGGAGCAACCGCGAGAGTCTCAAAGACTCAGACGTGTAATCTGCTTAAGGAACTTCAAAGACTAGATGCAGTTCGGCGATAGCGTTCCCGTCCGCTGAGCGCGACGGGACCGATCGGCTAAAGCCCCTGATTACCTGACAGCCCTCACCTAGACCCCCGGGAAAATTATTACCGTGAACTTTTGTAACTGGCCTACTGGGCTTACGAAATATAATCATCGGTTTTCTCGAACAAGGCTTGTATTCAGTTAAAAGTTCGCAAGACGTTTCCAGGACATTTCCAAGACATTACCAGCACATTTCCAAGACATTCCAGCACATTTCCAAGACACTTCCAGCACATTTCCAAGACATTTCTAGCACATTTCCAAGACATTTCCAGCACATTTCCAAGACATTTCCAGCACATTTCCAAGACATTTCCAGCACATTTCCAAGACATTTCCAGCATATGGTGTCCAGTAAAAGATTCGTACGAAATTTCAAGGACGTTTTCAGAAAATTTGAAGAAGATTTTCAGAAAATTTCAAGAACAGTAGTAGTAGTAATAAATGCGCTTCATTAGCCTTAAATGTACAAATTTTGGTAAGTCTACAGATACATCAATATATTTATAAAGTGTTGTTTCTAAGGCTAATGGGCCATTGACCGAGGTCCTTCAGCCCGTATTTTAGCAGTGCGCGGGCGATTTTTTAAATATGTTTAGAACGTTATAATAAAAATAAAAATATTTGACATGTACGATCTTAGTCTACTAGACGAGACATGATTTCAAAGGTAGTGTTGGTGGAGAATTTGTGTTTAGGGACGTTGTCTGGGGGAAGTAATCTGCATAAGTAAAAGATTTCCTCAAGATGGTGGTGGACGAATTTCGTGCTCAGCTTAATTGCTCTGTCAGTGATTGGCTCTATTTTAGTTGTGTCGTATAGTAGCTGGTTTGAGGGATTGTGAAGTGGATTGTTAGGATGACGTAGCTTTGTGAGGCGGCGCAGTGATATTCTTTCAGCCGTTTTGATATTTTGTAGGACTTGATTTCTGGAATTGAGATAGAGATGATGGCCATAATCTAGAATGGGGCGGCAGATACATTTGTAGATTTTGGTTGCATGTTCTATAGTGATTTCCTTGTTCTGGTATGTTAGTTTGCGGAAATGTGATGCTCTTGCTGTGGTTTTTGTTTTTATTGTTTTTGTGTGACTGTTGAAGTTTAGTTTACTGTCAATGGTGATTCCTAGATATTTCGCAATTGCGCTTGGTTTAATTTGTTCGTTATATACATTGATGAATGGTTTTCAAGAACATTTTCAGAAAATTTAAAGAACATTTTTAGGAATTTTCAGACATTTTCAGAAAATTTCAAGAACATTTTCAGGAAATTCCAGACATTTTCAGTAAATTTCATGGACACTTGCAGGATATTTCAGACATTTTCAGTAAATTTCATGGACACTTGCAAGATATTTTAGGATAGTAATAAAAATCGAAAAAAAATGAAGCCATGAATAAATATTATATATTTATCTTTCAGAACATCCCGTATAGGGGCTCACAATTGACCGAGCATTGGACCGGTGCTGGCGGTCAGCCTTCCAGCAACGGCGCGGCAATGATAACCAGCACTGGTGCAGCACTGGCTTGACTGCTGGATGATAACTTCGGCCCAGTGCTGCATGCCATGTGCTGGTCCATTGCTAGCGACCAATACTGGCCAACAGCGGTGGATACTACTGATCCGGTAACGGCAGAAAATGGTCGCCCATTAATCCTCGCCATCCATGGGCCAATACTGGTCCCTATTTTTCTTATTCCTGGCACAATAGTGGCCAATGATCGCCGATAAACATTTCCTATACGGGATAACACTATATATCACAGAATCTCAGATTCTTTATATCTAATAATTTTTTGGTAACGAATATATTTTGAAATAAGATTAAATTTGAGAGGATATAAAAAATTCAAGGATATTCAATGACTTTTTAAGAGCAGACAAAATTTGAGGACATTTCAAGGACTTCAAGGACCATTAGACATTTTCAGAACTTTTTGAGAACTTTTCCAGAATAATTCAAAATTGTATAAAATTGATCAAAATCGACGAGTGTCAGTCGATTAAGAGCTTTTATCGAAGATATAACAAGATTATAACGAAATAAGGTCGTGACGGTGATCCAAGAAGCAAGGAGAAGAAAAAGAAAATACGAAGCACGGCCGTTGGTCCTCACAGCGAAACTAATGCCCTTTGGCTTAATTCCCGATCGTTTTATCATATAGCTTATTTATCGGTGCATCATCTTGAAGTTAAGTTTTCCAAGTATATGTATGTATGTATATATATATTTATTTATTTAGCTGTATATAGCAGTGACGTTGGATGGTATAGAATTTCGATCTCGTTGCGGATGCCGGGACTGAAAAGCGAGAAGCAGCAGAGGTTCCCTTCGCCCGAGCCAAGTTATATCTTAACGAACCTGGAGATCTGCGATATTCTCTCTCTTGGCATCGCATTCGCCTCAAGTACACTAAATCATCTGTCAACCGCCGCAAGTTCTCTTAGCCTCCGGTGCTGGTGCTGCTGCTGCTGCTGCAGAACCAGCAGCCACTGGTTTCTCGTTGCTCCGGGGAATTAATGAATATACGAGGGGTGAGATATATAACTCGGTGATTCGAAACAATTATCAACGCTGCGTTTCTTTGTGCAGTAGCTCGAGGATTTTATGCCCGTGAGGCTATATTAGACGAGGACGCTCTTGAGAGGACGAGGACTGTAAGTAAGGCGCTGCATTAAAGAGACATTAAAGGAACGAAGGAGCAACGCAAAGACTCTCGAGAACAGCCCTGAAGAACTCTCTCCCTCTCTCTCTCTCTCTCCTCGCCGCAAAAACAGATAACGCTGAAACGATGGTAACGCCAGAGAGAGGAAGGTTGAGGTCTGCGGACGAGTCTAGCTCTTCGCGGGTTATTAAACTCGCATCTACACCGCGAACTCGAACTCTCACCCGTTATTTCTCTACTCTTTCTCTTCATCTTCCTTTTTTTCATCTCTTTTTTCTTCCCTTTCGAGTGAGAATACTTTATAATTTAATTCAGTGGTTACTACGAATTGACAGCCACTACACTCGGGCATTGAGAATTCAATAAGTTCGAAAATCACAAGACGGCGGGTTTTTATTTTTCTATTTGTTGGTGTCTAGCTCGAAGACTCACTCATTACATCAAAACTCAGAAATAATAATTATAATTGCTTGTCCAAATCAGAGGTTATTTTTTTTATGCGAGAAAGATAGATAGATATATTCATCAGCTGTTATTGGTACTTTAATACACGAGTGTAGCAAAATGTAAAAAAAATTATATTGGTTTTCCTAATTTTTATAGGATTTAAGTAGAAAGTTCTGCAATTTTACAACTCACTTGAATATCTAATTTTATGTACCAGTTTCTATAAAAGACCTTCCTTTGCATGTTATGTAAAATGATACTAAATATTTTTAACAGTGTAGATATATAGGTCCCCTGAGCCGCGCAGAAAAAAACAGTCCAGGATGGAGTCCAGGATGGAGTCCAGGATGGAGTCCCGGATGGAATCTTGGCAGTCCAGGCGGGACTCCGTCCTGGACTCTCAGCCGACTTCCGCTTTTAATCCGATCCGGAAGTCGGCGGACTCCATCCCGAACTCCATCCTGGACGGTCCGCGAATCTCGGCTGTCCAATGCGAGAATCCATCCTGGTGTCCATTGTGGATTCTCGCCTGGACTGTCTCGCAGTCCATCCCGGACTCCATCCTGGACGGTCCGGGAATCTCGGCTGTTCAATGGCAGAATCCATCCTGGTGTCCATTATGAATTCTCGCCTGGACTGTCTCGCAGTCCATCCCGGTCTCCGTCCTGGACGGTCTGCGAATCTCGGCTGCCCGATGGTAGAATCCATCCTAATGTCCATTATGGATTCTCGCTTGGATTGTTTCGCAGTCCATCCCGGACTCCATCCTGGACGGTTCGCGAATCTCGGCGGTCCGATGGCAGAATCCATCCTGGTGTCCATTATGGATTGTCTCCTGGACTGTCTCGCAGTCCATCCCGGACTCCATCCTGGATTCCATCCTGGACGATCCGGGACCAGACCGTGTCCACCTTGGACACCTTGGTGTCCAGACGATCTATGTAGGACCACTCTTACTACGTCAACGGAGGGTAGGCCTCTCGTGTGTAGTCGAACTCAAAACAGCTTTCCAGTCTTATATACACTCAGGCTTCAAGTCACTTGCGAGAAACGCTTCGACCGCTCACCATCTAGCGGAGCATTGTGTAACAGTGTTTCGCATGATTCCACTAGATGGCAAACGGACGCACCGTTTCTCGCAAGTGACTTGAAGCCTGAGCGTATATAAGACTGGAAAGCTGTCCTGAGTTCGACTACACACAAGGGGTCTACCCTCCGATGACGTAGTACGAGTGGTCCAAAATGGATCGTCTGACACCAAGGTGCACGCAGTTTAGTCCTGGTGTCAACCAGGATGGAGTCTAAAACAATCCAGGATGGATTCTTCCGTCCGACAGCCGAGATTCGCGAACCGTCTAGGATGGAGTCCGGTATGGACTGCAAGACAGTCCAGGCGAGAATCCATAATGGACATCAGGATGGATTCTGCCGTCGGACAGCCGAGATTCGCGGACCGTCCAGGATGGAGTCCGGGATGTCCCGCCTGGACTGCCAAAATTCCATCCGGGACTCCATCCTGGATTGTTTGTTTTTGCGTGGGACGGAATTTGCAAAAATAACAGAAAGAACAGCTTAATAGTGAAAAAAAAAAACAAAACTAGAAGTTAAAGAAATATAAAATGAAAATAGAAAATATAATAAAAATAAATCATACACTGGTTCTTATTTGGGGCCCGGACAAATTATGTATGTACATGCAATTTTGCTATACTTCCACTCAATTGTTCTTGGTGCCCGAATATTTGTGAAAAAAATCTGTAACTTTGAGAAATAAGTAACATATATGTCACTATGCAGTGAAACAATTTTGAACTTTCTATGCGGTAATTAAAATGGTCCTTGCTGTACAATCCTGTCAAACATGGAATTCAGGGAACATTTCGAACACGACTTGATAGAATAAAAATCTGAAAAATATCAGACATGGAAACGGCTACTCGATCATCAATGAACGTAAAAAAAATCACCTTATTTAAGTCGACACTACCAGATGCTAGATTTTTCCACAAATAAGCAGGAATGTATATCATTTGGATGGACATGTGTTTACAAAGTAAAAAAAGCAAAAACAATTGTTAATAAATGTTATGCAGATATTTAAAAAAAATTGTCTCATGACTGAGAATACTTTATAATTTTATTCGATTGTTCCTTCGAATTAAGATATCACACTGTGTCACTATCATATAAAGAATTCAATACACCCTAAAAATCCACTTGGAAATAAATTGTTTCTAACAAACATTACAGCATTTTAAAAACCTTTTGTAATTTCTACTTCGCAGACTTAGTTATTCCATCGGAATCCTAAAACAATAATGACCGTTCCTCGAATAAATCATAAAGTATTTTCTAATAAAGTGATGTGCGCTTGCTTAAAAATCCATTTTTTATATTTTGTAAAATATAAAATTGTGTCTGTAGAACAGACATCTTTCGAATATTTTTCTTCTCTTTCGTGTAACGTTAATTGATAATTTAATCGAATCTTAAAGTAATAGTTATTATTACTTGTGTAATTCAGAAATAAATTGTGAATACAAGAATTTTCATTATTCTGATTATAAAGCATGAAAATAACTATGTTACAATTAGTAACCATGACTAATTTTTGGACAACTCCTAACAATAATTATGAATGAGTCAAAGTAATTCGTCCTTTAACAATAAATAATGTATTACCCTTAATAATCCATAATCACTTAATAAAGTTTGTGCCCTATCGAGGGTGCTTTTATAATGTTGATAATACATTAATCAAAATATGAAAAATGCATCTTTGACATTTGAGGCTCCGGATGGCTTGAATGCATAATTCAATAGGCGCACGTGCATATTACATTTTTCGGCGTAGTAATTCGAGTGCCTGGCGCAGAAGTTAATAAAATCAATCGTTCGTGTTACTCGAAGAATTTGCGTCTGGCAAACTGTTGGTTCGTTTTTTTTTCGTCGGCTCTGTTTCTTTTTTGCTCATTCCGGATGAATGACTGGGGAGGTTTCATCGGAGCAGGACCTTTTGCCAAGACCTTTCGCGCCCAATGTAGGCATTGGTGTGTAACTCCTCAGTCCCGCGTAAAAGCGCAAGGAGCTCGTTCATCCGTGCAAGAAAAATAATAGAAGCCGCGGTAAAAATGGTGTCTTGCGTTTGGTCGCTCGAGCCGGCGTCGTGCGGATATAAAGGATTTTTTGGCAAGCGCCGAGGGCGTTCGCAAGCCCGCGAGGCCTGCAACAAAAAAAAAAAGTAAAAAAAAACTTCTCACGTAATAACGTATACTTTAATAACGGCTCGTAATTCTTGTAAAACCCTTGCTGGCAATCCCGCGCGCTCTGTGTTTCCAGAGCACGGTGTCTGTTCGCGAGAAGCATAAGGGTCATTCCGTACCAAGTGGGTCACCCAATTTAGCGTGGTCACAAAAAGTGTTGATAATTTTTTCAAAAGTTGTTTAGAGTATCACGAGCATCCACAAATTATTTCCGAATTTTAGCACATATGGATTGCCCAAAATTAAATAACGATTTTTTTAATCTCAGTTTTTTAAATTCGCTGTATACTAAAAATTACCGAACGTACAGAAAATTTTTTACTGTATAAAATGTAAGTTTTTGAATGTACTTTTTGATAAAAAAAATTCCATGACCGCTCAAAAGAAAATTCAGCCATTTTTTAACAAAATAAAGCAATAATATTTTTTTCGTTGAAGCAGACCATTCCGATTTTTCTAAAAATTTCACAGAATTTCTATTATTGTCCTTACAAATTACAGAAAAATTGGCGTGATGACAAATGAATATCTTCTCAAGGTTTGGTTTGGTTATTGGCTAAAAGATGTAAAAATCATTTTTTAAAGTTGCTTTATTCATGTGACAGAGTTGAAACTATTCTAAAAAAAAAACTATGTGTTGTAATACGACGTCCCTTCTCCCGGCTAGATTTTGGTATTTGGCCGCTAGATGGCCAATTCCGGTCGTGTTTCGCGCAAACGGAGCGCGCCCGTGGCGGCTGTTTAGACCCAGGCCAAATATCTCTCCGGGTCCCTTCCGTTCCCTACAAAGATTCGACCACACCTCTTACACAAGGCAATCCCTCATGGAGTCTAGAGGTAAGGAATACGAACGATTATGGGAAATGGAGTTCTCAACTGTTCGCCGAATCGTGGAAAATTCTTTCGCGGCGCGGACCGAAGTGCAGTGAGCAGAAAGTTGGCTGGAACCAATGAAATGAGCTCTCGGCTAACTTCATCTCGGTCCACGTTGACATTCAGTGGTGCTCAGTTCCCTAAAATTTTACACAGTTTCGCGAACGTTTTCTCAGCATTACGTTCGTACTCGTTACCTCTAGTCTCCATGACATCCCTAATGGGAACTCGTATAATTTTATCCTAGTTTTAGAATGCGTAATGCCGAGTACCGACATAGTATGGAAAGGTGTCTCTGAGAATAGCAGGCTCACTGTCAGAGAAAAGTGCGCCACTTCTGAACACCAGGTTGATTCACATCCTCGAATTGCAAAAGTGGAGGAAATTTTCTGACTTCCCCTTACGGATGTGCGTCACGTAAGTCGGTCTCGTCTTAGCGGAAGACTTACCGGCATTGCAGTAACCTGCATGCTGTAAGCCAGATCGGCAGCCCTTTTTTGCTGCACAATTCTATCCACCACAGCAGCGATCCGACACATTCATTCCTTCACAAACTCTATTCTACACATCGTTTTTCGTTCACATTTCTCATGTTCACACACTCTTTCCACGACATTTCGATCCTACACATTTCTTTCCACACAAACAGTTCCAATACACTCGGTTTACCGCGCATTCCGATACGACGCATCTCGTAACTTCACATTCGTTCCTTTAAAAACTCGATACTACGTACTGCTTTTTCACCACATTTCTGCCGTTCACAGGCCTTTTCCCCGACATTTCGATCCTACACATTACGATTCTACACATTGCTTGCTATACAGACATGAACCCGCACGTTGAGTTGTCTGCAAAATCAGATTATCCACAAGCACTTATCAACACATTCCAATTCAACTTAAATCAATCGTGCACATTCTTTAATACACAGCCCGATTCTACGCAGTAGCGTTCCAGCGCGTTTTAATCCTTCACAGTCGATCCAACCCACAGTTTTGCAACACATTTCGATTCTACACATTAGCTTAGTCGGTATCAACTCAAGAGTATACCTCTTACCGGTAAGAAAGAACTCCGAGCAATTTGGCCCGCAGACAGAGGTTCTCACGCGAGTCCGTATCAGTATGGGCTGGGCGACAGCCCATACTGATACGGACTCGTAGAATCGTTACGGATACGTAGAATCGGGTTGTGTACTAAAGAATGTGCACGATTGATTTGAGTTGAAATTAAATGTGTTGATAAGTGCGTGTGGATAATCTGATTGTGCAGACAACTCAACGTGCGGGATCATGTCTGTATAGCAAGCAATGTGTAGAATCGAAATGTCGTGGAAAAGGCCTGTGAACGGCAGAAATATAGTGAAAAAGCAGTACGTAGTATCGAGTTTGTAGAGGAACGAAAGTGAAGTTACGAGATGCGTCGTATCGGAATGCGCGGTAAACCGAGTGTATTGGAGCTGTTTGTGTGGGAAGAAATGTGTAGTATCGAAATGTCGTGGAAAGAGCGTGTGAACATGAGAATGTGAATGAAAAACGATGTGTAAAATAGAGTTTGTGAAGGAATGAATGTGTCGGATCGCTGCTGTGGTGGATAGAATTGTGTAGGAAAGAAGGGCTGCCGTCAGGTCCTGCTCTGGCGAGAGACCGGAGTGTTTACGCACCGGTCCCTCTTCTTCACACAACCTCCGCCGGCCCAGAACTCGAACTCTGTTCCTTCCGTACGGAAGAAGAGGATCTAAAAAATCCTGAGTTCGATACTTTGGTTCTGCCAAATTATCGAAACGTTTCAGTATAAAAAAGCTTAATACCCGATGTTTTCTGGTTATTTCACAACTTTCGGTACATATACATAGAATACCGCTCAAGTTTTTGACACACTATGTTGTTTTGGGGTATTTAGGATAACGCTAACGTAAATGTATTTGTCTTGAGTTTTTTAACACATAGTAATTTTTTTTAAATAATCTCAACTCGGTCATATGAGTAAAGCAACGTTATAATAGTATATTGCGGCCCGAGGGAGGGAAAACACATTTCTCGTAAGTGTGAGTTTGCATTCACATGAGCTGAGAAAATGTTTCCCTCCCGAATATTGCATACGACTTTACGTTACAAGGCGAGGAAAGAGAGAAAACCTCACTTTCCGTGCCGCAGTGTCGTAAAATGATTTTTACACCTTTTAGCCAATAACCAAACCACACCTTAAGAAGATTTTCATTTGCCATCACGCCAATTTTTCCATACTTTGTAAGCAAAATAATGGAAATTGTGTGAAATTTTGCGAAATTTTTTTATTTTGTAAAAAAATATCTATAATTTTTTTCTATCGTCTACGGAAATCCTTTCATTAAGAAGTACATTCAGAAACTTAAATTTTATGCAAGAACAAATTTTTTCTACGATCGGTAATTTTTAGTATACAGCGAAGTGAAAAAAATGATATAATAAAAATCGTTATTAAATTTTGGGCAAACCATATGTGTAAAAATTCTGAAATAATTTGTGGATGTTCGTGATACTTTAAGTATCTTTTGAAAAAATGATGAACCCTTTTTGCGACCATTCTAAATTTGGATGGCCATCTTGGTATGGAATGACCCATAAGAGAAACTTCTCTCGAACAAAATTGAGGAAAAATAAGAGCATAACCACTCTGACGGTATAACTCTTGTGTAAAAAAGGTTTTCATTCGGAGAGAAGAAAAGCCCGACGTGGAAAGGGGATATGAGAAACAATTTAATGAGCCCTGTAGGGCGTACGTTTCGCAGCATGTATACGCAGCCTTGTCACATATATTCGACGGAGTAAACCAGCCTACTCGTCGTCGTCGTCGTCGACGTCGACGTCGTCGTTGACGTCGTAGTAGTACTCTCATCAAGCACATAAATACCGAACACCGAGGGTGCGCGGGTTTCGGGGCTTCCAAGACATATACACGTTCTGTTGTACCTAAAGTGGCTATACCTACTTATGTGTACCTAAGAAGCTGGAAGGAGCTTGTAGCGCGTACCTACCAGCCCAGAGAGAGCAGAACAGCTCACTGCTCTGTGCAAAGGGGGGTAGCTTGTCGAGGTAATAGGGTGAGCTTGTGCCAGAGCAGGCTGCATCGAATTTCGTACATCTCGCTCGACTTACTCTGTACCTCTCTCTCTAGCTAGAGAGAGAGAGAGAGGTTGGTGAAGCTGGCAGGTATTCGCACGGGCTAATTGACCTCCTTAGCGACGTATATACTTCGGTTCGGTTCAGTTCGACATGATAGAGAGAGAGAGAGAGTGAGAGAAGTTAGTCAGTTACCGTTTATGTAATGTTAACAAGAAACGAGAGATGCCAGGAGAGATGTACCGGTAGGTACTGACATACCCCGGAGTTACTCCTTTCGTAATAACTGGATGGCTCCAATGTATGGAAACTTGTAAGCAAACTTGACAAAAGGGACGTTTTGTAAGGTATTTTGTTACCACGATCTTTATTGATAAAACTAATAGTGTAATTGTGAGGAAATGATAGCAGATTACAAGGACGTAAAGTAGAACTTTGCATATTGCTTATGCATTATTTTTCACTTTTTACTAATCTACGGCTATGAGGATGTACGTTTGTCGATTTTGGATCCCTCATAGAGGTGATAAAAATAAAATAATAAATAATAAATTGCATGCAAAGAACAAAATAAAATGAAATAGACTAATAAAATACAAATAAAAAATAATGAGAAAACATACGCAAGATTCTACTTTGTTCGTCGTTGCTGTAAATAAATTTGAAAAACTAAAGTTTAGCGATAATAGTCGTCAAGAAATAATAAAGAAAAATTTCGACCAATGACTTTGGTATTAATGAGATAGACGATATAGAATTCTCTGAGATTCAAGCCTTCTGGGTCGATTCTACCCTGTCATTTTTCAAAAAGGTATTGTAACCAAACTCCATCCGAAGTAGTTAAAAAAATTACGGAACATGCTTTGAACATACTAGATGATGTACGGAAAATTTATTTATAAGAAATAAAATAGCGATCTGTTAAAAAAAATTCATGCAGTGGTCAAAACGCAAAAAAGACACTTTTTCGCTCAAAACAATCGTAGTTCCGTGAATTTTGAATATTTTAACCTAAAATTTGGACGTGATACTTCTTAGATATCTTACTTTTGGGGAAAAAAGTAGCATAGTGAACGTTCCAAAAAAGGTATGTATTCCGACATGAGAAGAGGGTCGTTTTTGGAGTAGGAAAAAATGTCGAATTATGCAAAAATATTGTTTTAATTCGTAACAAAAAGAGAACAGTTGCTATAGATGTTATAAATTATAATTTTTATATAATTGTAAATAAAAAATAATCGATGTATGAAGGCCTGAATCGCGTAACTCAAAAATACGAGAATCGAGAGAGCCATCCTCAACCTCCAGATCCTCATCATCGTCCGACGTTTCGCTGCCTTCCGACACTGCACTCAAGTGGTCTTCATCTCCAGATGATTCGCCACCAAAATTTTCGTCATCTTCGTCGAGCATTTGCGATTGAAACGCGCGATTCCGTAAGTGATATAGCATCTGGCATCAGATAACTCGTCATTTGTACATAAATTAACGAAAAAAAAATTTAACGGATACCACAGGTATACTTACTGCCACAACACTTCATCGAAAAGAAAAACGATTTTTTTCACGAATGTTTCTGTTATGCTCATACCTGGGTCGAATCCACCGAGGCCACGCGCCCAATTTTGCTCCTGCGACTGTAGGACCAACACTAACGCTTGATTCGAATGCCTAACGGTCCCTACGTATAGAGGATACTTCTAACTCCTTACCATGGACACTAGAGTAAAGGAGACCGAACGCTTATGGCGAAGACGCAAAAATTTGGTCCTCGAAACGTCGGCCAGGGCTTGTTCTGAAAATCACCACGAGCGTCGCTGTCATCGCTATAAACCGACGTGAAGTAAGCGTTTGGTGATAGAGCGAAGTGAGTGCCGAGAAACGATTTGAAATCGATTGTATTGGCGGAATTAACGGCCTGCAAAGTTTTTTTAAAGTGCATGCAGTATTATTCTTTTCTTACACAGAAGATAGTCGCCACATTTAATTGCTGTTTAAAAATAAACTCGCGCTTTTTTCTTCCCTTCAAGTTTGGCGGATGACGCGCTGAGCACGTCATTACTCGACATGATATTAAATTGATAATAAACACCTCTAACAAACCTCTAACAGGTAATAGACTTCTAACAAATTGCATGCAATTACACACACAACATGCTACGTTTTAAAATGAAGTCCAACTTACACTTTTTTGTTCGATTCTAGAGGAAGCGTTCAAAGACTTTTTCCAGTATTTGAAAGATTAAGAATATCTTACACGTACATTCTCAAGCAAAAGCTTAACTCTATTAGCTATAGATAAATATAATGCTGAAAAAATATAACTAAATATAATAAAATATAATAAAATGTTGGTGGCTCGAGATATCTCGAAAATCTCGGAAATATCGCCGTCATTGTCATCGTTTTATTCGTGCTGTGGTGATTGGTCAGAGGTATCGTCAGTCAGTCACACTGCGATTGGGACCAAGATCATGCATCCATTTTTTTTGTTTATGTCAAATGTCTCTTAACCCTAATTTATTAAATATTTGGGTACGCTAAGTCGTCAGGCAAGATATAAATTTATAACATGGGAGAAAGAAAAAGATAATTATAAAAATATATGAAAGGGTGGAAAAATAGCCTGGAGTGAAAGATAGCACAGCGTGATTCTATGTAATATTTTTCAAAGTATTATAAAAATAAAAAGTTCATAAATCACGAGCATTTAATTTGATTATGATAAAGTCTTCGAAAACTAATTATTATTGAATATATACACTAAATAAATCAATAAATATGGTGCAAATAACCGTTGATATTTTTATATTGTACATTTCAATATATATGAATATGTACTCAGCACTTTCGAGCCATCCGCGTGGATAATAAAAATAATAAATAATATAAATATATGCTTTTTTACTTGAAAAATACCACAGCACCGTCCATTAAAAAATAAGTTCTCTCTACTTTTTTACAATATTTTTAAGTACTTACCTTTTCTAATTTTTCGACTCGTCGTGAATAGCTGGCACCAATGTAAGTCACTTATCAAAAATGCAGAAAATATATACATTACTTGATCTGGGTCCCGTAATTTGAACTAATAGATAAATTAATATAATTATAATTATGAGTAAAATAATGAGGAATATACCCTTAATCATTTTGAGATGCGTAGCGAAGACTCTTTATTTTATAAGGCGCTATTTATATTTAAATTTGAAACACGATAAATTAGATGTACCATCCTCGCTTAAAAAAGACATGGCACATCGAACTCGAAAGACTGAAGACGCTTTTCGACTCTTCTGATTGGTCGGCGATGGTAGGGTCTGATGTTCGCAAAACTGATCTTCGCAAAAATTATTTTTTGCGAAAAGTTCCTAGAATGAATGTCCCTATATATATTCCCTCAATCGCTCGGTAGATGGCGCTTCAAGCTTGGTCCGAATATCATTGAGCTTTTGCGGGAGCGCCAGCGCAGATTTGAGTTATTTAAAATTCGCCGGCTGACCGTAGTTTGAGGAACTGATGACCGGACGGTATCTCATGGTCCAAGTGTACCACTGCGTTACTCTCCAGGTCTAACTTAACCGGACGATGTCTGTCGTGGTCCAGGTGTACTGCGACGTTATCCTCAAGGTCTAGTTTCACCGGGCGGTGCGTCTCGTCGTCCACGTGTACCACGACGTTATCCTCCAGGTCTAACTTAACCGGACGGTGTCTGTCGTGCTCCAGGTGTACTACGACGTTATCCTCGAGGTCTAGTTTGACCGGGTGGTGCGTCTCGTCGTCCACGAGTACCACGACGTTATCCTCCAGGTCTAACTTAACCGGACGGTGTTTGTCGTGGTCCAGGTGTACTACGACGTTATCCTCGAGGATAACGTCGTGGTACTCGTGGACGACGAGACGCACCGCCCGGTCAAACTAGACCTCGAGGATAACGTCATAGTACACCTGGACCACGACGGACACCGTCCGGTCAAGTTAGACCTGGAGGATAACGTCGTGGTACTCGTGGACGATGAGACGCACCGCCCGGTCAAACTAGACCTCGAGGATAACGTCGTAGTACACCTGGACCACGACAGACACCGTCCGGTTAAGTTAGACCTGGATGATAACGTCGTGGTACTCGTGGACGACGAGACGCACCGCCCAGTGAAACTAAACCTCGAGGATAACGTCGTAGTACACCTGGACCACGACAAACACCGTCCACGAGTACCACGAGTACCACGAGTACGCACCGCCCGGTCAAACTAGACCTCGAGGATAACGTCGTAGTACACCTGGACCACGACGGACACCGTCCGGTCAAGTTAGACCTGGAGGATAACGTCGTGGTACTCGTGGACGACGAGACGCACCGCCCGGTCAAACTAGACCTCGAGGATAACGTCGTAGTACACCTGGACCACGACAGACACCGTCCGGTTAAGTTAGACCTGGAGGATAACGTCGTGGTACTCGTGGACGACGAGACGCACCGCCCGGTCAAACTAGACCTCGAGGATAACGTCGTAGTACACCTGGACCACGACAGACATCGTCCGGTCAAGTTAGACCTGGAGAATAACGCAGTGGTACACTTGGACCATGAGATACCGTCCGGTCATCAGTTCCTCAAACTACGGTCAGCCGGCGAATTTTAAATAACTCAAATCTGCGCTGGCGCTCCCGCAAAAGCTCAATGATATTCGGACCAAGCTTGCAGCGCCATCTACCGAGCCATTGAGGGAATATGTATAGGAACATTCATTCTAGGAACTTTTCACAAAAAATAATTTTTGCGAAGATCAGTTTTGCGAACATCAGACCCTACCGTCGGCGATGGCTGTTTCAGAGCCAACTTCAGTCCGTCGCGGCCGCCGCTGTGATGGCGCGTATGGCCATATAGTCGCGTATGGCGCGCATTTTGAGCTGTCGCGTTCGCGGTTCTGCCATGGCCGTTACGTAAGAAAATTTTACACAGCTCCTGCAATTTTTTGAGATTTCAGTTTCAAATTTGTTTCACAAGTGCACAGGATATTAGTGGCTTCATATAATTATTTTGTGGGATGAAATAGGAACGCTGTCCATTAGATATCAGGTCTGAGGAATGTCTAATAACGCTGCCTTTTTATAGTATCTGAAATCGATGGAGATTGGTAAAGCAGTCTTAAAGAGGATATGTAATGATTATATCAAAAGTATGTCATGAAAGTAGCGTTATTCTGAGTACCTGCTATTTTGGATAGACATATATATTGATTCTTCAGGATCATTTTAGCTTAAAAAAAACAAAGACGCAAAGTTACCAAAGCGACGCACGCGCGGTGCTCGGGCGTTGTTGCTACTTTGAAATATGAGTGGTGTTTGAAATGTTTCAAAGTTGCGAGGATTTTCCAAGAGTCAGCTCCTACAACATCAGGAAATTTAAGGAAAATCTTTGGCTTTTAAGCGTTTTCTGGTATAAAAAAGGTGCTTCAGGACTATTTTTTTCCAAACGGCCAGATAAACAGGGCTTAAATTTTGAGAGCATACGTGGAATTATGGTTGAATTGAGCGAAACTTCTGACTATGCGATACTCACAGCCGTTTTTTTTTTTTTCAAGAATCGAAAAACCAAAACTAAGGTTATGTGCGAGAGAGACGGACTATAAGCGTCTAACATTGGGCGACGAAATTCCCAAGGGTGTACCACTACCACTTAAGATCCGCTTCGAGTTACTAGAACCTGCGAAAGGCAGGTAATCATAGCATCAGCTATGGTGTTCATGGATTTTTTTTTCAACACCAAATCTACTAAAGTGGATTTTTCTCTCAATGTTCTATAAATATTATGATTGCCAGTTTTCAATATCTGGATCGTTGCATCCATTAAAACACGCTTAGGTTAAATACGAAATCAAAAAGTCCTTCAATGAAGGCCAAAAAAAAAACACCATCCTGGATCCATAAAAACAAATCCAAACATCACTAACCGAATAAAAAAGACAATAAGAGAAGCTTGCATCAAGCGGTAACGAGGAGGATAGGGACATAGCGTGAAAAAATTGGTTTTGGTTATACGTGTTTACCGGGTGTGCTGCAAATTGAAGTAGAAAGTACCGCGAGATTGCAGGATTGCCGGAGAGCACTGGTTTCGCTCGGTGCATATCCGACGTGCCTTCGCCGGTGCTGGTGCACCACGAACGCAACGCCACAACGTCTACAGGACTGCCGCAGCGCATAGCCGCCTGGAGACCCGCTAATATATATGCAAATGAAGTATTTGATAAATAATTCAGTTTTCAGTTGAACGTCGGGGGTTACGAGAGGGGTTAGGATCTGCAGCTCTAATTTACCCGAATTAACTTCGCCTCGTTCTTCGCCCTTGCTCTCTATCTCTTTCTCTCTGCCTACGTCACTCCTCTACTCCTTGTCCTCGATTCATCTCTCATCTCCGCGAGCTTTACTGTATATTACAGCTTCTTCTCGCTTTTCCCACTCGACATCCACGCTGTTTCTCAGCTTTAAACTTATTTTGTCACTAGCATCTCGATTATCCTACTTTAGTTGGTTCTCCTATGTGTGTCTTTTCCACATTGTGTTACATATGTCTTTTTCCATATTGTGAACTACCCAGGTTGTTAGATGCGAATGGTTTCAACTTTTGACCAGCACTAACCCATTTATTTCTAATAGAGAAACTTTTCGCAGTGCTAATGGCGAGGGCTTTCGGCTAGTGAAATTAATGCACAATTTAAAAAATGGTGCCGCAAAGTTTATTACACACGATAAATGAGAGCAGTCCAGGATTTGTGAAAATATTAAGACAGTTGGACGATGAACAGCTTTTGCAAAAAGTATGTTATTTTATTTTTTATATGGAAAGATTGAACTCTCGTTTATACATAGAGCCCCGAGAAAAGATTATTGACCGTTTCGTTCTCTAGATATTTAATTTCAAAAGTAGGTAGTTTTAACTACGGCTCTCACATGGAGCCGGATTCGACGTATATCCGAACATGTTCGGATATCCGGGTAGTCGAGTTTGATACTTCAAATCCGGATATTCGAACTACTCAAACTTTCCGAGTACCCGAACGGCTCGAACTATTCGAGAACCCGAACGGTTCGAACTATCCGAGTACTCGAACTATCCGAACTATCCAAATACCCGAACGTTTCGAACTATCCAAATACCCAAACGTTTCGAACTATCCAAATACCCAAACGTTTCGAACTATCCGGATACCTAAAAAATCTGGCAATAGTCCATTGGCAGATATTTAAACCAGGGATACGATTCGTCTTTTTACGTTTAATTAAAAATAGACCTTTGCAATTCGAAAAATATTTTTACTTTATATTTTTATATTGATTGACATGTTACCTATCAATACGAACATGTGCATTTTTCGTGAGCGCATCGAAATCTTCCAGATCTTCTCGTCTCTCTCCCTCTATATATATATACACACGTGTTTTACGTCTCGAAAACTTATTATCTACGTAATTATTTAAATATTATACGTCCGCGCGCGAAGTCAGATCAAGTGGCGATGCAATCGATTTACTATAAAAAAAAGTGGGAGCTTACAAAAAATATAAATAAATTATTTCCCTCGCACTATACAAAAAAAATCATAATAATTTCTCGTATTATCTTTATTCGTAAATTGCACTCCGAGTTGTGTTTCATACGCTCAAAGCGTCTACCTGTTTTTACTTTTGTAATACACCACAGAGATTCACTTCGGCGAGGAATCGTAGTTGTTAGGGCAACGGCAAAGAGGCTGTACCGCTGTCCGCGAGACTCAGGTACTTTCGGCGCGAGGAGGTGCTGACACTGCCCACATGGAAATAGAAATATATGCACGATATATTCGACATATAGAACTTTTTGGCGCTAAACGTATATGAAATATATTTTACATATATTCCATACATATATCACATATATTTTGAATATATTTTTGCATACATATATGCAGAATATATGCAGCATATAGAACTTTTTGGCGATATATATTTAACATATATGTTACATATATATTTTTCTATGTGGATGAGGACGAGGTTTTCGGCTCCGTCGAGCAAGGTGTTTGAAACATTGATTTTGCGCTATAATAATTGCAAAAAGTTATTAACAAATTAATTTTAAAAAACTTGTGTAACAAATTACCCGGCAACCTAAATTTTTGACGTGATGGATGGATTTATGAAAGACACGTATTCAAAATTCGTGACTTCACACACTTTTCAAAATTGAAAAAATATTAAAACACGGTTTTGTAAAATTACTTAAAATTCTGAAGGAAAACCAAATTCAAAGTTATTGAGAAAAATTGACGGATCATTATAATATGAAAAAATTTTTAAAAATGTTGACCGCTGATTGTTAAACAATTTTTTTTTCACAAATTTGTTATCAGATTTTCGAATTATTATTATTCAAACTTAATCTTTTGAGCACTTTCGATATGCTCGATTTTTTCAGATTTTTTACCCATCCAGAAAGGTTCAAAATTCTCATTGATTCCCTCTGAATCTGTCGCGCGGCCGGACGGTACGTGTGATTTGAAAACTGTTTACACACAGAGACGGCTCTTGATACACTATACATAGACACCGTTAGTTCAAATTAATAATTCTAATGAAATTATGTGTAATGTATGTATGTGCTTTTTCCTGTGTATTAATTTTTTACCACTGTTTCCTACCTCCGATATTCATCTAAAGGTCATTTACATGAATTTTGTAATTATTCGGATAGTTCGAATAGTTCGAGTATCCGGACAATCCGAATAGTTCGAGTATCCGGGCAATTCGGGTAGTCCGAACAGTTCGAGTAATCCGGATAGTTCGGGTATCTAGGTATCCGGGTAGCTCGGGTATCCGGATAGGGTCACTTTGATCTGATATTCGGATTTGAAGTGTCGGATCCGTCAAATCCGAACAGTTCGGGTTATCCGAACCTTCGATAAAATGCAAGCACTAGTTTTAACATTGGTCAAATATACTAATAGAAAGAGGACAGTGTGATGGAGGATACAGTTGAAGTTGAACCCGATCGACCGCACAGTTTTTCAGAAATTAATAATTAAAGATCAACTTTCGGTGCGCAGTAATTCAAATACCAAATCTCTACTTGTGAAAATCGTGACAAACTATAAAAAGCCGTTATTCTAATTATGTGATGTGATAAAAAGACTGATCTGTAATGGCCTAAATACGTTATCCGTGATAATCTGTTTTGGTGTAACCTACAGTGTTGATAACATGACTGAGGGAAAATCAAATAAAGCTGAATAGCAATTAATTTTAAATATTGATGCCAAGCCCTGTCTCTTCTCAGACTCCACGAAGTCGAAAGAAAGAATCGTGTCACACGAATTGCATTTCATTCCTTTGGAAATCGTGGCTATGTTAAGGGATCGTCACAGTGTAACCCCCCGGAAAATAGCATATTTTCGCGATTTTTTTTTTTTGCTGGTTAGGATAAGCTAATCGGTCTGATTTTTTTTTACAAATTATAACACTGATGGAGAATACAAAATGATTTTTAAAAAATTGATTTATTCATTGTTTATATACATCACTGTTTTTATACATCGAAAATTCCGGTGAAAAAAAGGTCCCGTACAGTGACTAGGATTGCGGACGCAAATTTGATCTGAACCAAAAATTTCAAGAAAATTATCAATCTGTAGGAAAGCCAGTATGGTGCTATTAAGGGTTTTTTAAAAATGAGGATCGAAAAAAATGGCGGCTCTTTGAACAAAAAGTATCGAATTTAGCCTATTTCTTCGACAGCTTTTCGTAAAAAAATAGGCAAATAAAAAAAAGCTTCCATAGTACCATAAAGAATGACGTGAAGACTATTCTATCAACATTTCAAAGAGATAGCTTGAAAACTGTGTCTTTGAGAGTGGCCACCATTTTCAAAAACACCATTCCGAGAAAAACGCGTTTAGTTTGGAGTGAGGAATTTGCAAATAAATCGTCTACTTACGATCAATCGGCGATACCACGTCCATAAAATATTCCTTCTACTTCGGACTTGATCCGTTTATTCAGCAAGGTTGTAGAACTAAATCCCCGTAGGTTAAAAGGTACATGTACATGTAGGAACAGGACAAAAGGAATAACAGCTGAACGGGGAGACGGACGCATAGATGTCACGTTCTCTAATCCCTTCCTCTAAAAGACCAGGCTGTAGCGACCGAAGTAATTCGAATTTCGATGTAAAAATTGGGGAGAATGTTTATAACCGTATATACTATCGGACAACGCAACAGCAAAGAAATCGATTTTTTTTTTAATTTCACAATGTGACGATATCTTAACCAATGCACCTCGTACTTCGAACCTGCTAATTCGACTTCAGCTTGCACTCCCGTATGTATCTTTTCTCTCTAGCGTATTCCAGAGCTCTTTTCCTCCGATTAACTTTTTAGTTTGAAAAAAAAATTTCACCGACTCGACGTTGGTCCATCTTACAATTTGAATTGTCCGGCTTCACTCAGGTCGTGCCAATAGTATGAGCCATGTGGCATTGCCAAGTCTCTGCTGTGATTATGCGAATCCGGAAAATAATGATTTAAAAAAATGACTTGCATTTTGCGACGTTATTGTCGGCTTTTTCCATCGAAAATATTAATAATAAGTTACTGTACAGCATATGCCCATGATAACGCAATGGTTAAATGTAAATAATTTCATTGTCTAATTTTTCAACCTGAAAAACTAGTCAAGAGACGCACTATAAAATATCCTTGTGATTTATTTCACATGGAATTTTATTTCTATTCGACATAAAAATCAAAGTCCAACGGTCTTTTTAGGTTGCCACAAAACTTCTAGATGAGACATATTGTTATATATATACATATAAATGATTGCATAACAAAATAATAATCATTGTTTTGACTTCGGTCCTTTTTCATCGGACTACACTGAGAGAAAAAATTGTTGGGCACAACGAAATGAAGGTTGACTCAACCTCTCCGAGAGGTTATATACGGCGAATGGAACGAAGAGATTGGGTCAAACTCACCAAATGGTTGTCAGACTTTCTTCGATTCAAATGTTTCATGTGGTTGAGACAACCGCAGTGCATTTATTGTAACTCTAACATTGTTTTCTCTCAGACCATGCGCACTCTTGCATCAGTCTCTAATCGATTGATTGGAAGTATTGATGCAGTTGGTTCAACTACACTCATATTTCAATCAAATTCATTATGTGTTTGAGTGAGTCTAAAATAATAAAGAAAATTAATTGTAAATTATTAATCGTGGTTATTTAATCGAGTAATCCTGCATATTAATTTGGTATTACGTCTTTCTCTTCAGGATGGTACATATTAATCGCTGAAAAAACATATTTAATTTTTTATTACATTGACGAGAATCGAACCTGCGACTCTCTGGATAATGTTGTTGCGCTGCGCTTTAGCTCACACGGCCATTCGGATCATATGATTCTAATTTTTTTTGTCTATTTAAACATCGGTAACATGAAATATAAAATGGAATTAGTATAATACAGTCAGAACTTTATAGATTTATATGGTTGCGATTGGTGCAGTAAAAATAAAAGCACTTTCTGATATTTTTCACGGCACTCGGTTATATCGAAAAGAGTACATTGTATCGTTCACTGAGAGAAATCTTGAAATCCTAACAACCTCGCGCGGTGCTTGGCAAATATTACTTTGGCTCAAAGAAATAGAGGTTGACACAAGTACCCATTCGTTGAAGCAATACAATGCATTTTTTTGAGAGAACTACCCCATGTAATTGAATGTCAATATAATAATATTTTGGCTGAACATTGATGCTGTTCAGCGAACGGCAGTGCAGTTGACTTAACCCCATGAGGGGTTAAGGCAACAATTTTTCGGTACTTAATACGCGTGTCACGAGTGGTTGAGACAATCCCGCGTGTCATTCCAATCAGGAAAATGATTTCTATGAAGCAAATGTATTGGAATGGTTACAAGAACTGTTTTATGCTTTTGAAAGAATCTCGGTGTAACTGGCTTCTTCGAAGTATAAGGTTGACTCAGCCTCACGTCCGTTTGTGTGGAAGCCGTTTCTGAAGATGGGAGTACTGATTTTTACAGTCATCCCGGTGGTCACTTATCCAACTACTGACCGCCAGAGATAGTCAGGTAGTCACCCATCCTAGTACTGTCCCTCAGGTCAGTCAGCCGGTCATCCACCCAAAAAACAACGAAACAGGCAACTTCATCATGTTACTGATATTTAAATAGACAAAAAAAATTGTAGAATCATATGATCTGAATGGCTGAGTGACCTAAAGCGCAGCGCAACAACACCATCCGGAGGGTTCCAGGTTCGATTCCCGTCAATGTAAAAAAAAATAAATATGTTTTTTCAGCGATTAATATGTACCATCATGAAGAGGAAGACGTAATATCTAATAAAAATGCAGGATTACTCGATTGAATAAGCACAAATTAATATTTAAAAATTAATTTTCTCTATTATTTTAGATTCACTCAAACATATAATCAATTTAATTGAAATGTGAGTGTAGTTGAACCAACCGTGTCAATAGTTCCAATCAATTGATTAGAGATTGATGCAACAGTGCGCATGGTCTGAGAGAAAACAATGTTAGAGTTACAATAAATGCGCTGTGGTTGTCTCAACCACATGAAACATTTGAATCGACGAAAGTCCGACAACCGTTTGGTGAGTTTGACTTAACCTCCTCGTTCCATTCGCCCTATATAACCTCTCGGAGAGGTTGCGTCAACCTCTATTTCGTTGTGCCCAACAATTTTTTCTCTCAGTGTTGTTGCCATCTATAAACATATTCGACGAAATTGCTTGTTTCATTGTTAGCCCGTATTAATTTGTTAGTATTTGGGTGGATGACCATCTCACTGACCTGAGGGTCAGTACTAAGATGGGTGACAACCTGGCTGTCTCTGGCGGTCAGTAGTTGGATAGATGACCATCGGGATGACTCTAAAGTCAATACTCGTATCTTCAGAAACAGCTTTCACACAAACGGACGTGAGGTTGAGTCAACCTTACATTTCTTAGAAACCAGTTGCACTGAAGTTCTTTCAAAAGCATAAAACGGTTCTCGTAACCATTCTGATATAGTTGCTTCATAGAAATAATTTTCCTGATTGGAATGACACGCGTGATTGGCTCAACCACTCGTTACACGCATTTTAAGTACCGAAAAATTAAGTTGAATGGTTCAACTTAAGTTGAATGGTTCAAAATCAAAAATCAACCTAACCCTTAACCCCACACGGGGTTAAGTCAACTGCACAGCCATTCGCTCAACAGCATCAATGTTCAGCCAAAACATTGTTATGTTGACGCTCAATTACATGAAGTAGTTGTCTCAACGAAATGCATTGTATTGCCTCGACGAATGGGTGTTTGTGTCAACCTCTATTTCTTTGAGCCAAAGTAATATTTGCCAACCACCGCGCGAGATTGTTAGGATTTCAAGTTTTCTCTCAATGTACCTTAAGGAGGTTGCTCAGCTAACGCAGAATGATAAACATGGGCTCAAATTTTTGGAGGATATTCGTCGATAAAAATCACATTTCCATGCCAAATTCAATGGCAATCGTCTAGATGGTTATCGAGGAATTAACTATTGAAATTATGATCTTATACATGGGCAACATAGCGGAAACTATATGCACCTCCAACGCTATACTCAAAAATATACTAAAAATGATTAAAGATTGTTGTTAACAGAACCAAATCATTCCTTGTATTTTTAAGAAGAAGTTTTACGAAGACCGAAATGATTCGTCTGCTTGGTTGCCGAGAAAACGTAAAAACAAAACTGCTCGAATAGTATACAACAATGTACGCCAGTGAACGCGCGTCACGGACCTCTCTCTCGCTCATAGCGTCTCCGGCAACCCGCGCACCACTTGACCTTTCCGCGCACCTCCCCGCCAGAAAGACCCTGACCAACCTCCTTAAAACTTCCAAGGGTGTAACATCATTGCATCTGGTTGTCCGGAAACTCTTTGAAGCCCTAGAAATGTCTTTAAATTTTACTTGTCTTTAGAAAGTCGTGCAATGAACTTTTTTTTCTTTGCTATTTATAACATTTCTAAGACTAAAGAATAACCTAAAGTATAACCTCTACTGATTATCACCAACAACAACCAACACCAGTTAATTAACGCCGTTTACTGAAATGGAACCAACCTCAAACCCCTCTTAGGGTTGATTCCTAATGCCAAATTTTTGTCAGTGAAGATTGTATGGTGGTCTGTAACAAGCGCGTATCGCTGCTCGGCAGGTAGATGGCCCGGAATGTGGCAAAGCCGTCGAAACTAGTCCGCCGAGCGCATAACTCGACTCGACCTGGCAATTGTGTGACAAGAGAACAGTTAACCCGTGTTAGAGTATGAGTCGAGGCAGGAAGCAAGATGGGAATCGCGGAGGGAGGACGTCCTGCCGTTTCTGCTTCAGATCCTCGAGTGGTATATACGTATAACACACGGGGAATGCAGTTCCAGTTCAATATAGAACAGCGGCCTCTCGCTCACTGTCTCTCGCTGTATATAATAGCGGTGAGACGGACCGGGATGAGACCCGGGCAATCGGCAATCGAGGGACAAGTCCCCGGCGGAGTTCCTGACGCACTGAATGATCGATACTCTGGCTCTTACTCAACTTGTCGAAATACTCGGAATAGTTACTCCTATTCCCTGCGATACTATACCTCGATACTCCACTTGAAAGCCCATGAGTATAGCGCCAACCAGGAGGGTTTAGGAGAACTGATATCCTAGCCCTCGACGAAGATTTTCATTTGACTAAACACCCATATGGGAATTGTCCAATAGGCGACGAGAACGTTGAGAAAAATTTAAGGGGTCATTCTATTCTAGAAACTCGAAAAACACTCATAATTTTTCTTTTTAATAAAGCTGTAATGGTTAATAAGAATTTAATTCGTTCTTTCTATCGAAACAATCTGGTATCACTACAACAAGATTTTGCTCATTGTTATTAATATAATTATTATTAAAGGAATGATGACTTCTATGTGTCCACATAATTTACCTGTAATGTTGATTTTTTCGAGAGTATGAAGTTCAATTGTACCGCTTATACGCCTCAAAAGAATCTCCCTCTAGCAATGGAATCGCTCGTCACTCTTTTGTCCCTTTCGCTCTCACGGCCCAATCTGAATAATAATTAGACATAATTAAACATTTCCTCATGGCAAGATTGTAAGCCTCTCGAGAAACTCGACGATCGATTCAATTGTTTTCTGGGCTTAGAAAAAAGTCGCATTTGAGGGTCTCTGACCAAATTTCGATATGCGGGACATAGAAAAAATATCGTATTCGTTGTACAATTATTGTCCTTCTGTCAGACTTAGAAAAATGTGGTTTTCTACACCACTTTTTTTTACTGACACAAAAATAATACTATACTTAAAATCGACCTAAAATCGATTGAAATTTTTCACCGTTTATTGCTATCACTTGTCGAAGGGAAAACGAAGCGATTGATGATATAAGTACGTTAAATTAAGCTTTTTAAAAGCTTCATCGATTTTCGATTGACTCCAGAAAACAATTGAATCGCGCCGAGTTTTTCAAGCGGCTTTTACGATCTTGCCATGGGGAATTGCGAACTGCACGGCCTTAATAATAATCTTTTAGATTTTTTATTACACACCCACACAGGTTAATCCATTACAATTCCTTTTTAATTTCTACAAATTATCGAAGTTTTAACATTGAAACTCGTTTTGCTAGGTATATCCCTAATATCGTCACTTTTCTTTCTTTTTATCCCATAGTTTTTTTTCTCATTCCTAGAGAGAAAACCCCGTAAAAAATCTCCAAACATTTTGTAATATCAGTAGATAAATAGTAAAATACGACAGTTCTAAAGCATTTCCCGACATGACATTTATAACACGTGTCGAATGAGCCAAACTCGGTTTATCTACAAGCCAGCGATAATTCCGGTCGATGCGAGTCGAAAGCAGAGAGACAGGTGTACTCGTTGTTTCGCGGTGCGACGGTCGTGGGACAAACTTTTCGGACGTAGCGTGGGTATTACAAGTGTGTAGGAAATGCGAGAGGGCTGTCGGTGGTGCGACAGAAAGCAGAGAAGCGTTGCACTAGGAGAGAAGCAAAATCGTCCTAGCGGCCAGGTTAACTTTATTCAACGGACGGGCGCGACGTCTCGTCGTCGGAGGGACGCAATTTGCATCACTGTGGTTTCAGCATTGTCGGAATATCTTGTTTGAGATGACGAGTGAGAGGGGGCAGGGGCGTCGAAGAAGTAGGAGGAAGAGAGGGCGCGCACGACGATGTGAAACGTCGGGAAAGTTTTGTCCCGTGAGCTTTGGGAGCAAAGCTGCAGTAGGCGCCACACGAAGAGTCTTTCGTCTCTCTTACTCTCGGCATCTCTAGCTGACGCGAGAGTCTACGGCTGACGTGCTTTCTCCAACTCGTGCTCTTCTTATTTCACTTCAGCCTGTCTTTATACTAGTATATTTCGCTTCGCCTATTTCACTCGGCCAGCCCTCGTTGACTCTTTGCTTTGCTTACTTGCCTTGGCTCTCCAGCGTTCTTTTCCGCACCCCTCGCGTGCAATATAGAGAAAAGCAAGGAGGCACACGCCAGTAGCTCACAACAGCAGAACCCTCGACTATCTGGTTAGCCGGATGCACGTCTGTCCCGTGTGCATTTCTCTCAGTGGTGGAGCTGCTGTAGCGGGATTAAATTCCGACAGCTTCACGCAAGCTTCTCCTTCGGTTGGCAACCTCTTTATTCCAAAAGTCACGCTTGCTTCCATATATCTCCGTTGTTGTCTTCATCATCGTTCTGACATTTCTTTTTTTTATTTAACACTCCATCCCCTCATTTTCACGTCAATCTTGCTGAGAGACAGAGGTGTCAAGCATATCTAGATGTTTCCCCGAGAGACTCTAAAGATTATAGTGTGACTGACCACACGATTTCTTTCTCATAGCTAAAGTACCGAGGGGACGAAGTTTGTCTGTCAGCGAACGAAGCTCCCCCGATACAAGGGACGCATAACTTGTTTCGGAGAGTTTTTCCGGTTTTACCGAGCGAAGTTTCGGACGGAGGACAGCCGTGGTAAGGTGAATATATATATTCATACATAGTTATAGATGTTGTTGCGCGACAGTTTACGTTCTAGAGAATAGAACGTGTGCGTGAGCTGAATAAGGCGGTATAGTGATTGGTCGCTCAGATATTGGCAATCGACAGTGAACACACGTTGCAACCATGGAAATAAGGTGCTTTCAATATTTATATGATATATAATTTTTATACGATGTATGTAGCGTCAAAAAGATTTGTATCTTTTATGTATTTTTTATATTTCTGCCGCGGATAGGTCCTAAAAAATATATTCCAGATGTGATTTTTTAGGTTGTATTGATTCAGCCATTTTTTTATGAACATCTGGGATAACGCTCATAACTCGCAAAGTATTATGGAAGTTTTCTAATTATGAGAAATGTTTGAGCTTTACAAAATGTTTAGCGTTTACAAAAAAAAAAAAAAATGAAATAACTATAGCTTTATCTTAAATTAATTTTTTTAAATGCATCAATATTAAACTTCTGTCGTTTTGAGAATTTTATTATTATTATTTTTTATTATACTAAGGTTAGCGCTTAAGGAAGTCGTCTCGTGGCTCTAGTTATTAGATTGAGTTACAAATTAAAAATATGTAACAAATTGAGAGCTGAACTTTACGATGGCTAAATTCTAAGGCTCATTACCGAAATTATTTACAAGCAATCCAATACTAAAATCCAAGAATTTAACACAGGTTCCTATGCGTCGGGCGCTTATTGAGCACTTCATACCATTTTTTTTTACATATTTGGCGATTATATAGCTTCGATAATGAAGTTTCCACTTGTGCATTATTATTTCAAGTTTCCAACGAGTTCATAAAAAAAGTACTTTAATCAAATTTTTTGCACAGAATTATTCCATTAAATATGACATAATCGAGGCAGACCGAAGGAAAAATTTCCCACTCACAGATCCCCGTGACGCTTGGCAACTTCGCACAGCTGATTAGAAAATAACAGAGAATGTATAAGTGAGACCAAGGTATATATCCCAAATGTACATTATTTTCATTACGTACAAATGCAATGATCAGCGTGAATGCTGTGCCAATTCATTCTGTAGCCGGTGAATTTTGAGGTTATAAAGATCGCGCATAAACAGAAACGGCTGTGTTGCCAAGTCGTGCACTCCCTCTCTCCTCGCTCCAAAACAGCTGTTCGGGTTTCATCGAAACTGAAGTAAGTCAGCACCCATTTATCATATTTCCCAAATTAATTATATTACGCGTATTATCTGTAATGTCTGAGTGTATGACTAAATCGGTGAAATTTTTTTTGCAATGTTCGAATCATTTTTATTTAGTCGTTTTTGATTACTTATTTTTAAATCGTAATTTGACTTCGATGCCACGAGCCGACCTCCAAGCGCTCGCATCTCTTTATATAAGCTTTGACATTTGACATGAACAAACAATTTGAATGCATAAACTTGGTCCCGATCGTGTATCTGACAACAACATCGGCGACCAATCAGAGTAGGAAAAATGAACTTCGCATTTGTCATCTATGAACTTGTTAATATCCGATTTTTATTTCACTCGGTGCGAGAAACGCGTTTTTACGCATGCTTCATTCCACACTTTGTGAAATGAAATTTCGTACGATACTGGTGCTTAAGCATTTTTTTTAACGCATGTGATTGCAACACTCGTCTACGGCACATGCTGCAAACTCACACTCGTCAGAAAAAGTTTTATCGCACTAGTATCGTAAAGTACTATTACATATCTAGTGTGGTTATGCCAGTGATTGTATTTCTCGCTTGCTTGACCATTCGACCAATCACTGTTGGATTGCCACTATGTATAGGTGTCTAGCTCACGCTAGATGCTGCCGCAGCGGCTTCCAAACTTGTCCCTGGCAGCCGAAGCTCGAAGCTCCTCTCCCCTCGGTGTCCACATGCCCGCGTACACGTTGACGCCTTCGACGTGCCTAAATGACAGACTCTGATTATGCGGGACTAACGTGACTGCCGCTATGCGTTTCCCCCATGGAACGGGAGGTGTGCGAACCGCACACCACCCAAGCGACCCATACCCCCATCGCCGCGACCCCTCGAACGGCTTCCCACCTATCCGGAAACCTAATCAATTTCATAAGTCGTTGCGACAGTGTACTAGCCCGGGGATAATAGGAGTTTAGCGCTGAGCGCGTGCAGTATACATAGTTCTGCGTTGAGTTGATATACTGGAAGCGCGCGGGGCTGCGAGGTTGTAGGTAACTCTCTCTCTCTCTCTCTGGATATAGTGCATCGTCAGACCTACCCCGTTGAGACCCACGTAAATCCACCACCTGCAAGCTCGCCGATATGCCGTCACACCGGAGCAGCTCACGTTTCATCACTATCATAAAGCCCCTTCTACCCCCTCTCTTCCGTTGCCTGCCCTCTCACAGGAAGAGACGACTCACGAAGTCGAGTGAATAATTGTTATTGAAATATATGAGACTTGGGACCTCGATACACTCTCTATGCCGGGATTTCCTATCGTATATCAAGCAAATTTGGGAGTGCTTTGAGAACCGACAGATTCACTGCTGTGCGAGCAACGACACACGTGGGGCACACGGAATCTTCGAAAAGATCGGTATAATAAATACTTGAAACACTTTTTTTTAGAACAAATAATACTTTTACCCTCCAAAATTCTGTACAAAAAACAATGATTAAGTTTGACGACTGGCGTCTCAAAACTGATCCGCTTTAATAAAATTAAAGCTACTTATATTTTATCACAAAATACAACCAGTTTCAAAAAACTTTCATGTTTAATGTGGAATTCCCAGCGCTTGAACATGGTAAATACTTGGGCATATATGAGCAATTCCGCATGGAACTTGAAAAAGTATGTCCCTCTGCTTTTAACGGTACATCAACGATAAATTGTTACATGTTTTTAGTGTTATCATTTAGATGTTGATCTCTTGGAACAGAGGCACCTAGTTCGTAAAGCCAAAATTTCGAGAATATACGAGTTATTTTGGTAAAAGTGACTAAAATGTCCTTACCGTCCGTGTCCCTGACAGACATTTATTGTTTAATGATCAAATAAACTTTTCTGGCGTTCCTTTACTATTCTGAAATAGTATATTATGCATCAAGTGCGTAAAATGCGATTTTACGCACGAGTAGCGATCGGGAGCACGAGTGGCCGGCGATGCCGGCCACGAGTGTTGTACGATCGCTACGAGTGTGTAAATCGTACGCACGTGTCGCATACGATATTTTTTGATGTAGTATGCGTAAAATTCGCACCCCCGCCAAAACGTAACGCATGTTATGTGGACATGTGATGGAAGTAGTTGGGCGGACGGAGCGGGTCCAGGGCCGCAGGCCTTGGTGGGGGTCCAGGGGGCGAAGCCCCCGGTGGGGGGTTGGGGGGTCGGAGCCCCCCCACTGTACAAAAAGATATATTTTTTTAATGATTTATCGATCTCAATTCATATTTTGATTTATATGGTCAGTACGGCCTTTATTTATTAGAATACTTTTATAAATTAATCAATAGTAGATACAACTTCCCAAAATTGTATACAGCAAAACAATACAAAAATAATAAATAACAAACGCGTTACAACGAAATCGATTAATTAAATTTGAAGATTGATATATTACTGTACGCCACAATTATTTACATTAACAGTGACAGATTTTTGCCGATTGTTTTCACCGACTTTTTTTCGTTTTCAACGAGTTGCGTCATCGGTTTGTTCTTGAGTGTTGGAATTACCAACAGCACTTGTAATTTGATCATTATGAAAATCATATATCAAGTAAACAGAGTAGTGCTCCTAACGACATATTATAGAGTTCACATACACATGTATATAGAAATGTATCATACAAAGGCCATAGAATATATTTCTGCCTCAAATATGACAGTTTTCAAGGTTCTTTATTTTACGCATACTGTGTGTAAAAACTCATTTTACGCCCCGAAAACAGTTCGTAAAAACGAATTTTACGCATACTACATCAAAAAATTATTATTGTTTTTGTCACGGTCGTTGTCGAACATACGCAATCGTAAATTAAGCGTGTTTGACTCTGTATAGTCATAGGAATTGATAAGTGTGTGTCCCGCGGTTTTGGCGTCCTTAACACGTACAATAAATAATTTTCTCGGTTGCACCTAATCTGAATGAAAGTGGGACATTACGAAATTCACTCGCTTGGTAATTTTTCTACCTCAAGGGCGATGGTCCGTTAATAAAATCCATCCGAATTTGGGTAAGATTTAATGTTATGTCCTTACCATCCAACGCAAAAACTAGTCCGTGGAGCCTATATTTTTGATGGTCTCGATGCCCAGTAGATCCTATACAACGATATTCTTGTGTGACCAAATTTGCAGTGTGGTGCTAGCATTTTAACCTCTTTTTTTCACGTAAAAACCAATTTATTTACCGAAATTCCGTGTCCTTACCGTCCACTAATCCGTTTCGACTTTGGAAAACTACTTTACAGGCTTAAATAATATTGTGTGAATATGAAGAAGCGTTAAAAAAATTGCCTTCTTTAATATCGATTACATCAGATGGTTTGCAAATATTAATGAATGAATGAAATATGAAATTATTAATATTTGATTAATAATAAAATATTAATAATTTCGCTATTATACACATGTATGATGAAAATATTCTTAGGAACTTTTTTTTTGTAATTTCCAATATAATAACTTTAATCAGATAGAGGTCAAATTTAACAATGAGTTTATGAGCATATAAAAAAATGTTATTTTTACTAACATTTATATATATATATATTTTTTTTAAACATAATTTTTTTTTAAATGAGTGAATCCTATGGAACGCTCTAATAGAGACTCTATGCTCTAACTAACCTTTAGTACCCATTTTTCCTTCCCTTCCATTGTCATTATTATTATTACCATGTGACATTACATTTGATTTTCTTGATATGGATATCCCTCTAAAAATTATATTTTTAATGTAATATAATTTAGCAAATTATATTACACATGCTATAACTAATAAACGTCACAATTTTAAGATAAATAAAAGCGGTCTATTTGAAAAATAGTGAATTTTATTAGTAATTTCTAATTCAATCTTTTGTTATTTTTTCTTTTTTTTCATGCTGTGCTCACATTTTTTCACGATGGCATACATTTGATCTAGTAGGTATGGTCCTGGAGTTAACAAAAAAATTTCCGTGGATGTGCCTCGAGTTTTTTTCATAATTTTTATTTTTCGCGTTTTTCAAGTTCCATGAGGAATTGCTCATATATCGACAATAAAAAATGTATTTCCACTTGTAACAATGCAAAAGGTATCTGCCGACCGGTCATTTTTTAAATTGAGAACGACCATCCAATCTTTATTAATTGCCATGAAAATTCTAGATAAAAAATTAAGATCGTGAATACATGCGCTATTCGGAGTTTAACGTGAATTCGGAATCCGGCAAATCCGTTGTACAATCCTCTAACACACTTCTCTATGAAATAACAGGCTTCACCTCCATAATAAATCGAACCAAACAGCTAAACAGTAAATTCTCCATAAGCCAAATCCACAATATTACTGATCTATGCGAGGAATCGCTATCAAATGTAAATTGAAAACGGAAGCACCCATCTCTCACTATTTACCAATAACTCGAGAGAACTGTTCATAATAACTCAGGAACAGAATAATCAGGTAAACAAATCTAAAAAATTCATAAACTATCGAGTTCTTAAAAATTCAGAGATTGATAGCCCATTCGCAATATGTCTCTGTTAAAAATCGTATGTATGGATTGTATAAAGTCCATGTCCACAAAAAAAGGGCAATATCCAACTCATTACAATTTCAGTAGAAATTTTCATTTATTGCAGCCGCTATAATAACGTTATACGAATTTTTAGATATGCGCTAAAAGTGTGATCTACATAAAAGAATAAGTCGTCATTTCGTCTATAGTGTAAGCACAAGTCCCCTTACCGGCTTTTTGTCTGAGAAATTGAATGCCAAAGTATGCATATTTTACACGGCTCTTTATAGAAAAACTGCTCACTTTATAGCTTAGTCGCATTATTTACACGGGCGATTCTCCTGAAATAGTCCGTTTGCATGTACCTACTTGTCCTTCTTATAATAACCAACATTAAATTGATTTTTTTGCAGAATGTATCAGTAAATAAAATTCAGGAAAACGGCTGAGAGACAGGTTCTGTTTTAAAAATTGTATTGACCGTTTTTTCTCTGTATTTGACCCCTAAAAGTAATTCGACTGGCCCCCTTGTCAGATTAGGCGACCGTGGCTACAGCCACTTTTCTACCGTGAAACCACGTTTCGTCGTACAATTTACCGCTGAACGACTATGAAACAACCTTGGTGCTGGTAGAAAGGCGGTTGTTTTACGGTTGTTTTTGATCGCTGCAGTCGGAAGTGTAAAAAACACCGTTGGCAGAAACGCGGTTGCTTCGCAGTTACAATGGTAGAATCGCGGTTGCCAAGCAGTTAATTGCACGGTGTTTTGCTACCATCGTTTTACGGGTTGTTTTGAGGTTGCGGTGATCCGATAGGGACGTACCTTTTACGTTTTCGCGCATTCTAATAACCTATAAAAGTACTAAAAATTGTTTAATGTTAAAATTACACATATTTCCTAAAACTGATTAATATTCATATTATTTCTGTGGAAAAAAGAATATATATATATGTGGCATAGGTGCATCATAATATGACATCAAACTTCGTACTCGGGTTGTTCTGTCATTCCCCTGGTTCTATGGAAACCAGTTAAGGGGTTAGGCCACTCTAGAGGGCCACAAAAAAGGCTTTTTTTGGGAATTTTTTTCAGAAAATCTATTAGAGACATCGATTTTTTGAGAAAGGGTATTTATTGTACATATCATTAACTATATATAGTAATTTTTTCATAGTCATTAATTTAAAAATGGCGGCTGTACAGCGTTGTTGCGATGACATCTCTTTTTTTTTTGGAATCCACGGCCGGACACACAGCTTCAGTAATTTTTGAATTATGATGAGTTTTTAAATGGTTTTCACTTATACATAACAGTAGCTAGAGAAGTACGTAGGATTTTTTCGATACAGGCATTTTTGACAAAATGGCGAGCATCTAAAGTGAAAGTTCAAAAATTTGGCTTAAAAATCGTTCGAAAATTATCAATAACAAAAAAACTATGCAACTTAAAAAAAAAATCCTACGTACTTCTGTAGATAATGTATTTTTGAAGATATATCCAAAATTTCAAATAAATCGGTGGTAAACTTTTTGAGTCATGTTTCCGGCCAACTTGAAAAGAGTAGTTTTGAGATAAACGCGTTTATCTGCCGTATACCTGCTTCGACCCTTCTCAGTACCTTTACCGAAGCGCACAAAAAAGAGGTTCCCTCCCAGGTAGGTGAGGCCTGGCTCGAGGTTACATCCCAGTACTGGCCCGAGACTGTGCCAGTACGCGAGGCTCGGCCAGCCTTGGGCCAGTGCTGGGATGTAACCACCAGCCGGACTTAACCCCACTGGGGCTGCCAACCGGGCAGCCTCCCATTAAAAATCGAAAATGGGGCATTTACAAATTTTTGCCTGCAATAATCTTTTGGGACAGCATTCTAGAAACCCTAATGAGTCATTTCCAAGGAGAAAAAAAAATCGATTTTTCGAAAATTCTAGAGTGGCCTAACCCCTTAATATTTACGGCAACGGACAGCGTTGGCAGACCTTGGAGATCAGACCAGCGCCTTTTTGACTCGTTTAATCGATTAGATCAATCGTTCATGCGCTCGTTTCATGCTTTAACTTGTTTTTTCGCCAAAATGCGGTGCAAAACACCGATGTCACAAGCTAGAGCGTCATTTCTCTGGTAATTGCTGAGTATACATTTTCAAAAAAAATAAATCTGAGGTTTTTTTCGAAGTGAAGCTATTAGAAACTAACTCACTGCCGCATTGCGTGGATAAAAAGACTGTCATATCCTGTGACGCATTTAAAATCGTTAAATCGTCATTCCCCTGGCTGCTGATATCCAAGGAAATGAAAAATCTTCTAGAGCAATGACACCACCCAGATTATCATGCATGTCTTTCATAAAAATTATTGTTGAGATATGAAAGTCATTATAAATATTTCGTTTTTGTTTGTCGGTGATGTAAACTAACGTACAAATTAGTTTGATAAAGAGAGTGTTAATGGACAAAGATAGAAGATAATACAAGTTTTCATGTCCTATTGTATTAGTTGTTTTATACTTTTTGTATTATTGTAAATAATTATAGTTGTAATACTCAATTAAAGTCACAAAACCGCGCTAGAAAAGGTTTGCATAATTCCCCTGGCACTACTATGTCTTTAAAGTGCGAAAAATCCATAAAAATGAAATAAACAGCTTGTTCATGGAGTCGTTATGTTTGAGCAAATAAACCTCAAGGTCATCCATAAGTTTTTAGGTAAAAATAAATAATTTTTGTTCATTTCATTTTCCGACCTGTAAACGGACTATTTTGGGAGAATCACCCACATATGTAGCGATTAGGTGGCACCGATATGTACATTGCTACTTGTGGATCAGACCATAAGGGTTCCAATAAGAGTATTAAGAAATGGGTTACCGAGAGTTTTACCTGGAAATTTTAAGTTAACGTTTGAAAGATTGCCATAATCGATACGAGTTGGTTGATGCAACATGAGTTTGACGGAATATTGAAAGGAATTTCGTGACACCGCAGCTCCGTATCATTGTTAACATGGTTTTTATGTAAACAACATCAGAGCTCACAGGTCGTAACCTAACATGAAAATTACGGATTTCGCGATCAACTTCCCAACCTGCGTATAATGATCGCTTTCTCGCCCTTGTATCGCAAAGTACTAATTTATGACAATACTTTCATAAATTAGAAGAACCGAACAAATATTCGAAGTATTAATAGTAAATTTTCACAATATTAATAGTGAATACAACTTCACAAGATTTTACAAAACAACCAATACAAAAGAAATAGATAACAAACGCGTTACAATGAAACTGATTCATTCAATTTGACGATTGGCGATACATTACTGTACGCCACAATTATTCACGTTAACAGTAACAGATTTTTCTCCATCGTTTTCCCCGTGTTTCCCCGTGTTCACTACTCATGTATTGGCTTAGTGCGTTAAGACGCCAGCGCCGCTTGTAGCACACCTCGGCAACAATTGATATAAAAAAAGCATTGATTCTTATGGTATAATATAGTTTACAGAAGATTTTCCGATTACATTAAATGAACAACTGAAAAGTATTGTTATAAATAAAAAATAGGTTGTTTAATTTATTTTTTTGTAATTTTGGTTATGGTAATAGCTTTTTGTTATTCGATTTATTTCGTAAAAAGGTTACATAAATTTTCGTGTGCCCGGTGTCGTCTGCACTTTTCGCCGGTGTTTATGTTTATGACAGCTGACAGCAGCATTAAAAAGGCATTGAAAGATGGAATTGATAATCAGAACGGGATTAAAGGCGATAACGCATGCAGTTGATTTTAATCCACAAGGTATTATAAAAGGAAAGGCGTTATCTGTATGCCATGTGCGTCGAGTGGAGGAGTTAATAGATTCAGACAAATGTATCTTAATAAAGTGCAGCGTTTTTCGCCAAACCAGCGCCGTGGTTCAGTACGTAGTGTGCTAGCCCAGTGACTGGGAGGCTTGGGTTCGATTCCCGCTTTGGGCGAAATGTTTTTCGGTAGCAGCAGCGCGCAACGTGTAAGACGCGCCACGCTGTTTACTGTAAACATTGAGTTCGGCGAGAATCGGCCTAGCCGGCTACACTTGACGTAGGTTTTCTGCTGGTTTCCCTACGTCCTCGGCAAATGCGAGTGTTTCTATATCCACCTTAAGTCGGCCGCAGCCGCAGCGCACGATAACTACGAGTTTCGCCGCCCGCAATCTGTTTCGTAATCTCTTGTTTAATCTCGTGTGGGTTGGGGAAAAAATCGTAGGTGCAAAAATCGACCAAATGGGTACGCCCGTATATAATGAATAAAAAAAAAAAAAAAAAAAAATGTCAGCGACACTTCCACTACTACACCGTACAAGGTGAAGTTGGAAGTAAGTATTGTAAAGGTTCAATCCTAGTAACAGTATTGTAGTCTATAACTTTTTATTGATTAGAGAACATTTAGTTCGTACAGTAACTCTGAAATTTTTTTTTCGTTTAACAGAGGCAATGCAGTTCTCGCGCCTTTTCTGCTTGAAAACTTGGATCTTTCCTGTAGGGAAACTGTAGAAATGTACACCCGGTGAATTTACAGAGGTGTTTTTACAATTCACGAAGCAACACGGAATTGAGGCCTTCTCTTTTGGCGCACTCATAGTGTCGATTTATTAAAGAAATATAAATAATATCGTTAATTAACGTACGCTAGCATGCTTTACTGTGATAATTTTTTATCAACTGTTGCACAATTTCGCCACTTCGAACGCTGGCTGTCCAAAATGGCTGCGAATGAAGGTCACGCACGAAGCCAATACCGGAATATACCATAGGAAGGTCACAGGTATTTCCCCATCAAATATGACGATTTTTAACTTTTTTTAATTTTACGCATACCAGTCTGTGAATATTCATTTTACACACCAAAAACAGTGCGTAAAATCGAATTTTACGCATACTACGTCAAAAAAGACTGTTTGACTGAGCATCTGGCACTCGTATACAGAGGATTTAGCTGTGGCATAAACTAAACGCGGTTGCTAGGTAACTAAACATTAACTTAACTAAACGCGGTTGCTAGGTAACTAAACATTAACTTAACATTTATTTTAAAAAACGCTGGTAAATATTGGTAGTACAGGTGTATTAGGAGACTATACTCCTTGTCGAGTAGCGGCTGCTTTTAGATTGAAATTGGCAGAAGAGAGAAAAGTATATTTAAATGTGTAAGAGCGAGAAAGCCTGATCGCAGGTAACGAGAGACGCGAAGGATTGATAAGATAAGCCGCGCAACGACGAGATGTAAGGAGGGTCGAGCGCGTTTTTTGGAAGGGATAGGCCCGGTAGGGAACGCGGTACGATCGCACGAAACTGTGCGACAGAGACGCCGCTACGCAAGTTTAAGAAATCTGGATCTCGAACCACACAATTGATTATTGTTAATTAATTGTGAAGAACAAGTATCTGAATTTTTGCATAGAGCATCCTGAATGTATTCTTTATAGTTTGCAATATTTTAACTGCACGGTATCCGTATAGACTATCCTTAGAAATATAAAAATGCATCGTTCATTTTCAATCTGCCATAAGAAGCAATGTTAAATAGTATCAATTTAAGAAATTTATTTCTCGAAAACCATGAAGATAAACTTACTCAAACTTTGCAGTTGAACTCAGGTCATCCATATCAATGGGTATTTAAAAAACCAACATCTATTTCTTGTTACTGTTTTTGCGCTCGACCCTCCTTAATATGAAATAAGCATATAGGCTAGCTTAGTAATTGCAGTGCTTGAATGAAATTCGAAAAAGCAATACGAATATTAGCATATTTTCGGTATAAATAAATTTGCTTAAATTCTAATCGAATAATACTTTTTTTTAAAAGAATGTACGTATCAAGCAGCTTTTAATAGTGCTGATAATATTTTACTATACCAGTATTGGCGATTAATTCTAAAGTCTCTTCAGAATTTCCGAGAAACCTGCCACACACTTTTCACACTGAACCTAAACTTAAAATTGACTAATAATTTTTAAGAAATAAGAGCAATCTTGATAATTAAATATGAGGGTGATTCAGGTCGCATCATCTACCCCACGACGTTTGTAAGATTTCTCTCAAACTGTTTAGCTGAAAATTACCTACAAGGGATGGAAATCGATATTAGCTGTATGTTGCAGCAGTAGGTAAAGCGATAAAAAGAGCAAGCAGCTGAATATCGAATCGGTCAAGGCCCAAATAATTTATTTGTAACGAAGCCCCCATCAACATTACACATAATATTTCACACGAGAAAAACTTGGCAACGCTTATATACAAAACCTAAACTAGCAGCGTTGCAAACGCTGCGGCTGAACTAGAAAAAAAAAGAAAAAAAAAACCGTATTTACCTTAAAGTAAATAAATAACTTATAAACGATTTAAACAAGTTGTAGAGCGTGGAAAAGACACGGGGCTCTACGATATGATTTCGGAATGTCTCCAAAATAAAATTGGCTTGAAAATCATTTGGTGCGGTTGCGTCGCTGGTGGAAAAGTCCGAGACTCCGAAAAGTTGGAAGGGAAGGCCAGGCTTTATTTCTTATCTTGTTTTTCTTTTTCCGGGTTAGTTTCTGTTTCTTTGTCGTTTAAGTAAAGAAAGTCGAATGAAAACGAAAATAGCTACGATTACAGATCAATAGTACGACGTTTTTGTTTTTTTTTTTGCCTGATATGCGGCTGGTACTGTCTTTCATTCTAAAAGGCGACGCATCGATTCGCAGCGACGATATTTGGTACAGGTACAGGCATTATTGTTTTTACACACAGAGGACAACGATTGGTGAGATCCGTGCGCGGCTAAGATTTTTTACTAGCCATTGCGATGCCAAGTCCGAGAATACCGGCTAATCCTACTATCACACCGCCTGCTACAGCTATGCCCACAAGACCCTCTGAAAATGAAAACAAAATGTTATTGGAAAACTTGTGAGTGACAATCACATAAAGTATTAATGATTTTATGCATCGCAAGTCCTACCTTTTTCCATTTTCTTTTTAATCAGTGTCTCTAGATGCTGTACTTGTTGATTTCCAGGCTCAACCTGAAGAAAAGCTCTCACATAATGGAGAGCTCTTGTGTATTCCTGTAAATTAAAAACCCTAAATCAATACTTGTATATTGGAATTGATCTGTTCTATGGTATAGTAAAAACAATTAAATCACTCTACTTTTAATGATTTACTTTAATTTTACTGTAAAAGTACTTCAGTTTTTATGCTTTTCTCTTATTGTCATGTAAAATAACTGTTGTTATTATTAGACAAACTTATTAGTCAAGCAGTATGTTTTTTCTATATATTTTTTTTGCAGACACAATCTGCATTGAACACAATGAACATCTTATTTTCCTACGCACATTGGGTTTTTCTGTAGATTTCTGTATGCTTGAACAATTTTATATAACAAGTTTAGGGAATTTTTTACCCAACAGCTATTGAAAAAATATGAAAATCTTTTTATAACATCTGTAGATAATAGTGAAATAATACTAAGTTGATACAGCAAATATTTACCAAATGAAACAATGAAATTTAAAAACCATAAATGTGAGACCCTTTTTGGAAACTAAGCCAATTTATTCAGAACCACTTATAAAATAGTCAGAGTCACTTATATACACTGCAAAATAGAGAGACAAAGTAAAACCTAATTTGCTTCTGTGAAAAACATTAATCAGCTCCACTGAATTAGATTATACACTGAAAAAAAAAATGTCATTGATTTAATAAATCCATTCAGATTTCCTGCATACTCTGACTCCAGACAGCATCTGTGGATAAGATATGCTGGTTTGTTCAATGCTAATTAACAGAACCCTAGCAAATTCTCTATCACTGAAATTTCAACCAAAAACCATTAAAATTACTCAACTTTAAAATTTTTTAAAAATAAGTCTTGTCTAACTGCCAACTTTAACAGTCATAAGATTTTGATGTGAAAACTTCTTTGACAGCATTTCTCAATGAAAAATGTCCTCAAAATAGTAGAGTACAATGGCGAAACAAATGAATTTGAATAACAAGTTCAGACAAATTTTAATTATCAAGAGAGGGAAAGAAAAATTTACATTACTATATAATTTGAGCCCTTCTTTCGATGTCTATGAAAAGATGTTTTTTTTAATGAATAAAAAAATTCTATTCAGAGTACAACATTTTTTATTTAGTTTTCATTGAGAAAAGTAGTGAACCCTAAAACTTCGTAAAAACGGTAAGAAGTATTTTGTACTGATTTGATTATTGTAAAACTCGTACATCCTTAATTCTCTAATTTAAAAAAGAAAGTGGAAAGTGAGGAAAAAGTCATTTAAGGGGATCCTGTAGATTTTTTTTACCGACTTTGGTCGGTAAAAAGCTTCGGTTTCGCAGTTTACAAACTACGTTGTTAATATATTACAAATATGTTTCAAATTGCACAGGATTATAATATCAACATAGGCGCATCGGCGTCCGCTCGAATTTTGGATGAAAATACTTGAAAAATAAAGAAAATCGTAATTTTGTAAACCTACCGATAACCAATATGGCCGCTCGAACTGTCAACACCACCTATTTCGTCCTATATAAACATTTCTAAACATCATATTCAAAAGAAGAGCGTGGACGCCGATTCTATGAGGTTCTTCGCATTTCTTAAGGCTGTTGGATTGGCGATAGCGCAAAAGAAGCGCACGTAGTTTGTAAAGTACGTTTACGCAGTTTGTTCGCGATCAGAGTAGATCGACAAGAGCGTGAATGAAGTTTTCCCATTAGGACACAGGTGGCGCCGATGTAGTCTATTTACTTTTGGAAAAGCTTCGAGCCTTTGCAACACGAACGTAATACACACTATACATGGATTTGTGTCGTCGACATTCTGATGGTTTTGGAATATTCAGAAATCATCACAGAATTGACGTCCGGTTTGATTTTACATATCTAATTTCCAGAAATAATTATATCTAACAGCAAAGGTCTGTTGCCATATCGTGTGCGGCCATATTGAATTTCGGGAGATTCAGTATATTTTGCCAAAAGTAAACAGACAACGTCGACGCCATCTGTGTCATAATCGGGAAACTTACCGACTTTGGTCGGTAAAAAGCGTCGGTTTCGTAGTTTACAAACTACGTTGTTAATATATTACAAATATATTTCAAATTGCGTAGGATTATAATATCAACATAGGCGCATCGGCGTCCGCTCGAATTTTTTATGAAAACACTTGAAAAATAAAGAAAATCGTAATTTTGTAAACCTACCGAAAACCAATATGGTCACTTGAACTGTCAACACCACCTATTTCGTCCTATATAAACATTTCTAAACATCATATTCAAAAGAAGAGCGTGGACGCCGATTCTCTGGGATTCTTCGCATTTTTTAAGACTGTTGGATTGGCGATAGCACAAAAGAAGCGCACGTAGTTTGTAAAGTACGTTTACGCAGTTTGTTCGCGATCAGAGTAGATCGAGAAGAGCGTGAATGAAGTTTCCCCATTAGGACACAGGTGGCGCCGATGTAGTCTGTTTACTTTTGGAAAAGCTCCGAGCCTTTGCAACACGAACGTAATATACAGTATATACGGATTTGGCTTGTGTAGTCGATATTCTGATGGTTTTGGAATATTCAGCAATGATCACAGAATTGACGTCCGGTCTGATTTCACATATCTAAGTTCCAGAAACAATTATATCTAACAGCGAAAGTCTGTTGCCATATCGTGTGCGGCCATATTGAATTTTGGGAGATTCAGTATCGTTTGCCAAAAGTAAACAGACTACGTCGGCGCCATCTGTGTCATAATCGAGAAACTTACCGACCAAAGTCGATAAAAAAATCTACTCCAGCATCCTCTTAAGATGATGTGCTACATGTCGCCTGTCTCTCTCAGATCGCCATAAGTGCGAGTGAGATAACTGAATCTTCCCGAAGTGTTATTCTTCGCGACGGGTGATTTTTCGAATAAAAATCGAGAAGTACTGACTGTAGAGTACCAAGTTGCAGTCAGTTCTTCTCGTCCTTTGCCTGAAAAATCAATTATGACCAAGAACAACGCTTTACAGTTTTTGTTACCGACCGAGCAATAGTACATCTTAAGGTGATGTGTTACATATCGTCCGTCTCTCTCAGATCGCCGTAAGTGCGAGTAAGATAGCTGAATCTTCCCGAAGTGTTATTCTTCGCCACGGTTCATTTTTCGAATAAAAAGTCGAGAAGTACTGACTGCATAGTACCAAGACGCAGTCAGTACTTCTCGTCTTTTACCTGAAACATCAATTGTGACCAAGAACAACGCTTTACAGTTTTCGTTACCGACCGAGCACTAACACATCACGTTAATGGGAGGTGAAACCTACTCAGTCGGTAACAAAAACTGTAATCAATCTTTCAGAGGACACCGAACGTTTTTTGATAAAACAGAAGTTTAACATCATTGGTGTCTTAATTCTGCATGATGTAAAACTTTCATTTTTCCCAAAAAAAGATCAAGTTTCTGAGAATTCTTGTTCCGAAAGATATTCGCCATCTTTCTCGCACTCATGCAGGTTTCGCCTCATCTTAAGATGATGTGCTACTGCTCGATCGGTAACAAAAACTGTAAAGCGTTGTTCTTGGTTACAATTGATATTTCAGGCAAAATACGAGAAGTACTGACTGCATCTTGGCACTCTGCAGTCAGTACTTCTTGACTTTTATTCGAAAAATCAATCGTGGCGAAGAATAACACTTCGGAAAGATTCAGCTAACTTAGTCGCACTTATGGCGATCTGAGAGAGACAGACGACATGTAGCACATCATCTTAAGAGGTTGAGAGAAGCTAATGTGTTATAAACGTTCGAAACACTCGATGGATCGATTTCGTTAACTCTCGCATTTTGCGTTGATACAGGTAAAACCTAATTTGCTTCTGCGAAAAACATTAATCAGCTCTACTAAATTAGATAGACACTAAAAAAAAAATGTCATTGATTTAATAAATCCATCGTTTCCAAGCTGTAAAAAACAAGCATTATTAACTTAATTTGAATTCTAATTCGTCCAATTCCATACAAGATCGAAACAATAACTCTGAAATAAGTAAAATAGTATTTTATTATTTCAATGTTAAATATGACTGAACGAATAAGATCTAGAGTTAATTAAAAAATACTTCTTTTTGGCAGCCTGCAATGGAATTTTTTTTCAGTGTAGTTTCGCTTATTAATTTCTACTTAAGAAAATGTATTACAGTGCCTTAAATTTTTGGAAATTTTGAGGCAATTAAATAGTTCAAAGACCTTTATTCTTGCATTTCCAATAGCCAAGTAATAGAGACAATCCCTCTTCTCGCTATCGCCATGATTGTTGAACAGGTCTTCTAACAAAATTATACCCTTCTGTATATCGGCAGTATATTTACTCCTCACCAGACACCAGGCATACTCAAATTGAACTTTTTGGGATACCTGCTGCGCAGTTCTCAATTGTTCATTGTAAGCGCACTCGAATTTCTGTAAAAAATAAAAATATTGTCACATATTAAGAAACTATCAGAAACTTATGATAAATAATTTGCCTATCAAATTCACATTATGGAACATCTATTGTAGTTTTTTATACTCAAGAAAATGCAATTTTGCACAAATATTTTATTAAATTTTCAATTTTAACATAAAGAACAGAATTGACAGAAATTTATGATAAAAATATTGAAAATACAAAAGATATCAATTATCATATTTTGAGCACAAAACAAAAGTAATTTGTTAAAGAAATTGATAATTTTAATATAACTAATTAACAATATTATAACAAATTTATGATAATCAATTGCATATAAAATCATGACCATTAAGTTACTTATTTGTACAAAAAAAAAAATTTAATGCAAATATTTATTATTGTTGATAATTTTTATGGGACTTACAAAATTCGTAGAAAATTATGATAAACGATTGCAAATAAAAATGACATCATAGGACGTCCAATAAAGATTTTTGTGTACAAAAAGTGTTAAAACTTCGTGAAATTTAGCATTTACGTATGCAACTTTCGACGAAATTGCGTAAAAAAAGAAAAAAAAAACCTATGACTCATTGGAAGTAAGAATTAACCTGTCGCCGTCAATCGTCACGCACTAACGTTAAAGTCATGTATCATAAATAAATTGTGCGCAATAAATATCAAACTTCAAGCCATTTTGAAAATATAATTTATATTTTTCAGTTACCTTTAAATCTTCCGAGGAAACTATTTCGTCCAAAACGTCTTCCATCTCGTTCGCAGTCGTTTGTTGATTGACGCGGCCGAAAAAATTTATCGAACTCTGCGAGTTCCTGCGCGATACGAGTGAACTAAACTAACTCTGGGAGTGACAGAGAGGGAATCACCGTTTCAGTTCGAGAGACGTGACATAAGCAACGACGCGAAATCTCGAGACAATTCGACCTGCGAACGGTGATTATCTCAACTTGTTATTCGGGTAGATAGAGCAAAGATCGGGATTCACATGGCTTTTCTGCTGTGAAACGAACTACGCGAGAGCGGCAGACAAACGTAAACCTTACGACCGTGGGGATTTATAAAACCCATCGGTATTACAGGAATTTATCGGCATTAAGGGGATGCTGGAGTAGACTTTTTTACCGACTTTGGTCGGTAAAAAATGCGATTCGGTTTCGTAGTTTACAAACTACGTTGTTAATATATTACAAATATATTTCAAATTGCACAGGATTGTAATATCAACATAGGCGCATCGGCGTCCGCTCGAATTTTTTATGAAAACACTGAAAAAATAAAGAAAATCGAAATTTTGTAAACCTACCGAAAACCAATATGGCCGCTCGAACTGTCAACACCACCTATTTCGTCCTATATAAACATTTCTAAACATCATATTCAAAAGAAGAGCGTGGACGCCGATTCTATGAGGTTCTTCGCATTTTTTAAGACTGTTGGATTGGCGATAGCACAAAAGAAGCGCACGTAGTTTGTAAAGTACGTTTACGCAGTTTGTTCGTGATCAGAGTAGATCGAGAAGAGCGTGAATGAAGTTTCCCCATTAGGACACAGGTGGCGCCGATGTAGTCTATTTACTTTTGGAAAAGCTCCGAGCCTTTGCAACACGAACGTAATATACACTATATATGGATTTGGCTTGTGTAGTCGACATTCTGATGGTTTTGGAATATTCAGAAATCATCACAGAATTGGCGTCCGGTCTGATTTTACATATCTAATTTTCCAGCAACAATTATATCTAACAGCAAAGGTCTGTTGCCATATCGTGTGCTGCCATATTGAATTTTGGGAGATTTAGTATCTTTTACCAAAAGTAAACAGACTACGTCGGCGCCATCTGTGTCATAATCGAGAAACTTACCGACCAAAGTTGATAAAAAGCTTCGGTTTTGTAGCTTACAAACTACGTTGTTAATATATTACAAATATGTTTCAAATTGCACAGGATTATAATATCAACATAGGCGCATCGGCGTCCGCTCGAATTTTGGATGAAAACACTTGAAAAATAATGAAAATCGTAATTTTGTAAACCTACCGATAACCAATATGGCCGCTAGAACTGTCAACACCACCTATTTCGTCCTATATAAACATTTCTAGACATCACATTCAAAAGAAGAGCGTGGACGCCGATTCTATGAGGTTCTTCGCATTTTTTAAGACTGTTGGATTGGCGATAGCACAAAAGAAGCGCACGTAGTTTGTAAAGTACGTTTACGCAGTTTGTTCGTGATCAGAGTAGATCGAGAAGAGCATGAATGAAGTTTCCCCATTAGGACATAGGTGGCGCCGATGTAGTCTATTTACTTTTGGAAAAGCTCCGAGCCTTTGCAACACGAACGTAATATACACAATATATGGATTTGGCTTGTGTAGTCGACATTCTGATGGTTTTGGAATATTCAGCAATCATCACAGAATTGACGTCCGGATTGATTTTACATATCTAATTTCCAGCAACAATTATATCTAACAGCAAAGGTCTGTTGCCATATCGTGTGCTGCCATATTGAATTTTGGGAGATTTAGTATCTTTTACCAAAAGTAAACAGACTACGTCGGCGCCATCTGTGTCATAATCGAGAAACTTACCGACCAAAGTTGATAAAAAGCTTCGGTTTTGTAGTTTACAAACTACGTTGTTAATATATTACAAATATGTTTCAAATTGCACAGGATTATAATATCAACATAGGCGCATCGGCGTCCGCTCGAATTTTGGATGAAAACACTTGAAAAATAATGAAAATCGTAATTTTGTAAACCTACCGATAACCAATATGGCCGCTAGAACTGTCAACACCACCTATTTCGTCCTATATAAACATTTCTAGACATCACATTCAAAAGAAGAGCGTGGACGCCGATTCTATGAGGTTCTTCGCATTTTTTAAGACTGTTGGATTGGCGATAGCACAAAAGAAGCGCACGTAGTTTGTAAAGTACGTTTACGCAGTTTGTTCGTGATCAGAGTAGATCGAGAAGAGCGTGAATGAAGTTTCCCCATTAGGACACAGGTGGCGCCGATGTAGTCTATTTACTTTTGGAAAAGCTCCGAGCCTTTGCAACACGAACGTAATATACACTATATATGGATTTGGCTTGTGTAGTCGACATTCTGATGGTTTTGGAATATTCAGAAATCATCACAGAATTGACGTCCGGTCTGATTTTACATATCTAATTTCCAGAAACAATTATATCTAACAGCAAAGGTCTGTTGCCATGTTGAATTTCGGGAGATTCAGTATATTTTGCCAAAAGTAAACAGACTACGTCGGCGCCATCTGTGTCATAATTGGGAAACTTACCAACCAAAGACGATAGAAAAATCTACTCCAGCATCCCCTTAAAAGATTTCTTCGGATTCATGCATTATTTAAAAAAATTAACGAGAAAATTACGTACACGGAATTGGAAGTTTTCATTCATAAACTGGTATAGTATATTAACATGCAATGATGATGTAAAATTAACTGAAAACGTCGAAGATTTGGAAATTTAATATAAAATTACTATAATTTTACATTGCATTTTTATGATAAATTTAATAGACTAGGTTATGAATATAAACTTCCAATTCTGGTACAATAATTCTTCAGACATTTATAACATTGCGGCAAATACAAATCCGTCCATTGGGCGCCATATTGTTAAAAATATTTAAGTTAAAAATACTACACATGTGCAAGAAGCTCTTTTACAGAAACGGATATATAAATTTACTACACGATGTAAAATCGATGTACACTTTGCAAAGTCCGTTGCAAAAGTTCTACTAATTGATGCATTTTTATCCGTAGAACACAGACTGTATACTAAATACACCATGCAAATCGTGTTTTTAATATAAGTTAACTTTAATTTTACAACATGTACATTAAATATTCATATAGAATTCATATACATAACAATGTAGAATTAGGTCCATTCTTTTTCATGGCAAATTCAGACCCAGCACGTGCTTCGAGATTTAAACGAACACATGGTTCATTGCTACTTCCGGTTAAACAAACACAATTCCAGTGAGGGATTGCCGTTGTGCTTTCTGTAAAAGCTAACAAACCCATAGGTTTGTTTTGGCTGCCTATACTTTTTGCACTTTCGTGTATATATACATTTCAATATACACTTTCATTTTTATTGATATGTAATACAGGCAAAAGTGCACAAAAGTGTGAAAAGTACAGACATCAAAACCAAATCTCATGTTTTCGCTCAGCCGGAAGTGCAACTATGAAATACCTTAAAGAGCGTCCAAAAATTACTGAAGCGTTCTAAAAAGTATTGCTCTATCTTTTTATGATTGATTGATACTTTATTACAATGGCTATATACTTTGTGAAGAACAGCAGACGTAATGGTTAGATAATACATATCAATAATGTGATATAGTTTTTTTTTTAAATCATCACAAACCTGATGCGATTAACAAATTACAGGTGGAGCTAAAATATAATTTTATTATACGATGTCTCGATCAGGCAAAAGGAAAGTAACAATAGCTCCAGAATAATAAAATAAACACATTCCATTTCACAAAAGAAAAATTGACATTTTACAAGGCGACGTATTGTTTATAATTTCTAAATACAATATCTGTGAAAATAAAACCGGAAACGCTCAAGAGGATAAACGTATACTGCGCGCAGGAATTGAACAAGAAAATGTTTTAAGAAATGTTATACATCTTCTTAAAAATGCTTAGTAAACTTTCTTTGATATCCTCTGCATACCTATTACAAATTGAACAAAATCTTGAGGTCTTTCTAGTAATAAAATAGGCCTAATTAAACAAATTCGTCATGCTGTTCTACTTGAAAACAAAATTGCGTTAAATAGTTCAGCCGTTCACCGCGATAACAGAGGGCAGCACCTTCCACTCACATTGGCGTATCAATTCGTATATTAGAACTCATTAAAACTTAGAACCACGTGATACTTATATCAAACATGAGATTCAGAGGTTGCGAGAATTAATTTATATCTACAATAGTACTTACTAATTGTTAAATTAAAAGATGTTGGAGCCAACAACGCAGGCGCTGTTGAAAGGGCGCGTTATTCTCGCCAGTGGCTCAGCAAGAAGGCATGACATTATAAAAAGTCTAGTAAGTTTAAAAAAAACAAACAAACGTCTACAGGTAACGTTGCACTACTTTTAAGTTTTACTGACAATCTCTTTTATTAAACAGGGCATCAATGCTGAATTCATACCATCAACATACGATGAAAATCTTGACAGAAGCAAATATACAAATCACAGTGACTTTGTGAAAGATTTGGCATATTACAAAGTTCAAGAAGTCTACAACCGCCTTAAGGGTGATAAAAATCCACCTTCTCTTGTTATCGGAGCTGATACTATAGTTACCATGGGTGACACCATTTATGGAAAGCCAAAAAATGATGATGATGCTTTTCACATGCTTTCCAGGTACTTAATTTTTTTCCTACACATTACAGAATATTTAGTTACAAGTAAGTAACAATATGGAGATGTTTCAGTCTGGCTAATAAAGATCACATTGTGTACACTGGAGTCTGCCTAAAGACACCAGAAACTGAGATAAAATTCCATGAAAGTACAAAGGTCAAATTTGGCAACATATCTGAAGAGCAGATAAGATATTACGTAAATACCAAAGAGCCTCTGTAAGTTACAGATTCAAAGAAATCTGCTATTTCTATAATAGCAATTTATGGCATGGAATTTGCTTTTTAATGTGTATTATTTGTTTGTAAATCTAGAGACAAAGCAGGAGGATATGGCATTCAGGGAGTCGGAGGATGTTTGATAGAGAGAATAGAGGGTGATCATTATACAGTAATGGGAATTCCTCTCTACTCTTTCATGAGCCATCTAAACAAATTGTATGCTAACAAGTAGAACAAAAAAAATTCTGTTCTAATTCCAATGATGTGGACTAACAGCTAAATATGTACAAAATATATTCCTCAATAAAATGTAAAAATGACAAAATATTTGGTCAACAAATGCGAGAGAAAAACATACATTTTGAGACCAAAACGGCGAACGCCGGACGTTTTTCGTTTATTGAACAAATCCCAAAAATTTAGCAGTCAACCATCTTCAAAATTGAATATGGGGCATTCCATACCGATTCGACCTGGGTCGGGCCCTCGACCTCTCGGATTTGGTCGAAAATTTTTTATATGATTGGATCAACTCCAAAAAGTACTGGAAAATTTTTTCAGATTTTTTTCTTTTATGATTTTTTAAAGGTAACATATCGTTAGCCCAAATTTAAAAATCTGAAAAAATTCTCAAAAATTCTGCATGAAATAACAAAATTTTTGAGCCTAAAGCCAAAGTGGGCCGGGTTTGGCTTCTATTTTTTTTCTTTAAAAAACTATTAAAAAATTTAGAAACGAAAGAGGAAAAATTATCAAATTTTTCTAAACTGCGAGTTGCACAAAATTACGAAAAAAAAACATTCCTCGTGGGGTACAGGGTTGAGTCAGATAACAAAATTAGATTTGTTGTACAGTAGAATCTAATTTGATTTTATTGTTTGTTCATCTCAGCTGCACTCAGTGATCTTGGATTTTTTTGTATTCGACGGTGCGATCGCTTTTTAAATTATCATCATTGACATCTGATATTATCGATGGAATCGTTTGATTAGCGCGGCTTGTCAATTCTGATTCATGAGTATTTTTTTGGAAACAGGAAAAACTATTCGATAAGAATGTTATATAATTCTAGAAATTATTGTATTACAAATAATAAAAAAACATGAAAATTGAAATTTTCACAGCACTTCCTCTTTTTTTTCCATAAACATTCTTCCGCAAGCAATTATATCGTTATTATTTGGCTTCCTCAGAGAGAAACTCTGTTTCGCGATTCCGGCCTGATTTAACAGTGAACATATTTTCTATGAATCGCATTTTTTTTTTACGAAAAGAAAGCACTTGCAGAAGAAAGCAATATTTTAGAAAAATTTGATAACTTTTCCTCTTTCGTTTCTAAATTTTTTAATAGTTTTTTATAGAAAAAAAATAGAAGCAAAACCCGGCCCCCTTTGGCTTTAGGTTCAAAAATTTTGATATTTCATGCAGAATTTTTGAGAATTATTTCAAATTTTTTAATTTGGGCTAACGATATGTTACCTTTAAAAAATCGTAAAAAAAAAAATAAATAAATGAAAAAAATCTGAAAAAATTTTCCAGTACTTTTTGGAGTTGGTCCAATGATATAAAAAATTTTCGACCAAATCCGAAAAGTCGAGGCTCCGACCCACGTCGAATCGGTATGGAATGCCCCATATAATGTGTCTTAAAATATATTTTGCGATCTGTAATTTTTTTCATTTTGATGGTAAAGAAACTGGCGAAGAAAGTCGCTATTATTGTATGCTGATTTCCCAAATTATTAATGTGAAGCACTAACTTTTATCAAACATTGTTAAAAAATTAGAATGTTAATATTACTGAAAAAAAAGAAGTACATTCAGCATTTTTTTTCAACCAAGTACACACTCGGTTTCTTTGTCATGCGATGAAACAAAAATTGTTTTTAAGGTAAAAATCCTTGGGCATATAAATTTACAATGACCGTGTTAAACATTATAGGATAAATATGGCTGTAAAAATTACAATAAGATTTTTTAAACTGGGTGTCTTTAGTTTGACCGTTTGCCTGTAGGCGGCGCTGGAGTTTCATCATCGATGATCTTTCACTCTGCGAGTTGAGAGGTTAAGATTCGTGTTTTTGTCCTCTTAATACATAAATAAGCAATTCTAAAATACTTTGTGAGACATCAGAAGATCCAGGATTAAAATCTACAAATTTTCGGTGTATCAGATGCAGCATTGACTCGGAGGTAATGAAATTAGGGTTTTGATATCTGTTGTCAGCTGTTGATGTTTCAAACAGCTTTGTTTACTTCTGTTTTGATGCACGGGATACAAAATTTGTGCTCTTAGTAATAACTGAGTTCACCAATTATCTGTGCTTCAGAAATTTCTTTATGAATTTCACAAGTCCTTTATTATGCAAGGACTTTTTAGTCCTAACTGAAATTTCTCAAAATTATTTTATTGTAATTTAATTGAATAATAATTGGTAAAGTTGAATCCTTGTAACTTTAAAAAAACATGAATTCAAATTATAGCAGTGAGTGTGAAATTAATTTGATTAATTTTAATAATTTTTACTATGTCTTTAAATCTCTGGAGTGGATATCACAATTTTGAGTCTCCATAATTTTATTTCGTAATATTTCAATTATCTGGAGGTGTTATGAATGGATATTCAAATTTTTTTCTAAGTGCTTAATTATTCAATAATTGATAAAGAAAAATCCTTGAAACTCTAAATAATATAAATTGAAATCAATAGGATTTCTTATTAGTATAAGATTATAGTATAATATAGTACAATATATTATAGTATAATAATATATAATATATAGTATAAGATAATAAAATTGTATTTTATTTCTTATCGATATTTCAAGTGTTGATCAGGATTGTATATTTCTCATTTCAATTTAAATAACTCAATCGTCATTTAATTCCATAAACAATAGTCTGCAGGTTTTATGAATGTTCAATTTTTTGAATAGCTGCTGAGAAATTTTTGTTAGTTGAAATCTATAGAATTTCAAGGAAAAACTTTAAAAAAAAATAAAGATGCATCCTTAATATAAGGAAAATTAATGTTCTTTGGGGAATTATCTAAAAATTATTCTCATTCATAGTTAATCAATAAATAAAATTGCTTTTTATAAGTACTGCAGGTAATGATTTTGAAAATAATTTTAGTGTACAATTTTATTTAAAGTAAAACATTCCAGTGAACAAATAGGACCTATTATATCTCATGCTAATTTATACCTATAATTATGTCTATTGATATATAATAACATGAATACAGTGTTGCCAAATATATCTTAAAACTGCAATAATTTGTGCTCTTAGTAATAACTGAGTTCACCAGTTATCTGTGCTTCAGAAATTTCTTTATGAATTTCGCAAGTCCTTTATTACACAAGGACTTTTTAGTCCTAACTAAAATTTCTCAAAATTATTTTATTGTAATTTAATTGAATGATAATTGGTAAAGTTGAATCCTTGTAACTTTAAAAAAACATGAATTCAAATTATAGCAGTGAGTGTGAAATTAATTTGATTAATTTTAATAATTTTTACTATGTCTTTAAATCTCTGGAGTGGATATCACAATTTTGAGTCTCCATAATTTTATTTCGTAATATTTCAATTATCTGGAGGTGTTATGAATGGATATTCAAATTTTTTTCTAAGTGCTTAATTATTCAATAATTGATAAAGAAAAATCCTTGAAACTCTAAATAATATAAATTGAAATCAATAAGATTTCTTATTCGTATAAGATTATAGTATAATATAGTACAATATATTATAGTATAATAATATATAATATATAGTATAAGATAATAAAATTGTATTTTATTTCTTATCGATATTTCAAGTGTTGATCAGGATTGTATATTTCTCATTTCAATTTAAATAACTCAATCGTCATTTAATTCCATAAACAATAGTCTGCAGGTTTTACGAATGTTCAATTTTTTTAATTGCTGCTGAGAAATTTTTGTTAGTTGAATTCTATAGAATTTCAAGGAAAAACTTTAAAAAAAAATAAAGATGCATCCTTAATATAAGGAAAATTAATGTTCTTTGGGGAATTATCTAAAAATTATTCTCATTCATAGTTAATCAATAAATAAAATTGCTTTTTATAAGTACTGCAGGTAATGATTTTGAAAATAATTTTAGTGTACAATTTTATTTAAAGTAAAACATTCCAGTGAACAAATAGGACCTATTATATCTCATGCTAATTTATACCTATAATTATGTCCATTGATATGTAATAACATGAATACAGTGTTGCCAAATATATCTTAAAACTGCAATAATTTGTGCTCTTAGTAATAACTGAGTTCACCAATTATCTGTGCTTCAGAAATTTCTTTATGAATTTCGCAAGTCCTTTATTACACAAGGACTTTTTAGTCCTAACTGAAATTTCTCAAAATTATTTTATTGTAATTTAATTGAATATTAATTGGTAAAGTCGAATCCTTGTAACTTTAAAAAAACATGAATTCAAATTGTAGCAGTGAGTGTGAAATTAATTTGATTAATTTTAATAATTTTTACTCTGTCTTTATATCTCTGGAGTGGATATCACAATTTTGAGTCTCCATAATTTTATTTCGTAATATTTCAATTATTTGGAGGTGTTATGAATGGATATTCAAATTTTTTTCTAAGTGCTTAATTATTCAATAATTGATAAAGACAAATCCTTGAAACTCTAAATAATATAAATTGAAATCAATAGGATTTCTTATTCGTATAAGATTATAGTATAATATAGTACAATATATTATAGTATAATAATATATAATATATAGTATAAGATAATAAAATTTTATTTAATTTTGTATCGATATTTCAAGTGTTGATCAGCATTATATATTTCTCATTTCAATTTAAATGACTAAATCGTCATTTAATTCCATAAACAATAGTCTGTAGGTTTTATATATGTTCAATTTTTTTAATAGCTTTTCAGCTTTTAATAGCTGAGAAATTTTTCTTAGTTGAATTCTATAGAATTTCAAAGAAAAACTTTTAAAAAAATAAAGATGCATCCTTAATATAAGGGAAATAAATGTTCTTTGGGTAATTATCTAAAGATTATTCTCATTCATAGTTAATCAATAAATAAAATTGCTTTTTATAAGTACTGCAGGTTCTGATTTTGAAAATAATTGTAGTGTACAATTTTATTTACAGTAAAACATTCCAGTTAACAAATAGGACCTATTATATGTCATGCTAATTTATACCTATAATTATGTCCATAGATATGTAATAACATGAATACAGTGCTGCCAAATATATCTTAAAACTGCAATAAATATTTCTCTGTTACAGATTGCTGTTTGTCTCTGAAAAATAAATAATGGCTGCTGAATGGACAACTGGCAAAATATATGACCGATGTGCTTATCTCAACTGCTATAATGGCAAATATTCAACAGGTCACAAGTTATTCAGATTTCCTGCATACTCTGACTCCAGACATCATCTGTGGATAAGATATGCTGGTTCGTTCAATGCTAATTAACAGAACCCTGGCAAATTCTATCACTGAAATTTCAACCAAAAACCATTAAAATAAATCGACTTTAAAATTTAAAAACAAGGATGCAAAGCAGAACCTTGCACATTGCTTCCTCATTATATTTCGCTTTTTACAAAGCAACATCTAAGAGGAAGTATGGGAATTGATTTTGGGTTCCTCATAGAGGAAGCTTTGTAAAAAGCGAAATATAATGAGGAAGCAATGTGCAAGATTCTGCTTTGCATCCTTGTTTTAAATAAATATAAATAAGCGCACACTCTCGCTTTGTGAAAGTATAATAAGGATAAACGGTCCAGAAACTCCCTCGAATACTCTATTTTCTCTGTTTTTTTTTTATAGAACACGATAGAAATCGGTGGTTTCCGAAATTTCATTGGGAAGCAAGGATATGGCTAGTTTATACGACATAAATCGCTACTTTTCGCAATATAGACTGTACAACATCGCTATGAAAATATGTTATCGTTCAACATTTTTGGGCTATATCTGACGTATTTTTCTGTTAATCATGAATTTGGCACTCATTTGACTCCCAGCTCGATATTTAATACCAAAATTCGCATCGCAGAAAAAAAATCAAAAAATTCAAAAAATCAAAATCTCATAAAATTTTAACGTTTCAACAGATCTTAACCAAAATTAATAGGGATCACCGGTGTATGAAAGCTCACGTACATACCAATTTTGAGCTTAATATATCGAAAATTAAAAGTGTTACCGCGTTAACAGACATTTTTGAAAAAATTAAAAACCGCGTAAAAATTTAATGATCATGGGGATTTTTACAAAAATTGATATGAACGATGAGGATTGACCCCTCTATCTATGGTGTAAATTTCAGCTCTATATCTCGAGGCGTTCCCGAGTTATAAAGGTTTACATTTTTTGAGCGTGTAACATACACACACACTCACACACATACACACATACAGACATTTTTCTAAATCACTTTTCTCGACGTTTTGGACTATTCTGAGTGTACTGACATGAAAATCTCGAAAAAAAAATTTTCACGAAAACAAAGCTTCCTCTATGAGGAAGCAAAAATAACCCTTGTCTAACTGCCAACTTTAACAGTCATAAGATTTAGATGTGAAAACTTCTTTCGCGGTATATCTCATTGAAAAATGTTTTTCAAATAGTAGAGTACAATGGCAAAACAAGTAAACTTGAATAACAAGTTCAGATAAATTTTAGTTGCCAAAGAGAAAAAGAAAAATTCAAATTTTTATATAATTTGAATTCTTCTATTGTCTACAAAATGATGTTTTTTTTAATGAATAAAAAAATTCTATTAAAAGTGCAAAAATTTAATTTTAATTTTCAATGAGAAAAGTAGTGAACGCTAAAACTTCGTAAAAACGATAAGAAGTGTTTTGTTCTGATTTTATTATTGTAAAACTCCTACATCCTTAATTCTCTTATTTAAAAAAGAATGTGGAAAGTGAGGAAAAAGTCGTTTAAGAGGTTGAGTAGAGCTGATGTGTTATAAACGCTCGAAACACTCGATGGATCGATTTCGTTAACTCTCGCATTTTGTGTTGGTACAGCGCTGCTATAAAAGTTTTAACGCATAGATACTATGTATTTGCATACACTGAAAAAAAAACGTCATTGATTCAATAAATCCATCGTTTGCGGGCTGCCAAAAACAAGCGTTATCAACTTAATTTGAATTTGAATTCCTCCAATTCTATATGAGACCGAAACAATAACGCTAAAATAAGCAAAAAAGGATGCAAAGTAGAACCTTGCACATTGCTTCCTCATTATTTTTCGCGTTTTACAAAGCTACCTCTATGAGGAAGTATGTTATTCAATGTTTGGCTTCCTCATAGAGGAAGCTTTGTAAAACGCGAAAAATAATGAGGAGACAATGTGCAAGGTTCTACTTTGCATCCTTGTTTTAATTAGATAAATATACATGTTGTGGATTCGCTTTTGCTATTTCGTTATTACGTTATTTCGTGATTATTAGAGCGTTTCCGAAAGTGAATGTGATAATGTATATTTTTAAAAATAATTCAACATTCCATAAAATCAAAAATTTCATACCGTTCGTCACTAAATTAGACATATATAATGGCTGAATATTGTTTCATTTATATACGAAATTTGAGCTCGCTATCTTAAGTTTTGCAAAAGTTACAATAGAGCGATAATGTCAATTTTTTGAAAAATTCAAAACATCATAAAATGTTAACGATTCGACTGATCTTAACCAAATTCAATAGCAATCATCGGCGTATGAAAGCTCACATTCATACCAATTTTAAGATCAATATCTCAAAAATTGAAAGAGTTATCGCGTAAATAGACATTTTTCAAAAAATTAAAAAACGCGTAATAATTTAACGATGAAGTGGATTTTAACAAAAATCTGTATGAACGATGAGGCTTGATCCCTCTATCTATGGTCCAAATTTCAGCTTGATATTTCAAGGCATTCCCGAGTTATAAAGGTTTACATTTTTCGATCGTGTAACATACAGACATACACACACACACACACATACATACAGACATTTTTTCTAAATCACTTTTTTCGACGGTTTGGCCCATCCTGAGTGTACTGACATGAAAATCTCGAAAAAAAAAAAAATTTCACGAAAACAAAGCTTCCTCTATGAGGAAGCAATAATATTTTATTATTTCAATGTTAAATGGGATTGAACGAGTAAGAACTAGAGTTAATTAAAAAATACTTCTTTTGGAAGCCTGCAACCTATGGATTTATTGAATCAATGACATTTTTTTTCAGTGTAGCTTATTTAAACTTGGTGTACAGAACCCAATCAAGACTAAGTTAAAAGGTTGTGTACAGAGCTCCCCGAGGAATAAAATGAATTTCTACTGATCTTAAGCGTTTGAAACACTCGATGGATCGATTTCGTTAACTCTCGCATTTTGTGTTGGTACAGCGCTGCTATAAAAGTTTTAACGCATAGATACTATGTATTTGCATACACTGAAAAAAAATGTCATTGATTCAATAAATCCATCGTTTGCGGGCTGCCAAAAACAAGCGTTATCAACTTAATTTGAATTTGAATTCCTCCAATTCCATATGAGACCGAAACAATAACGCTAAAATAAGCAAAAAAGGATGCAAAGTAGAACCTTGCACATTGCTTCCTCATTATTTTTCGCGTTTTAAAAAGCTACCTCTATGAGGAAGTATGTTATTCAATTTTTGGCTTCCTCGTAGAGGAAGCTTTGTAAAACGCGAAAAATAATGAGGAGACAATGTGCAAGGTTCTACTTTGCATCCTTGTTTTAATTAGATAAATATACATGTTGTGGATTCGCTTTTGCTATTTCGTTATTACGTTATTTCGTGATTATTAGAGCATTTCCGAAAGTGAATGTGATAATGTATATTTTTAAAAATAATTCAACATTCCATAAAATAAAAAATTTCATACCGTTCGTCACTAAATTAGACATATATAATGGCTGAATATTGTTTCATTTATATACGAAATTTGAGCTCGCTATCTTAAGTTTTGCAAAAGTTACAATAGAGCGATAATGTCAATTTTTTGAAAAATTCAAAACATCATAAAATGTTAACGATTCGACTGATCTTAACCAAATTCAATAGCAATCGTCGGCGTATGAAAGCTCACATTCATACCAATTTTAAGATCAATATCTCAAAAATTGAAAGAGTTATCGCGTAAACACACATTTTTCAAAAAATTAAAAAACGCGTAATAATTTAACGATGAAGTGGATTTTAACAAAAATCTGTATGAACGATGAGGCTTGATCCCTCTATCTATGGTCCAAATTTCAGCTTGATATTTCAAGGCATTCCCGAGTTATAAAGGTTTACATTTTTCGATCGTGTAACATACAGACATACACACACACATACATACAGACATTTTTTCTAAATCACTTTTTTTCGACGTTTTGGCCCATCTTGAGTGTACTGACATAAAAATCTCGAAAAAAAAAAATTTCACGAAAACAAAGCTTCCTCTATGAGGAAGCAATAATATTTTATTATTTCAATGTTAAATGGGATTGAACGAGTAAGAACTAGAGTTAATTAAAAAATACTTCGTTTGGGAGCCCGCAACCGATGGATTTATTGAATCAATGACATTTTGTTCAGTGTAGCTTATTTAAACTTGGTGTACAGAACCCAATCAAGATTAAGTTAAAAGGTTGTGTCCAGAGCTCCCCGAGGAATAAAATGAATTTCTACTGATCTTAAACGTTTGATAAAGGAATTCATTTTATTCGCTCCTAAAAACATAATAATACTATGATATAAACATATATAGAAATAATGATGGTGATACGATCAGCTCTATAATTACGATTTTATAATAATAACATGTAGCGATTGTAATACGACGATTAAACTTTGGAATGGCTGCAAAAATTATTATTTTTCAATAAAAATTCAGGGTAATCCTTTTGAAAAAATGGAAAAAAAATAAGTAATGCATTAAGAAAGTAATGTAGTAAAAAATTACTTATTTCTTCTATGTTCTCCACTATTTCTTGCAATATTAAAGCGAAAATTAGTATTTTTCTCAGCTATTCAAATGTTTAGACTCTATTTTATAATCACTACATATTATTATTATGAAATCATAATTACAAAACAAATTGTACTGTAAACTATATCTCATGAATTAATGGGGATTTACAACTCTGGATATAAATATATCACAGTCACTTATTTTCAACAGGTAACGTGCGTTTGCGCACTTGGGCAAGTGCAACAATAAGAAGAGCTGGTATATGCGCCGAGCACTTTGACCCGGAATCTTTCACCGACGAGACTCGCCAAACACTGCGACGTCACGCAATTCCAAAGCCTTACAGCGCTACGGACGCGCAAGCGAAGCCAAGTTCGACACTTCTCGCTCAGATCAAGTCTCTGCCCAGGGCACAAACGAAAACCCGGAAAATTACCGATTCCGAGGATCGTGAGTTAGAATTTGAGGCTCAAAGCTCGCAGCGAAGTTCTGACGCAGATGATCCGCCATCTGTTGCCGAAAAACCAATACTGGTTCAGACAAATATTGCGAATGCGGTGAAAACGCTTCGGAAAGTCAAGAGGATAAAAATCGAGGAGCAAATTTCGAATTCCAGTAGAACTGTGATATTAGAAAGATGCAGGAATCCTGAAACTTGTCCGGCAAGCGTTGAAGCTACACAAGAAGGCGGAAAGCCACGACCGCATTTTCACAAAGTTTATGTCAACAACGCGGAAAAAACAAAACCCTCCATTCCGAGAACATATGCAAGACCTGCAAATAAGCTAAAGCCCGATTATAGTAATTCTATTCCAGTGCAACTGAAAGCTGAAAGCTACGCGGAATTCCGCGAAGATAATACGAATGCCGAGATTCGAGATGTGGAGATAACGAAAGGAGAACCAAAACATAGTTATCGACTAGAGAAAATTCATATTGATTTATCGAAACCGCTGTCGAAGAAGGAAGAACCGTCAACTACTTCTCGCTATATTGGAGAACCAGAGTATGTCACATAGTAAATTATTTAATATCTATAATTATTTTATAGACCATTTAATGGCAATGATTTTTATTTTTAAAACGCCAAGTCCAACGAAAACGTTAAATTGCATTGAAAATACTGTTTTTTTAAATCGAGGCCCCACCGTTTACCCTAATTTTCTCAGCAGGAGTAATTTCGAAATGTCTTTCAATTTTTCCTCGAATTTTCAAATAGAAAAACGTTAAGTTTGCAACATTTAATTGCAGTAGAATTTTTTTTCTTCCATCTTACAAATATTTCGTTTTTGCAGGGATTTGACGTCGAATTGGCAAGCGATTCAAGAAGCGAGAGCGGCGACGGAGTTGGAGAGAGTGGGAAAAGACAACATCAGAAAGTACGTCTCGCAATACTTTTAAACGTATTTTACGCTTTCAAAATTAATGTTTCGATAGAGATATATAATCGTTGTTTACAGGCCTTCAACTAACGAATTTATTGAAGAGTACTACAGATCCAAAGAAGAAAGATCGTTCGATCGTTGCGCATACATGAATTGCAAAAATGGTAGATTCACCACAGGAACGCATCTGTTTAGGTTTCCACAGATCACGGATCCTCGTTTGACAACGTGGATCAAGAACGCGGGTAAGAGAAAAAAAGATGTTCAACCTGTAATTTTATATCTCACTTGCATATCAAATTTAATATCCCAGTTTCTGTAAAAGAGCTTCCTTTATACGTTCCCTCGCCGACTTACCCAACCTCGACCGACCGAAAACCGACGGTTGGTTGGTGCATAATGTCAACCCTAACCCGACAATTTTAGGTCAATTTACAATTGGACTATTAACAACTAACCATGTTTTAACCATTACATAATGCTATGAAGGTTGATATATAGTTGGATTTTCGTGAAACAACCTTATTCCAACTGTCAGAACATATATCAAAGGTTGATTTATGGTTGGTTGTTCGTAAACCAACCCTATTCGAACTGTTTTAGAAGAAACAGCGAAGGTTGATTTATGGTTGGTTTTTCGTAAAATAACCGTATTCCAACTGTCATAGAACATATGTGGTAAAACACGTCAAGGCGGCCACACGAATTTTTCATTTCAATAAAAAGTTTTCAAATTTCTTGAGACTGTTGGTCTGACTGAAAACAAAAATTGCAAATTTTTTCAGATTTTTTATTGCATATTTCAGCCGTTACAAATAACTGACGATAATAATTGTCAATTTCTTAACGCCAAAACTACGGTTCTCGCAAAAAAATCATGTTAACAAAAGATTTAAGGTATCTAACGTTTTTTGCAAATTTTTCTACTCCGTTTTATGCTATTTTTCAATTAATTAATATTTCAATTTTTTTTTCTCCGAAACTGCGTTCTCGATTCAGATGAGATTTTTACATTTTGTTCCTTAATATGTTAAGAATCTGAAAAAAAAATTGGCGAGATGGGCGGCGACTTCGTTCCACAGTTACAGCTCTTCGAATGATCGAACATAATGGTAATCTAATGTGTAATTGCTCTCTGTGTTCAACAGGGTTGAGACTGTCAATAGAAAAAATCTAAAGCCTGCATCACTTGTTTATTTTTTGTTATTTAAAATTAAAATTTTTTTTTTTAATTAGGTTAATTGGCAAATTCTCCCGTACCTGTCGTCCACACTTTGTGTTCACAACGCAGAAGGATGGTCGTGTAACATTGAGCACGTGAATATTGAACTCAAGAGACATTCATTCACCACGTTTTGCCAATTTTCGAATGATCAGAAAAGAGCACGATGATGAATTACGTGTCATCAGGAAAAAAGTTTCAATTCCGTCAGTCGATAAAATAAATGTATTAAAAAACTCAAAAATTGAAGAGGGAAAAATATCCGATGCAAAAAATGCAGTGCGGGCTTTAGAATTATTATGTAGACAGTCTGTTGAACGTACAGAGCAATTACACATTAGATTGCCCTGGTATTCGATCGTTTGAAGAGCTGTAACAGTGGAATGAAATTGCCGCCCATCTCGCCAATTTTTTCTCAGATTCTAGACATATTAAGGAACAAAATGTAAAAATTTCAGCCGAATCGGGAACGCAGTTTTGGAGAAAAAAAATATTATAATTTTATTCCATTGAAAAATAGCATAAAATAGAGTAGGAAGATTTTGCAAAAAATTTATTGAAAAGAACGTTAAATACCTTAAATTTTTTCTTCACGTGATTTTTTTGCGAGAGCTGTAGTTTTGGCGTTAAAAAATTAACGATTATTATTTTCAGTTTTTTGCAACGGCTGAAATATGCGATAAGAAAAACCAGAAAAAATTTGTAATTTTTGTTTTGAACCAGACCAACATCCTCAACAAATTTGAAAACTTTTTTTTGAAATGAAAAATTCGTGTGGTCGACTTGACGTATTTTACCCCATATATGAAAGGTTGATTTATGGTTGGTTGCTCGTAAACCGACCCTATTACAACTGTTTGAGAAAGAACATCGGAGGTTGATTTATGTTTGGTTTTTCGTAAGCCAACCCTATTCTAACTGTTTTAGAAGGAACATCGAAGGTTGATTTATGGTTGATTTTTCCGAAACCGACCTTATTTCAACGGTTTTGGAAGAAATATGGAAGGTTGATTACGGTTTGTTTTGTGGAACCAAACCATCTTCGAACTGTCGTAAAATGAATATTAAAGGTTGATTTACGGTTGGTTTTTTGGAAACTAACCTTTTTCCAACTGTCGTGAAATGAAGATTAAAGGTTGATTTACGGTTGTTTTTTTTTGTAAACCAACCCTAAAACAACCGAATAATTTCTGTTGGTTTTTCAGTTGGAATAATGCACCAACCAACGGTTGGTTTTGGGTTGAATCGAAATAAATCAACCATTTATTGACTTCCAACCATAAACCAATTAAAAACCAACCACTAATTAGGTTTGGGTAACTGAAACAATGCATAGAATTTTTTTCTTTACGATAAATGAATGTATATGGAAATTAAATAATTGAACAGGCAATCCGAGGATGCTGTACTGGTCCTGGTCAACTATAAGACGCGCAGGTCTCTGCCGCGACCATTTTACCAAAGACAGTTTTTTCAATGAGACTCGCAAGCGTCTTCTTCGAACTGCCGTGCCCAAGCCGTTTTACCTGGAGAAAAATCTATCGGCTGGTAACAAGCAGGGTGACAATTTTTCGCAAGAAGATTTACTCAAGTTTTTCAATATGTTCGAGAACGAATGCGAAAACGGCACGAATGAGCCAGCGGAGCCTTCGACGATTGATCTCCCGAGTGAAAAATCCCCTAATCGAGAAAATTTGATAATCAGATACCCTTTCGAGGATCCGGAACTCGTGGAAACTGATAAGGAAGCCGAAGAAACGAATTCCCCTGACGTTAGCGACAACGAAGGAAGCCTCGAAACCTTCGCAAGCGTTATGGTAAAAACCGAGCCAACGGATCGTGGGGAAGATTACGAGGCTGATGAAATTTTGTCCACAACTTCTGGACTAACTTATATAAAAGAAGAATTGATCGAGGAACCGGAAGAGGATCCATTGGAAGACGTGCCGAACGACCTTGACGAAGATTCTGAAGATGTTGATAATATTAAAGAAATTCTCGCTCTTCAGCAACAAAAAGCTCGACTCTGTAAAGTCATAAAACAATTCTCGACGAAACTTAAAGACGCAAAGATTCACAAAAACAAATTGCGCTCTCGGTTACGAGCTTACAGCGACCTAAAGATGCATTAGTTTTGTAAATGATTTATATTACAGTTAAGGTTTCGCAAAGTTTATGTATAATTTTATGTGTAAGATAAAACCCCAAAATATTCAGATACAATCCATTTTTTTCCCGGGTATATTGATTGGATTATTTACCAGGGCTTAAAATGAAATCGAAAACCGATGTAATATTCGGTTGAATAGGTGCCCGGTTAGACCGAAACGATCGACCGGTTTCAAAGACAAATAAACGAAATTATGATATTTATAATTCTTCAGACTGAACTTGGAACAAATCATCATTGATTTATGCAGTCCGGGTCGCGGTTACGAGCGATAGGAGACGGTTTCCATATGGGTTTGTTTTTTGGTCCATATCATTATCAGATTGATGGGCAAAATGCCACCAGTGAAGAAAAATCCTTCTCAGGAATATTTCGAGAAAGATTCAGTGATAAAAAATGTCAAAAGCCTAATTGACGAAAAAGAATGGATGAAGAAACAAAATTGCAAATTTTTTTGCAGCATTTTTATTGCAGCGATTTTTTTCCTACGATGTAGAATAATTGGTATGCTATGTAAAATATTTGAATTAATCCTTGAGTGACGACCTCTCAGATCTGATCCAACATTTTAAATATTATCATTTTAACTTTGTAAAGCACTTAGCTTTCTATTCTAATTTTTTTAGAAACATTTTTTTTTACTATGATTTTTTGATATAATTTTGTTTTTAAATCGTTCTTCAAGAAAACAAATATACCTAATCTATAAATAATAGATCGTCGCTATGATCCGTGTCTAAAGGATTGCGATTACCCCTGAGGTTACACAAAATGCCGAAACTTTTCGCAATAGCTTCAACCGCCTTTTCATTTGTTTATTCGTTTTCCAATCGCTTCGCGACCGAAACGCTGAAAGGAGATGATATGGTCGGTCTTGATCGAAACCGATATGAACAAAGCACGAGTGCATTTGTTTGAGGACAAAACAATATCGGAAACACATGTTTTCGTTTCAAGCCATGTTATTTACGATCCACCTCAAAGAAAGCACTTTAAAAAATTGTGTCGTTAATTTTTTTATAGTGTGAGCATAAGTGTTCTTACACTTCTAATAGACAATCAAAATATACTTCCAAAGTTGTGAATAGCTAAGTGGTCCAAGACGCGACAGACGCAACCCGAATAATCCGCAAAGACCCAGGTTAGTATCCTACTAATCCCTGGTAAAAATATATTATAGAGATTGATAGAGATCGATAGAATTTGAATGGGATTTAATCGTATGTTATCATCTCTATCTACTCGGACTTTGATCAATTTATACAAATTGAATAGTTGTTATTAGTTTCCTTTAGTTTTCTCGTTGTCCATTGGTTAAATACGATAGATACATTATCGGGATGTATGGTGCACTAACGGATTTATAATATTTTATAATTTTTTTTAAACTGATTTTTTAATAAATTCTTCGACCTCTTATTATCCGAAATCAATGCTCTTATTAGTATCTTGATATGCTTGATTATTTATTAGATTTTTCTCGTATCACGAAGTACTCAAATACGGATTAAATAAAACTTTCGGTAAGGAATGTACCCGTGAAGCATTCTTACAGAGTTAATTAACATAAATAATTTAGTAAGAAAGATGCTAAAAAACTGCTCAATTTACTGTTGTTACTCATAAGTACGTGAAGCGGCTTATATATTATTGATGTATATTATGTTACAAGAACGAGTTTGGATGGAATAGTTTGGCAGTCTATCAGAGATCATGAAAGTTGAGCAGCTTGGGCCGCGGTCACTACAAAGATGGGTGACCAAAAAAAGAACGTAATTATCCGGTCGATTTCTTTTTTTTTGTTTGGAATAGTACATTATTGGTATGTACGTACAATCGTATATTTTTATTATTAAATTAAATACAAAAATTATATTATTTATGATAACATTATAGGATATGGACGAAACATATAGGATTTCGATCGTAAATTTATGATCTTACATCGTAAATTCATGAACCAAAGTCCGTATTCGGAACGATAGAATTTTTTATAATCGTTTTCTATCACTTATTTTTACCAGGGATGACAAAAAAACATTCATTCTTTATTCGTGATCAACTATGTACCAATCTGTGGAATAAGTTCTAATATGAAATTAAAAGATCAAAATAACCAGTTCAATGGAACGCAAATTAATATTTTATTTTTACTTCACTGAAAAGTTTCGAGGTGATTTTAACGATGGTATCGACAGTGAAAATGTCGTGATTTTCATAGGGGTAACCTAAGCTAGAAATTGACGTTGTCGGTTGGGGGCCGTGACCATAATTCAGTTTCACTATCGGGCCATTAGGGCATGCCAGTAGTAACATAATTTGTTCACTGTTCGTCTCAGATCCTAGCAAACTCTGCAACCTCGACAACGACAAAAAAAATGTTTGAAAAGCGACCGAAGTAACTATCGGTCATTGAATGCAAAAAAAAACCATTATAAAGAGCCAAATAACCAAGAAAACGGCCAATGCAATTATTGTTGGTAAGCAACCAACTAACAAAAAATAATGTTAATGGTCTCTTCTTGGTCATTCGGCTGTTTTCAATGGTTTTTTTTTGCATTTAAGGTTGTTGTGGGGTCTGGGCTTGCGGGGTGAGGCGGCGGGGAGACTAGGGGGCGCGCGGTGCGGTTGGCGTGCGAGTGAGACAGCTGCGTATTCAGTTCCCTAACGAAGACGACCAAGACTTTTAAAAAATTAATAATTAAATAACGGTGCTGTCGATCGTCTTCCAAGTTGCCAAACGTTAAAGCGATTATCGTCTAAACTATACATGGTTGTTTTATATACGTGGTAGCATTTTCTTAGCTGTCATAACGTAAATACGGCGAAATCGCCAGAACTCGCTGTAACAATAGTGTAATAGGTTGTAAAATTTGCGATTTTTTTTTCTCCTAAACGGTGCTGTTCACCGTTCTAAAATTTCACCAGACTATTTGTAAAGGGATAATGAACATTCGTGAAAATTTTCATGACAGTGGTAGCATTTTGACTTGGCCCCACAACAACCTTAATCCCTGGTAGGTTCAACCACCGTGGTTGCTGGAGCCCTATTCTTGAGTTTTATCGTATGCGATATTTTGTGAAAGTTACTAGATTATCGCATGCCTCGTCAAAACTATTCTCGAGCGGTGATGCGTCGGTCGTATACGATAATTATCGAATACTTCGTATCGAGTGGGTAGTCGCATACGATATCTAGATCTCGTATACATTTTTCAATAATATCTTCTGCTTTCGGCCATTTAGTCTGTTCACAAAGTTTGTTTTTCATAATCGTAAGTACTAAATATATCACTAAAAAATAGTAAATTATTAATTTACGGTACGACTGCTGACTAACGACTGAGAGAAAATAATGAAGAATCAAAAACATTAATGTTTTACTCTCGCCGTTCTTGAATCCGCGCATCCCTGCGCTGTAAAAAAAATCTATTTGAAATTTAATATACTCTTACTGGAAGTTTTTATGCATAAACTAGTATATTAAATTTCATATACAAGTGTAATGGAAAATTAATGTATGGCACAGCACATTCAATAATTTACTTTAATTTTACAGTAGAAATACTTGAATTTTAATAATTTGCTTTAATTTCACTGGAAAAGTACCTGAATTTTATACCACAATTGTATAATAAATTTCGATGGGGAGTTTATGCATAAAAACTTCCAGTCTTTTCTAACAGTGTGAAGAAAACCCCTTAGTGGGTAACCTGCAATAAAACATTTGGTCGCCACAGATTGACTCATGGATTTTTGCAGCAATAAAGCATCTGGTCATCATGAGACTTTTACATTTTCAGGCAGACCCTTTTTCCGCGAAGATTTTTTGAATGCAATATCTGTGGCTTGTAAATGTATTGTGTATGAACAATATATGTTTCTAGAAAATTAATAGTTTTTTGCTTCATCAAAAAGCTTTCGTGTATGCACGTCAATAATACATAGTATCAAGTGCGATGCTCCGCTTGTAATTCAATTGGGTTAAATCGGTGTTTCCAATTTTGCGACATACTTATAGACGACACACATCTTTGAAATAACCAAACTGAATCTCGCGGGTATTTGGAAGTCATAAAATCTCTATATTTATTGGTCCTCAAGATTTCATTAACGGAATGGCCCACCGATTCCATGTGGCAACGATGTAAGTATATCGTATACGAGAATTATCGATGCCCTTCTATCGCATGGCAGTCGAGAATAGCATTTCGATCTCGTACACGATATACGGTCATCGAAATTTCTCGTATACGAAAAATATCGCACACTCTCGAGAATCGGGCCCCAGATTGAAAATACCGCAAAAAACACCGCAGTATTTTCTGCACTTTACCACACAGGAATTCACCGCAAAACCAGTGGGCGCTTTTTTTTCGTAGCGTCGGTGGTTTTGCTGTTTCGATCACCGCGAGAACACCGATATAAATTTCGAAAAATTTCAATGTCGTTTTGTAATTTGTATAAATAACGGTCGAAGTCACGGCTAGACGGAATGTTCAGTGCCATGATAATTGGCAGAATCCATCTTGCCACTGATAAACAACAGTAAAAATGACCCACGTCAGTACATGGGCGCCCTAGCAATCTTGACAACCGTCGTTTCCAGCTGATTCACAGTAAAAACCGCCGTCATACGTCAAACCGGAATTCGGTCGTAACAACCGCGAAAACAATTGCCCTAACAATGTTTTTCGGTTGTTTTTTCGGTTTTCCATGGTAAACTGAAAAAAACGACCGCATGAAATTTTCTGAGGGCTGTTGTTTTCACGGTTGTTACGACCAACTTTCGGGTTTTTTACTGTTAAACGGTAGTTGTTGAAATTGCTAGGGCGGACGATAGCTTACGATCGCCCTTGATTATAGACAGACGGCGAACACTCACTTGCGAGAAACGTTTTGGCTCGTTCGCCATCTAGCGGACTAACTTCAGGTGCACGCGCAATGATCGGCTTAGCTCCATTAGATGACCAACGACTTGAATCGTTTCTCGCAAGCGATTGTTCATCTTTTCGTGCATATAAACACGTCGCTATCGCAAGCTGCTGTGCTCTCATATAACTGAAGGACCACGTTTTGTAGATGTCCTAACATTTGACATAGATGGCCTAGCCATTTAGAAACGTGGGACGAGAAAAGAGGATGTTGTCTTCTTTTCCGAGTTTCGAATGTTACACATTTTATACAACGAAAAATTAAATTTTGACGGTAACAGCATTTAACTCGCTTCACGGCAACGTGAAATCTGCCATGATTTAAGTCATGATTCGGACCGTGATTTCTACCATTATTTATACAAATTACAAAATATTATATATTAGTAAATTACGAAATTTCGAAGACTTTCGAAATTTCGAAAGTTTTCGAAATTGACATCGTTGTTTTTGCGATGATCGAAACAGCAAAACCACTAACGATAGATTAAAAAACGCTCAGTGGTTTTGCGGTGAATTGATGTGCGAAAAAGTGCAGAAAACACTGAGGTGGTTTTTGCGGTGACAGAACCCAGTAGGGATAACCGGTCGTTCGGACGGGCCTGCGGATGTTAACCCCAGTCTAAAATTGCCGTTAGTATTTCGTGGCGGTAAGTGAATTTTACCCTGACAAGCTTTGTCGCCGTAGTGTTAACCGAAAATAACTGATGTTAACCGACTTTTTGACCCACAAAAGATAAGTCCCGATTAGCCCACTGTTTCACCGGCTTTAACTGACAATTTAACCGATTATAAACGTTTCGTTCGATTAAATCGTCAGTTAAAATCGGTTAAATTCACCAAACAAAATTGATTTTTTTTTAAAATCCCGTAAGAATGTTAGTGACAATCGGTTAATTCACCAGTAAAAATCACTTAAAAAATAACAATTTCGGTTAAAAGGTCAGTTAAACTGGGTGAAACAGGGGTTAATCGAGACTGGTTAAGGGGATGCTGGAGTAGATTTTTTTGCCGACTTTGGTCGGTAAGTTTTTCGATCAGGGCACAGGTGGCGCCGACGTAGTCTGTGTACTTTTGGCAAAAGATACTGAATATCCCGAAAAGCAATATGGCCGCACACGATATGTCAGCTGACCTTTGCCGTAAGATTTAATTATTTCTGGAAATTAGATATGTAAAATCAGACCGTACGTCAATTCTGTGATGATTTCTGAATATTCGAAAACCATCAGAATGTCGAATACACAAGTCAAATCCATGTATAGTCGCGTTGCAAAGGCTCGGAGCTTTTGCCAAAAGAAAACAGACTACATCGGCGCCACTTGTGTTCTAATCGGGAAACTTCATTCGCGCTCTTCTTGACCCACTCTGATCGCGAATAGACTACGTGAACGTAGTCTGGGTTTTGCGTGGATTCCTTTTGTGTAATTGACTTTTCGACGCTCGTAGAATATTCAGAGAACGCTAGAGAATGGACGTACATTTTGATTTAACGTATGTGAGTTGCGGAGTCTTTTATATCTTACCAAACAGGCGATGCTGTTAAACCCTGGCGGCCATTTTTATTTCGAGAGGTTTAGTAATATACGATTTTTTTCATTTATTGTACGTTTTCACCAAATATTCGAATGTACGTCCACTCGTTTATGTTGATATTACAATCGTGTACAATTTGAATCATGTGTGTAGCGTATTAACAAAGAATAATCATAACTACGAAATAGCCTGTTTTTACCGACCAAAGACGGTAATAAAATCTACTCCAGCATCCCCTTAAACCACCGGTTACAAAGTCGGTAACACTGTTTGCCAGGGTACTTGCTTTTTTTTTTACTAGTATCAATATATTTTGCATATTATTATGCAATTTAAACGCAAATGGTCGAATATATTATCTGAAGCCATATAATTTCAGCTTTTTTTGTTTTAAGTCTAACGTATTATGAATACACTATACGGACAGAAATAATCTCCGGTCGCCTATGAGATTGTGGATGGAAATGGTGGACCAAGAAGCTATACGATGATCCTCCACAACTTCAACCTCGATCTTGAAAAATTGAATCGGAAGAGTTTCATGAAATGTCTCGTTAAGTCTCTCTAAAGTCGAGCCTCATCTTGGCTGATCAAATTGGACCAAAAAACCTACACGGAGAGAAATGGATCCGCGAATATAGCTGCCACTCGCAGAAAATATTGTACGGCGGTGACACATGGGCTCTATTGTAAAAGCTGATATAAACAACTTACAGTTTATGATAGTATAGCAATCGCCCCAAATTTGCTTGATTACAACAATGACTTATTTCTTAACAGTATAGTAATCCGTCGTATCTGTTTCTTTTTGAAAGCTGAAAACATTGGAGTAATCTTGATTTACATGGGACTTATTACCGTCGATTAGTATTAATTTCCTATTCTGCTTTGGGATTATCAACATGTAGGGATTTTTTAGATTTGCAAATAAGAACATGGTTAATGATGACATCGCGAATTTATTCATCCACTACATATGTAAAATTTTCCTAACAGCATACGTTTGTTTTTTTAAAGTCTTTCTTTTCTTCAAAAATGTTGGGTCGTTACTATTTTAGAACGACCCGAAGAGAGCGACAAAAAATCGATATATTACCCTGCGGTATAATGCCACAGGACGAATCAGTATGAAGCCTCACCGCTTATATGCGCCAACGTAGTCACTTCCATTTACGAGAATCGGTACACGAATTTGCCATCTAGCGACATCACAAATAAGTAGAAATGTGAATCTAGAGTGTACAAGAAATGTTGTAATTACTATACACCATAAGAAACATTGACATGTTATATTTATATAGTAAACAAACCCAGAAAATATTTAGTGAGTTTTCAGCCGCTAGATGGCGAATAACCACCACTTTTCGCGTAAACGAAAAGATCTACGGCGATGCATATAAAGAGCAGTCTTTTCGCCCAAAAGTGTATTTCGTGGGACATCGAAGGCATGGTAGTGAAGCTGCCCAATATTTGTATTTTTGGTCGAGTTGTCATATGATAAGTTACAACTCTGACTTATCGACCTACTTTGGCTAGCGCGTTGCAGTTTCAACACAACAGTCAGAGAAACAAAATTGAATTACAAAGTATGATGGCGTCTTTAAAAATATTCACATTTTTTATACACTAACTTGCAAAACATATTAAATACATCTCCCCTTCCTTAAATGTATTTAAGGGAACGCATAGAAAATCCTTCCATAATTACTTCCTGTATCATATTGAAAATAGTACGAAAAATTTACTAATTGTTCCTATATAAAAAGGGAATACTGTCATACGTATACGTATTAGTAAAATTTCGGTTGGAAACATTAATAAAGCAAAATCGGAAAGATTACAATACACATTGTGAAAGCTTCTACGTGTATAAGAACAACTTTGATAAAGCCCTTGTGTCACCGCGATACGCAAGTTATAGTAATTAACAACAGAAACCCGCGTAGCTACACACAGACTTTTTTCTCCGTGTACGAGTTGTGGATTGTACTCAAGAGTAAAGAATCGCTATGTTCAAGTTTGGTTGAAGTTCTCTGCCAATAATGCCAAAGGGCCACTTTGGCATTATTTCCCCATTTGGCTTTATTGGTTCCAATTAAGTCATAAAAACGTAGCGCTTCCGGAAATTTCACGATAGTCGAGACGCATTGGTGGCCATGATGAGATCTTATGACAGGTCTAATTACAGTTAATGACAGCTGACCAAGGCAGTATCACTTTTGTCCTAGTGCATTAATAAATCATCTACTTATGATGATTTATTAATTCGGTGTACCAAATTTGAAAATTTACGTATTTCATCTCATGACATAATTACTAAAATTATTATACGGTAAGTTTTGCAGGTATTGATTTTAAATCATTGGTAAAATGACTCTCATTTGAAGTCCATGCAGTGTCATAACATCCTCCTTAATAGGTGCGTAGTGTTGATCGAAATATCGTGAAATTGAAGACAATTGTTTCGGTCAACTGGCACGGATGTACTTTGATCTTCACGCTACTACAACGAATAAAGCCGCGAGTGGTAAGGATCATCTTCGAACAGAAAAGGACTGATACATCGTAATCGGTGGGGTATACGTAAATGCCGCATGCCATGAGCGAACTAAAGGTCACTCAGCCCGAGGCCTTACATAACTACAAGGCGAAAGGTTGCCCCATCTTTACACCATCGCTTTTCACCTCAAACAACGGTTTGAACGTTACTCTTTTTTTTTTTCTTCAAATCTTCGTTTTCATACCGCGCGCAATTAGCCCTGAAAAATGACGCGGTCTCTTGCGTCCCTCGTGGCTAAGATGACGCGTTCAAAATATTCGAAATTATTTTTTTAAATCGTTGTGATCAAAAATGTTTAATTAGCAAACAAGTTATTTAGATGTCGCCTCGGGAGATATGTGATGTCATAGAATGACAGATATAGTATTTAATAACGTAGTTTCTGCGACGGCTATATTGGTATATAAAGATGAATAAGGCCGGCAAGTATTACCCGCAGCCTTTTTGCCTTGCGGAGCTTCTTCTATGTAGTAATAAAAAAAATATAGTAACATACCCGTAGGTGACACGTGGATTTGCTTCGACGAAAATTAATTAGGTAAACTGGTCTGTAAAAGGTGCGTGGGTAGCCTTCTAATAGGAAAGTGCGTAGCATGAGGCATCGATAATTAATTAGAAAAAAAAATGATTATCATAGATAGACAGTAATTAAGGAGTCAGTGATATTCATTGATGAATATTTCATTTGTTAATCTGCTGATATATTGTATTAAAAGTGTGTATTATTGACCGGTTAAACAACGATTTCTTTGCAAAGTTGCAAAAGGATCTGGCTATTGTGAGTCATCGACATTAAAAGTGTGCAGAGTGTAAAAGCAACAATAAATTATTGTAAGTGACCTATAGTAGCCATATGTTGCTGGCACCTTCTAAATTTTTTTTTTTTTTAGTGGACAAAAAGTAGAAATTTTTATAAATTTTCATTTTATTGTTTATTATCATATATAAATAATTTTTTGTACGATTGATTAGACCCTCAAAAGCACCAGATTTTTATTCTTTATTTTTTCAATGTAAATTTTTCTTTTTATATTTTTTTAAAGTGACATATCGAATGCCATAATTTTACAATCTGAAATAATTCTGAAAATACTCTGTTGAATATCAAAATTTTCTAGCTTAGCGCCAAAGTAGGGAAGATTTTTCTTCACATAGTTTTAAAGCTTTTTTGATTAAAAAAAGTATTTAAAAAATAGAAAAAAAAATCAAGCTAGTATGGACGACTTATCAGACATTTCTGTAAATGAAAATATATTTTTCACCATTTTTCAGATTTTTTTATTATGCCATTCGATTTCACTTAAAAAAAATATTTAAAAAAATTTATATTCACAATATAAAAAATAAACATCTGGTGCATTTGAGGGTCTAATCAATCCTACAAAAAAACACGAGCCAAATCGGGGATGTGGAGGGTCAGACCCAGGTCGAATCGGGATGTAATGCTCCTTATATATACCACAAATTTTTGATATTCATTTACACATATCTCACTTATTTAACTGCTGATGTCATTGAAAAATGTAAATGGGGGATCCAGCTGAGTTTTTCATGCTCTGAATGACTTTGATCTGATTCTGACCTGACCCTGACCCCCTTTAATAATTTTGACATTTTTTATCAAAAATTATGTTGGAAAAGAAAAGCCACGTATTTTTATTAGCCGCGCGACAATTAATATTTCCGACAGAAATTTTGTTGTCAAAATTGGTATTTTTTGGTATCTATATTTTTTTAAACATGTCAAATCGCTACATTCATGCCGGAAGAATTCTTCTCATGTACAATCGAGCAATTTAAAAAAATTTATAAACGTTAATTAAAAAAAAATTTAACTCACGTAAAATCTAAAACTCTTTCGAAAAAATGGCTCCAAAAATTGACTCAAACGTTTGTCTACTCTGGGTCAAAGCTAAAAAATGTTGATACCTAACACACGATTTTTGCTAATAATTTCAAATTTTTTAATCGACGCGCAATATTTTGATTTTGAAAATCCATGAAAAAAAAAGTTTCAGTAAAAAAAATCTAAAAAGAATTAAAAGTGTTTTTTCGAGTATATATGGGGCATTACATCCCGATTCGACCTGGGTCTGACCCTCGACCTCCCCGATTGGGCTCGTAATTTTTTGTAGGATTGGTTAGACCCTCAAATGCTCCAGATTTTTATTTTTTATTAATTCTATGTACATTTTTTTAAATATTTTTTTAAACTGACATATCGAATGCCATAATTTAAAAATCTGAAAAATTCTTTGTTGAATATCCAAATTATCTAGCTTATAGCCAAAGCGGGCAAGATCTTTCGTCTCATAGTTTTTAAGCTTTTTTTATTCAAAAAAATTATTAAAAAATAGAAGAAAAAAAAATTAATCTACTTTGGGCGACTGGTCAAGCGTTTATTTATGTAAACTCGGATTTTTATAGAATTTTTTCAAATTTTTCTGATCTAAGATTACGAAAAAAATAAAAATCTGAAAAAATTCTGAAAAATACTCTGTTGAATATCAAAATTCTTTGATATTGAAAAGCTTGGCGCCAAAGTAGGAAAGATTTTTCTTCATATCATTTTTAAGCATTTCTGATTTAAAAAATTATAAAAAAATAGAAAAAGGATCAAGCTACTGTAGACGACTGGTGCATTTCAGGGTCTAACCAAGCCTATAAAAAATTACGAGCAATATCAGGGAGGTCGAGGGTCAGCAGACCCTCGTGTATTTCAATGGAATGTCATTAACGTGACTAAAAAAAATCATGAAAACCCTTAATGTTCCGAGCACAAGTAAATAAAACTCCTCAAGTTAATAGCAATAGCCGGCGCAAATGGAGACATGTTTCAGTTTATTGACTGCCAGTAGGCAGAACAATCAGATCCAATGATTTCTGGTCTACAGATCTCAAGCTTTACTGTAGAACGAATGAGAATTGTTGGATGGAATTCACACTGCACCCACGCGTTGCGAAGTATCAAGATTTCTCAATCCGACCTTGAAGATGCGCATCTGTTTGATGTTTTATGGATAAAAAAATCTTGGGACAATGGATGGCAATGTACGTGGAGATGAAAATATGTATCTTTAGACATCGGTGTCGATGGAAAATGGTTGATTTTGGTACCGCAGAGTAGATCTCTGAGTGAAACCAATCGATCACGACAAACGTCTAATGAAAATTCCATCGGTTAACCACAGCTGTAGTATTATAGTAGGCTCAATGAGTTTTCAAGCTTCACGACCTTTCATAGAGGCATGACGCGAGGCGTATTGGAGATTGTTCGACGTGGTCTTTACCATAGAATCAATGCGGATGATCTCCCGAGGTGTATATACGAGTGACTCGTCGATCTTGTCGATTGACGCTCTCGCTTCCTTTCCATCACGCTAGTTATGTCTCTTTCGATTAAGGATATTTGCGCCAAACCCAGGTTCTGTTTAATTGCGGTGGAACCCAGTTTCTTTTGTAGAAATAAAAATTTAAAAACTACTTACTAAAAACATGAGTGTAATTAATAAACAAATTGAATCAATGAAAAAGTTGCAAAGCAGAACTTTGCACATTGCTACCTGAATAATTTTCATTTTTTGCAAAGCTACCCATGTAGGAATTGCCAGTACTCTGCCAGAGCTGCCCACACGCCCGTATTGTGGCCCAGAATTCATGCCAGTACTTAACTGGAGGGAGTCAGGTGAAAAAAATTGATTTTGGAAATTCAATATCATCCAAATCCTATTGCATATAAAAATGCCCAACGCACTATATAGTTCGTACTCGACGAAAGGATTTTTTACTATCGTCTGACTTGCATATGCTTTTCAATATTATCTTAAGTAAAGTTCTTAGGTTTTTCATTCTGCGCATGATTCAGATCAAACTACTAGGCAGATTGGAATGGTTGACGTCTCATTTTCTTCTTCATGAAAAGATACACCGGCTAAATGGAGCAAATGTTAATAAAAGGTGATATTTTTTAAGTGACATAATTATTAATAAATAACTTTTTTGTAACGCATGCACGAAAAGTACCAGGTTGTGTATGGGCCGGCTGTGACAGAAGATGGCGCTTTTCGAGAAGGCGTATCGAAAATACGCTAACCGTATCGAAAATACGATAACCGTATCGAAAATACGATAACCGTGTCGAAAATACGATAACCGTATCGAAAATACTGGGCGCGCATGCGCACATCGGTTCTTTTCCTTCGTGTCACGGCCGGCCATACATAACCTGGCACTTCGTGCATTTGTTACAAAAAGTAGTATGCAATACTTGTACGTAAAAGCGGACTCCCGACGGCGGTTGTAAAGTGTCCGCACTCGTCTTCCCTCGCGCTACAAACAACACTCGGCTTCGCCTCGTGCCGTTGTAGCGCTCGGTTCAACTCGTGCAGCCACTTTCCAACCTTCGCCGAAAGTCCGCTTTTACGCACTAGTATCGCAAAGTACTATTATGCTGTTTTCTAAATCAGTGATCTTTGCTTTCAGAATGAAAAAAAAATAGTTTGCTCCATTTAGCCGGTGTATCTTTTCATGAAGAAGAAAATGAGATGTCAACCATTCCAATCTGTCTAGTAGTTTGATCTGAATCATGCGCAGAATGGAAAACCTAAGAACTTTGCTTAAGATAATATTGAAAAGCATATGCAAGTCAGACGACAGTAAAAAATCCTTTCATCGAGCACCAACAATATAGTGCGTTGGGCATTTTTATATACAATAGGATTTGGATGATATTGAATTTCCAAAATCATTTTTTTTTACCTGACTCCCTCCCCTTAACCAGCACCAACCTATCTGTACGGTGCCAACGCTCGCCCCAATCAAAATCTTTACAAGACCAGTATTGGGTTGATAACACGGGTCTCAAATTTGGCATCGACATTGGCCCGATATTGAACCGTGTATTGGCTTAGAGCGTTAAGATGCCAGCGCCGCTTGTGGCACACGTCGGCAACAGTTGATATAAAAAATGCATTGATTCTTATGGTAGAATATGGTTTACAGAAGATTTTCCGATTATACTAAATGAACACTTGAAAAGTATTGTTATAAATAAAAAATAGGTTCTTTAATTTATTTTTTTGTAATTTTGGTTATGGTAATAGCTTTTTGTTATTCGATTTCTTTCGTAAAAAGGGTACATACATTTTCGTGTGCCCGGTGTCGTCTGCACTATTCGCCGGTGTTTATGTTTATGACAGCTGACAGCAGCATTAAAACGGCATTGAAAGATGGAATTGATAATCAGAACGGGATTCAAGGCGATAACGCATGCAATTGATTTTAATCCACAAGGTATTATAAAAGGAAAGGCGTTATCTGTATGCCATGTGCGTCGAGTGGAGGAGTTAACAGATTCAGACAAACGTATCTTAACAAAGTGCAGCGTTATTCGCTAAACATCAGTGACACTTCTACTACTACACCGTACAAGGTGAAATTGGAAGTAAGTATTGTAAAGTTTCAACCCTAGTAACAGTATTGTAGTCTGTAACTTTTTATTGATTAGAGAACATTTAGTTCGCACAGTAACTCTGAAACTTTTTTTTTCGTTTAACGGAGGCAATCCAGTCCTCGCGCCTTTTCTGTTTGAAAACTTGGGTCTTTCCCGTAGGGAAACTGTAGAAATGTTCACCCGGTGAATTTACAGAGGTGTTTTTACAATTCACGACGCAACACGGCATTGAGGCCTTCCCTTTTGGCGCACTCATAGTGTCGATTTATTAAAGAAATATAAATAATATCGTTAATTAACGTACGCTGGCATGCTTTACTGTGATAATTTTTTATCAACTGTTGCACAATTTCGCCGCTTCGAACGCTGACTGTCCAAAATGGCCGCGAATGAAGGTCACGCACGAAGCCAATATATTCTATTCCGGAAAATAATTCTGTTTTGGTACTGGCAAACAGTGTTGGGTCTGTATCCGAAAAATATATTGTGTCAAATGACATTTTCTACTGATTGCCAAAAGTCGTGGCGGTACTTGATGCGTACTGGGGCGACACGTGGCAAATTATTGGGGATCGATGTTGGCTCAAGTACCGAAAACACATCGGCCCAATCATGTCTACTGCTGGGTGCATTTTTTTTCTAGAGGCAAATTACCGGTATGGTGTTCTGGATCAGCCTTTTGGCGAAACGATGTAACATTCCTCCCTAGCAATCCCTGCGACTTCGAAAATGACCGAAGAAACGATCGAAAAACGACCGGTCATTAAATGCAAAAAAAAACCATTGAAAAGAGCGAAATGACCAAAAAAAACGACCATTGAAATTATTCTTGATTAGTCGTTTCTTGGTCACGAAAAATCGGAAAATGACCGTCGAAATGACCCCTTTTTTATCAAATTCGAAAAAATGTAATATATTTCAATGGTTTTTTTTGTGCATTTAATGACCAGTCGTTTTTCGGTCGTTCGGCCGGTCACTGGATCTGCTAGGGCTGTTCTCATGATGCGGTCGTAGGTTCATAGGCGGTCACCTATCTAAGTATTAACTTTTAGAGTCATCCCGGTGGTCACCTAACCAACTACTGACCGTCAGAGTCAGTCAGGTAGTCACCTATCCTAGTACTGACCCACAGGTCAGTCAGACGGTCATCTACCCAAATAATAATAAACTAATTGGCGGAAACAATGAATCAAGCAACTTCGTAGAATATGTTTATACCCGCGCAGGAAAAAGAATCTTGTGAAGAATCTTAAAAAAAGTCTTGAAAGAATCTTTGAAAGAATTTTAAAAGGAATCTTGAAAAGAATCACGTATAGGATCCGGAGCAAGATTCTTTCCAGGATTGTTTTCAAGATTCTTTCTATACGAAAGCGTTCTGAGAATCTTTCAAAGAATCTTCGAAAGAATCTTGAAAAGCGTCTTTAAGAGAATCGTGAAAAGATTCCGTCCATTAAACAGAAAAATCGTTGAAAGAATCATAATGAAATTTTTCAGAGGAATCGAGCGAAACCTGTTGTTGCTTTCCCTTGATGTCGAGACAGTACATTTCGATACGTCAACGAAGGGTAAACCCCTCGTGTATAGTCAAACTTAGAACAGTTTTGCAGTCTTATATACGTTCAGGCTTCAAGTCACTTGCGAGAAACGCTTCGACTGCTCGCCATCTAGCGGAGTATTGAATGTCAGTGTTTCGTACGATGCCACTAGATGGCGAGCGGTCGAAGCGTTTGAAGGAAGCTTTGCAAAAAATTTAAATGTATGAAGAATCAATGTGCAAAGTTCTACTTTGCAACTTTTTTCGTTACCTATATAGTTCTTGAAAAATTAAAAATCACGTAAAATCCAAACCGCTTTACCGATCACGACCAAATGTGGTAAGTCGCAGCTGTGAATGTTATTTTTCATTTGTAGAAAATTGCAGTTGATTTTGTGAAATTTGACGTGAGTTAGAGCAAATCAAATATTTCTTGAAAAATTCAAAATCCCATATAAACTGAATTTTTTTACAGATCCACTCCAAATTCAATACCGATGCTCCTTTAACATAGCTTTATTTATAAAAAATTATTTAGCTCAATAGCTACAACTTTCCGGATGCTAGAGAGCGTACAGATATTTTTCGAAAATTGCAGAGTCAAATAAAATTTAAACATATTGTTGCATTTTTTAAAAAATTTCCACAAACAAAGGCATCAACCTGCTTCACATGTTTGCTAAATTTCAGTCGGATTGTTAAAGTAGTTCTTGAGATATGTAAGTTTGAATTTTGAATGACGGTGGCACATCCATTTTTTCTAAACCCCTCTTCTCGACGTTTTGGACTGATTTGAGTGCACTGACATAATAAAATCGATAAAAAAAAATTTGCTCGAAAACAAAGCTTCCACTGTAAGGAAGCAAAAATGTTTAAATAATAATCATTCGCATATTATAGTCAGGAGATTCATTTGTCAAAGATGTGGTAATCTCCCGACGACAATATGCAGATGATTCTTATTTAACCATTTTTCATTTACCCAATTTGTTTATTTATTACACTAATTTTTTTCAGTCGGCAGTTTTTTCATTTTTATAAAATTATTTTTATTTCATCGTTTTTAAACTTTCCAAAATTTTTTTGTGAATTTTGCAGAATTTAAAAAATGTATTTTCACTTTTATACGTAAAGTTTAATGATAATTTGTTAAGATAGAAATGAAGAATTAGCGTTTGACCAACATTTTGCGAAGTAGTAAAGAAGATTCGGTAGACAGCAATTTTTTTTTAAGTACAACCATTTTTATTTAATTTTTACGAATAAAATGAAGCGAATTTTGCACCCGTCTAAAAGAAAAAAAAATTAGCACACTAACGAACATAACTTAAGACGACTTGTGTTTAATTTGAAATTTTGTATTTATAATTTATCGATTTCAATGCTGAAGCTTTCGCTTCATTTCCATCACGCCAGTTACGTCTCTTTCAATTAATGATATGCACGTAAAATCCAGTTTCTGTTTAATTGCGATGAAACCTAGCTACATTTATAGAAACAGGAAAGTTGACATTTGATTTTTTTTTCCAAAATAATTAACGATATAATTTTTTAGCAACCTGTGTTCAATATTAGAGAGTTTTATGTAGCAATTGAAATTTTCGTACTTTTAACGAAGAGTTTATAATCAGAAACTTTTCGTAAATTTTGTAGAATTTGATTGGTCGACTTTCACTTTTACAAAAAAAAGTATAGTAAGTTTAAATATGAGATTTTTAGAAAGAATAAAATCATCAATAAAATTTTCTTTTCCCTGCCAAATTTGGCAGGGATGTAATAACAACATTCATGCTTGGGTATCCGGTCGAATTACTGTTCAAAACATACAAGAAATGTAAGAAATTGTATATTACTGAACCTCTGAAAAACCAATATGGCCGTTCGAAATGTCAACAGGTTCTTTGAGGTAAGATATAAACGTGTCTGGAACTCAGATGTGTTAAGTCAGACCGGACACCCATTCTTTGATTATTCCTGAACTTTTCAAAACCATCGAAATGTCGATTACACAAACCAAATCCACGAATAGTGTATACTACGATTGCAAAGACTGTTTGCTTTTCGCACAGACTCAGAGCTGGTAAAGAGCATGAATATAGTTCCGTCATTAGGAGACAGGTGGCGTTGTTTACTTTTGGCAAAAGCTCCGAGCCTCTGCAATGCGACCGCAGTATACAATATATATGGATTTGGCTTGTGTAGTTAAGGGGATGCTGTAGTAGATTTTCATACCGACTTTGGTCGGTAAGTTTCCCGATTAGGACACAGGTGGCGCACGAGTAGTTTGCGTACTTTTGGCAAAAGATACCGAAAGCAAAATGGCCGCACACCATATGTCAACAGATCTTTGCTGTAAGATATAATTGTTTCTGGAAATTAGATATGTAAAATCAGACCGAACGTCAAGTCTGTGATGGTTTTTAAATATTGCAAAACCATCAGAATGTTAACTACACAAGCCAAATCCATATATAGTGTATACTACGGTCGCGTTGCAGAGGCTCGGAGCTTTTGCCAAAAGTAAACGGCGCCACCTGTCTCCTAATGACGAAACTATGTTCATGATCTTTACCAGCTCTGAGCCTGTGCGAAAAGCAAACAGTCTTTGCAATCGTAGTAAACACTATTCGTGGATTTGGTTTGTGTAATCGACATTCCGACGGGTTTGAAAGGTTCAGGAATAATCAAATAATGGGTGTCCGGTCTGATTTAACACATCTGAGTTCCAGACACGTTTATATCTTACCTCAAAGAACCAGTTGACATTTCGAACGGCCATATTGGTTTTTCAGAGGTTCAGTAATATACAATTTCTTACATTTCTTGTATGTTTTAAACAGTAATTCGACCGGACACCCAAGCATGAATGTTTTTATTACATCTCTGCAAAATTTGACGTATATTTGTAGCATATTTTCGATGAATAGTGTATACTACGAAATCGCCTATTTTTACCGTCCAAAGTCAGTAAAAAAAATCTACTCCAGCATCCCCTTAACATTCTGATGGTTTTGGAATATTTAGAAATCATCACAGATATTGACATCCGGTCTGATTTTACATATCTAATTACCAGAAACAATTATACCCGAGTAGAAATTTCATCAGGCATGCCTACTGTCACACGAGGTCCTGATCAGTTTTAGGTACGGTAACCTTATTTGGGGCCGCCATAAATTCACCTGCTTAGGTCCATGTAAGGCTGAGATATGGCATTCGTACTTAATAATGCCGTCTTTCCACCGGATCAGGCTGATGTCAGGCTAGATATGGTAACCTTATTTAGGGGTCGTCGTAAGTTCTCCTGATCAGGTCTATGTAAGGCCGAGATATGGCATTCTACCTTAAAAATGCCGTCTTTCCGCCGGATCAGGCCCATGCCAGGCTTTACATACGGTAACCTCATATATATATGCCATTCATCGACCGTATCCGTTTCGCATAAGGTCTTCCCGTGGAATTTGGACCAAGATTTTATCCAATTTACCTTTACTTTCCCTGGTCAGATCCGCATACGGTCTTCGTATGGCATAGTTTTTTTTAAATATTCCGTAAATTTACATTATCAGGTTCGTGTAAGGGCTAGATACGGCATTCGTTAAAAACATTTAAAAATTATTGTTATGCAAAATCAATCTTTTCAGTACCTTGCGTGTGCTGGATTTTTTCACATCTTTATCCCATCAAGAAGTATTCGAAATTTTCGCTGAAACTCACGTTTTACGGCACTATACCGCTAGAATTACTTTGAAATCTATCCAGGTACTGACCGTCAAATGCCAGTACCTGGATGGGTGACCGCCCAATCATGTTTGAATTTTGAATATTTCGGTCCTAGTCACAATAAATGGCCGTACAGTCTTGACGTGTTTTCATGTTAAGTATACTTCAAATAAACAATAAATATATAAACTTTCTAAGATGTCAATGGCCGAGTGGGCTAAGGCGCAGAACTGTCACCCAGAGAATCAAGGTTCGATTCCCACCAACGGCAAATAAATTTACATGTTTTTTTTCAGCAATTAATATGTACTGAAAACTAAATAAGCTCGAATATCCAATAGAAAGTGCAAAATAAATCGAATTCGATTAGCGCAGATAATTATTTTGTAATTTATTTGCCGTTTTTATAAGTAGGGGCTTAGTAGGGCACCCTCTATGCGGCCCTTATCTGGAAAGCTTAATCGGGCCCTGATCATGTGCTGCGTTACTTTACTGCCAGGCCCGTATAAGGTTGCCAGGCAGAGGCCTTACATTTAAATCCGGCTACCACGCTAGGACCTGATATTCCTCGTAGCTGAATTTCTACTCGGGTATTTTACAGCAAAGGTCTGTTGACATGTGGTATGCGGCCATTTTGCTTTCGGTATCTTTTGCCAAAAGCAAGCAGACTACTCGGCGCCACCTGTGTCCTAATCGGGAAACTTACGACCAAAGTCGGTATCAAAATCTACTCCAGCATCTCCTCAATTATCCACCTTACAATTCTTTTTCAGGAAGCCCATGCTTTCACTCCCAGCTCCCTCTAGACCTTGGAAAATTACACTCCTGTGGCAATTTCCCATCGTCTACAAAGTGGAGGATACAGATTAGCATTAAGTTCATAGCTACCTGCATCATGAGAGCTCCCGTCCTGCCGGAGCCTGGCAGCTAAGAACACGGATACTTGATTCATAATAGCGATTGAATCTTGGCCTCTTGGGCGCGATAGGTGCAGCAGAAAAGCATCGATTGTAGGCTCTATTCGCGGTATAGGTCAAAGGAACGAGGAGTTTTATTTTTATTCTACCACGAAGCAATTTTCCTAGGGACAAAGGGACATTTTTTCAATGTTCGACACCTTCTTCTCTCTATATTACGTATAAATATGTAAGTTATGCCGGGTATAATGATGGTCGTTAATTATTATTGGGACAACAATGCGATATTGTCACCACGACGTTTCCCATCGTTGAAAGGGTGACGGGGGGGCTTTCTCCGTCTTTCTCTCTCTTTCACTTTTTCTTTCTCTTTCTCTCTCACGACATCCTAACACAAATTCTTGTCCTACGCCTTCTTGCCACTTGCCACTACTATTACATCTTTCCTCGCTTCGGCGTAACGCCCACACTACGCAATCGAATTTCTACTTGGTCCGAAGAAAATCTAATGAATGACTGCGGAAATTCTGTCGAACCTCACGCACATTCTACGACGATCAGATCATCTCTGCGTGTTTTATCGTGAACAGTAGGATAATTGATGGCGATGAATGATGGCAATCGTGCCATCGATCTTTCGCGATGCAACCGGCGATGTGTCTTCGGTTAAATGAGCTTTGTTGAATAGATTTAATTATAATAACAATAGGGCTTTAGCTTTGTTGAATTAGCTCGTAATTTTCTATGGGAAAAAGCACTTTAGTCCTGGGGAAAAAAAATTTAGTCAAATGAATTTAATTGTTTAAGGTGAGAATATCGACAATTTTCGAATTTATTAGAACACTGATTTTGTATTTAAAAAATATTCATTTTTTACCTAGAAAGTTAAGAATTTTTTAGTAGGACGTAATAATTAATTTTTTTTTGTTTTCACATTCTTCCCATTTTTTATAAGCGAAATATATACTACGAATGAAGACATAAATACAGATTTTAAGGAATAATTTTTAGAATAAATTGTAACGTCACCAAGATTTTTATTAAAAATATACAGACGAATAATTTTTTTTTGCAAAATAAAAAGTTATCATTGCACCGTAAGTATTGTAGACATACGTCTATAAAATAGTCCGTTGCTTATTTTTAGTTGTCTCATAGGGCAAGAATTGTATAATCGACAAAAAAAATAGTAAGCACCATGCGTCGTTTTATTTTGCAATAAAGAAAATCAGTATCGAATATATAATCATTCTATTGAATCAATGTAAACAATTTCAGATAATAATAATAACTCTTCAGTGCATTTTCACTAAATTTAATATCAAACATCGATACACTATTTTTTATTTCATGCAAATTTTAAAATGAACTGCTTGAACCATTCTAGAATCATAGTTTCAACTAATTACTGTAATGCGAAATTCTATACATTTTGCTTCCTCATAGAGGAAGCTTTGTTTTGAAAAAAAAAAAATTTTCGAGATTTTTATGTCAGGACACTTAGAATTGTCCAAAACGTCCAGAAAAGGGATCTAGAAAAAATGTCCGTATGTATGTATGTGTGTGTGTGTGTATGTATACAACTCCGAAAATTCGAACGCCGATAACTCAAGAACGGTTTTGTATATTGCGCTCAAATTTGGCACACTAGTGTAGCAGCAGACCCTCTTCAACTGTGCCAATTTTCGACAAAATCTGTGCGAAAATTTCGATTTTATGCCGTTTTGAATTTTTTGAAAAAAGGACGTGGTCGCTCTAACTTTCGTAAAATTTAGTCTATTTTGCTAAATAGTTGGTTATAAGAGTAGGTGCACTCAATGCTGTTTGGTATTGAATTTGGTTCGAATCGGTAAAGTGGTTCAGATTTTATGGAATTTTGAATTTTTAAAAAAATTGACATTATCGCTCTATTGTAACTTTTACAAAACTTGAAATAGAAAATTTACAAAACTTTTACAAAACTTGAAAATTTTGTATATAAATGAAACAATGTTCAGCCATTATATATGTATAATTTAGTGACAAACGGTATGAAATTTATGATTTTATGGAATGTTGAATTATTTTTAATAATATACGTTATCACATGTACTTTCGAAAACGCTCTAATAATAACGAAATAACGGAATAACGAAATAAAAAAAGCGAATTCACAACATGTTTATTTATCTAATTTAAAAAAGGATGCAAAGTAGAACCTTGCACATTGTTTCCTCATTATTTTTCGCTTTTTACAAAGCTTCCTCTATGAGGAAGCCAAAATTGAATAACATTCTGCTTCCTCATAGAGGGAGCTTTGTAAAAAGCGAAAAATAATGAGGAAGCAATGTGCAAGGTTCTACTTTTTTAGTTTTCAATATATTACATTTCTTGAAGAATTTTCAAAATTTTAATATTTTTCAAATTCATAAAATTTTCCATAATTCTAAACACATTTTCTAAAATCTTAAGAATATCAAACGCTTTTCAATATTTAGAAAATTTCAAGCATAAAAAAAATCTCAAACATTTCTCAAACATAAAAAAAAATCTTAAACATCTCAGTCATTTTTTTTAAACGTTATAAATTCCAAATCTACGATCGTATATATGACACACTCATACACCCGCACACAACACATCCGTTCACTTTCTCTAAACCACTCTCTTCGACATTTTACACAACTTTGAGAAGCCGAGAAGAAAATATTGATTTTTGTTTTTAATGAAGCGAAGTCTCCTTTATGAGGAACCAAAACAATAGTTTTTTTCGAAAAGCGACAGTTTGCAAAAACTGTAGTTTTCCTTCGTCGTACTGAAAACTTTTGTTCAACATTCGAGAGAAAGACTTTTTTTTACCGAGTATGAAATTTCAATCAGTTGCTTTTGCAACGTTGCAAACAAATTCTTTGTTCAACGGTTCAACAATATATAACTTTTCATATAATCACAACAGCTAAACAAGAATACCACTAATTTATGTATGAATTCGATCTCCTTAATTTAAGAGTAGTTAAACTCTATTTCAATTTAACACAAGTTAAGTCTGTTAAAGAGAAGTATTAATGTGCCAATGTGATTTCCGGTGCAGATTTGTGGGGCAAGTTCGAGGATAAAGCGGTTGTCTGCCTTAACAAGTGGTTTAACTGACTCTCGCAGATCTCGGGCGAGAGCGTGAAAGCGAACTGTCTCAAGGTCTGGGCTAGGCGCAGTCACCACTTCCAGACAACCTGTAGACGTCCTTTACTACTACAGCTGATCTTTTAGTATGGCCTCATAAACCTCAACGTCTTTATATCGGGTGAACGTACTCTACTTACATAAGAAATACGAACGAGTTATGTATGCATTTCTTCGAAGGCGCCAAGCGAGGTTCGTAAACCTGTCAGAGGGCAACGTTCACTTCATTACGACGACTGTTTTATTCCTTTGGAATTTCTATCTCTTCGGGCAGAACGAATTTTTTATTCTTAAAAATATGAATAAAAATTATAATCTCAACCACTTATACGTAAAGAGCCGAAATATTTTGTTTATTCCCTTAAACGAAATATTTTAGCTTTAAAGTGAACTATTGAATAGCATTTTGTGCCGCCAGTACTTAGATGGGTGACCACTCCGCACGCGTGCTGAATGTAATAGCATCGAATAGTTGATTCAGAGACTATAAAAATTAAAAAATACGTAGAAGCGCGGTGGAATAAAAATATATATGGGGCATTCCATACCGATTCGACCTGGGTCGGACCATCGACCTCTCGGATTTGGTCGAAAATTTTTTATATGATTGGACCAACTCCAAAAAGTACTGGAAAATTTTTTCAGATTTTTTTTTTCTTTTACGATTTTTTAAAGGTAACATATCGTTAGCCCAAATTAAAAAATTTGAAAAAATTCTGCATGAAATAACAAAACTTTTTAGCCTAAAGCCAAAGTGGGCCGGGTTTTACTTCTATTTTTTTTTCTATAAAAATCTATTAAAAAATTTAGGAACGAAAGAGGAAAAGTTATCAAATTTTTCTAAACTGCGAGTTACACAAAATTACGAAAAAAAATATTCCTCGTGGAGTACAGGGTTGAGTCAGATAACAAAATTAGACGTGTTGTGCGGTAGAATCTAATTTGATTTTATTGTTTGTTCATCTCAGCTGCACTCGGTGATCTTGAATTTTTTTTGTATTCGAAGGTGCGATCGTTTTTTAAATTATCATCATTGACATCTGATATTATCAATGGAATCCTTTGATTAACGTGGCTTGTCAATTCTGATTCATGAGTATTTTTTTGGAAATAGGAAAAACTATTCGATAAGAATGTTATATAATTCTAGAAATTGCTGTATTACAAATAATAAAAAAACATGAAAATTGAAATTTTCACAGCACTTCCTCTTTTTTTCCATAAACATTCTTCCGCAAGAAATTATATCGTTATTATTTGGCTTCCTCAGAGAGAAACTCTGCTTTGCGATTCCGCCCTGATTTAACAGTGAACATATTTCCTATGAATCGCATTTTTTTTTACGAAAAGAAAGCACTTGCCGAAGAAAGCAATATTTTAGAAAAATTTGATAACTTTTCCTCTTTTGTTTCTAAATTTTTTAATAGTTTTTTATAGAAAAAAAAATAGAAGCAAAACCCGACCCACTTTGGCTTTAGGCTCAAAAATTTTGTTATTTCATGCAGAATTTTTGAGAATTTTTTCAGATTTTTTAATTTGGGCTAACGATATGTTACCTTTAAAAAATCGTAAAAAAAAAAATAAATGAAAAAAATCTGAAAAAATTTTCCAGTACTTTTTGGAGTTGGTCCAATCATATAAAAAGTTTTCGACCAAATCCGAGAGGTCGAGAGTCCGACCCAGTTCGAATCGGTCTGGAATGCCCCATATATATTTATTTTAATATTCGGTTTTAATATTTGCAAAATTCCTATCCCTCAAAGATTCGGAGTTCCCACGGCCAGACGTAGCTAAAAACGTTCGTCATTTTTCTAAAAGATTTTTGGGATGTTAGTCTTAATTTGGGGAAAATAAAGAAAAAAAATACCGGTGCCGGAATCGTTATTTTATTTTGAAAATCCTTTTTGAAAACTTTTTTTAATGTATGTTTTTATTTTTAATCGGTGGAATAAAGTCGTAGAGAAACCCTATCATATATTTTTTTAACAATAACATAAGTCCCGAGGTATCGTTGAGAACAGATTTTGCGTGGTATTAAATATTCAATGGTCGCCGAAAAAACTGAATAATTTGATAATTAAATTTATGTTTTGTTATTATTTTTCACGCTGGAAATGGAAAGCGAGAAGATGAATAATAAATATCTAAATGCAAGACGATTATGCGATGGTCACCCGATCAACACATAATTGAGTTTAAATAATAAATTGCATATCCGCTTAACTATAAAAGGATGTAAAAAAGTGCTGGCATGCACGCATCGTATAAAAAGTGGACTGCTAATCGTTCCTATCGGCATTTAAAAATATACTGAATGCACTTCTTGGTATCAGGTATTTCTAATTTTTTATTTGAAAAAATAATGATCCATCCATGAATAGTTTAGTAGATGATTATAGCGGTTCGCGCAAGTCATGTGCTTGCATTGATGCATAACAGCTTCTGATCCAGAAACGAATTAAAAAATGTGTTGTTACATCATTGGGAAATATAATTTAGCTTACACTGTTAAAAATCTGGTGTTAAAAACAGCACTAGGTCGGTGTCCATACATATACACGGACAGAAATGGATCCGCGAATATAGCTACCACACGCAGAAAATATAGTACGGCGGTGATACATGGGCTTTGTTGTAAAAGCTCATATGAACAACTTACAGCTTACAATACGTACAGTAATCGTCCCAAATTTGCTTCATTACAGCAATGACTTATTCCTTAAGGGGATGTGGCACAGACTCAGTCGGTAACAAATCTGTTTCCCTATTTTCATCCCAACTGTGAATATTGCGGACAAAAGCTTAGGTTTTCATAAATTAGTAAATTAGGTAAATTAGGTTTTCATGCATCTATCTATTGGTTACGAAAACCTAATTCGTTTTTGTCCAAAATATTAATAGTTGCAGAGAAAATAGGAAAACCGGTTTTCACCGACTGAGTCTGTATCACCGGTTTTTAACGACACATCTGTGCCACATACCCTTCCTTAACAGTATGGTAATCCGTTGTATCTGTATGTGTTTGAAAGGTTAAAACATTGGAGTAATCTTCATTTACATGGGACTTATTACCATCGATCAGTATTAATTTCCTATACTGCTTTGGGATTTTCAACATGTAGGGTTTTTTATAAGTCTTTCTTTTATTCAGAAGCTCTGGGTCATTACTATTTCATTACGACCCGAAAAGAGCGACAAAAATTCGATATATTACCCTGTGGCATAATGCGACAGGACGAATCGACATGAAACCTCTCCGCTTACATGCGCCTCTGTAGTCACTTCCATTTATGAAAATCAGTACACGAACTTGCCATCTAGCGACAGCACAAATAAGTAGAACAGTGAATCTAGAATGTATAAGAAATGTTGTAATTACTATACTAACACCATAAGAAACATTGACATGTTATATTTGTATGGTAAACAAACCCAGAGAACATTTAGTGAGTTTTCAATTGCTATATAGCGAATAACCACGACTTTTCTCGTAAATGAAAAGGTCTACGGCGGTGCATATTGGCTTAGTGTGTTAAGATGCCAGCGCCGCTTGTGGCACACTTCGGCAACAGTTGATAGAAAAAAAGCATTGATTCTTATGGTAGAATATAGTTTACAGAAGATTTTCCGATTATACTAAATGAACAACTGAAAAGTATTGTCATAAATAAAAAATAGGTTGTTTAATTTATTATTTTGTAATTTTGGTTATGGTAATAGCTTTTTGTTATTCGATTTATTTCGTAAAAAGGGTACATAAGTTTTCGTGTGCCCGGTGTCGTCTGCACTTTTCGCCGGTGTTTATGTTTATGACAGCTGACAGCAGCATTAAAACGGCATTGAAAGATGGAATTGATAATCAGAACGGGATTCAAAGCGGTAACGCATGCAATTGATTTTAATCCACAAGGTATTATAAAAGGAAAGGCGTTATCTTTATGCCATGTGCGTCGAGTGGAGGAGTTAACAGATTCAGACAAACGTATCTTGATAAAGTGCAGCGTTATTCGCCAAACGACAGCGACAATTCCACTACTACACCGTACGAGGTGAAATTGGAAGTAAGTATTGTAAAGTTTCAATCCTAGTAACAGTATTGTAGTCTATATCTTTTTATTGATTAGAGAAGATTTAGTTCGTACAGTAACTCTGAAACTTTTTTTTTCGTTTAACGGAGGCAATCCAGTCCTCGCGCCTTTTCTGCTTGAAAACTTGGATCTTTCCTGTAGGGAAACTGTAGAAATGTACACCCGGTGAATTTACAGAGGTGTTTTTACAATTCACGACGCAGCACGGCATTGAGGCCTTCCCTTTTGGCGCACTCATAGCGTCGATTTGTTAAAGAAATATAAATAATATCGTTAATTAACGTACGCTAGCATGCTTTACTGTGATCATTTTTTATCAACTGTTGCACAATTTCGCCGCTTCGAACGCTGGCTGTCCAAAATGGCCGCGAATGAAGGCCACGCACGAAGCCAATAAAGAGCAGACTCTTCGCCAAAAGTGTGTTTCGTGGGATATCGAAGACATGGAAGTGATGCTGCCCGATATTTGGATTTTTGGTCGAGTTGTCATATGATAAGTTTCAACTCTATGACTTATCGACCTACTTTGGCCAGCGTGGTGCAGTTTTAATACAACAGTCAGAGAAACAAAATTAAATTACAAAATACGATGGCGTCTTTAAATAAATTTGAAGGAACGCATACAAAATCCTTCTATAACTAATTCCAATATCATATTGAAAATAGTACGAAAAATTCACTAATTATCAAGAGTCGCGGTAGCGACTCGACGCCAAGTTAAAAAAGAAATTAATGTTGCCTTCATTCCTATATAGAAAGTAAATACTTTCATACGTATACGTATAAGTAAAATTTCGGTTGGAAACATTAATATAGGAATAATGAGCATGATACTAAAGCAAAATCGGAAGGATTAGAATACACATTTTGAAGCTTCTACGTGTAGAAGAATAACTACGATAAAGCCCATATGTCACCACGGTACGCCAGTTATAGTAATTAACAACGGAATTCCGCGTAGCTATACACAGACTGTTCTGTCCGTGTAGGTCCACACCGACTGTAGTATTAAAGAGCGGTGTAAATTGAATAGTGTTAAATAATCATAACACTGATTTAACACCACTAGCAACCGTATCATTAACACCACTTTAGTGTTAATTTTGTAACACCGGCGCTGTGTTAATGTTTTTATGCTGTACAGGTGTTATACTCTGAAAATGTTGTTTCAAAAACTCTTATAAATTAATTGCACTGAACATATTTTTTAGAAATCTTTTTTATTTAAAATATAGCATATTTTAGAATAATATACATGTACAGTACTATCCTATGGTTGGTTAATAACATACGCACACTTGTGCTTTAATGTTGCTAATTCAACAACTTAACTACAGCGTGTACAGTCTCGCACAAATCTTCGTAACCGATGAGCGGTCCGTAGTGTGTAATTTTGATCCAATGAACTTCGCCTTTAAATTTAACTTTTTTTATCGTTATATCCAGAATAGGATAATAATACTTATAACTTAATTTCATTGATATTCTACATCACTCGCACAAACAATACTGATCGCCGAGAACAATACAATGCCTAGAACCGAGGCGCTCAACAGCAAACCGCGATCATTTAGATTCCTCGATACACTGGATGCGGTCACTGATAACGGCTAGTTGGTGCCCCACCATGTGCACATGATTGACACCGAACAGTGACAAATTAACACGAGCGGGTGCTACAGTTACACTGCTATTCGTAAAACAAAGAAAAATCCTAACGTCGGTGTTGATGAATGAAATTGACACTGGAATAAATTTAATGAAACCGCCCGTGTCGATTTCACACCGCAAAAAGTATTAAAATTAACACTATCACGGGTAATACCAACAAAAAGTACACCGCAGACTTTTAACAGTGTATATAATTTATCTGAGCATAAGCGTAATGAAAACTTAAGCGCATCTTGAATCGGTACAAAAAGACCCTCGGTCTGATAAACGAAATTCACGATAAATACAAACGTAGAAGATAATAAATAAATTTTGGTATCCTTCCGAGACCTTGGAAATAAATCATGAACACTTTAAACACGCTGAGAATAAGCGGGTTTATTCTGGCCTAAAAACAATAAATAATTTACTAATTTCCCTATTCGATGTCTTATATTGCCCCAATAGATGACCAAAAGGCGAAGTGCGAATTATTTGCGCCATCAAATCAATCACTTTCAGCTAAAAAACCTCCACAAAAATTTGTATCCTTCCCCCAGATCCACAACAATTTCAACCCACTCCCGAATTTCTCAACCGCCCCTGGACGCTTATTCCCATCACCTTCCCACTCAAATCACCCATACCCACAGCCAACACACCAACATTCACCGATCCACACATTACTCCCGAGGAAGTACACATTCACGCTAACACCAACGTTCAAACGCCTGCCATCCCTACTCACAGCCTCACCACACCCGCCTCAAAACCATCACCAACGTCAACTCCGACACACATCACACCCATCATAGACACTCCAATCACCTCCACAGCCAAAACACCAACACTCACCCATTCACACACACACAGCACAATCACACCACATACACATATGCACCCTCTCCAGCCAAATACATACACTCCCTCCATCACCCAACCCTCCGTCACCTATATACGAGCCCCTCCACAACAGGGAACCAGCCGGAAGGGACGAAGAATTCGAAGAGCTCTATGCAAAACTGGCGGCAAAAATTGAGAAGACGCCGAAGAGTCAAGAGACTTCATCACTCATCGAGAGCCCTAACAAACTGGACTCCAAACAACCTCGGCCATCCACCACCAAAAGGCCAACCATCTCAAGAACACCTGTCAAGAAATGACCGGCCAAAAAATCGGTCCGGCAGATTCTCCTCTAGTCTCCACAGAAGTAACCTAGACACTTCTAACTCTCTTTTTGCTTTATGATAGAGGAAGCTTTGTTTCCGTGAAATTTTTTTTCGAGATTTTCATGTCATCCCTGGCAAGCTGTGTCACCGTAGTGTTAACCAAAAATAACTGAAGTTAACCGACTTTTTAACCGAGAAAAGATAAGTCTCGATTGGCCCACTGTTTCACCGGTTTTTATCTGACAATTTAACCGATTAAAAACGTTTCATTCGGTTAAATTGTCAGATAAAATCGGTTGAATTTACCAAACAAAACTGATTTTTTTTTTAATTCGGTAAGAATGTCGGCTACAATCGGTTAATTCACCAGTAAAAATCGCTTAAAAAATAACAATTTCGGTTAAAAGGTCAGTTAAACTGGGTGAAACAGGGGCTAATCGGGACTGGTTAAAACACCGGTTAAAAAGTCTGTGACACTGTTTATCAGGGAGGACACTAAAAATGGTCCAAAACGTCGAAAAAAAGTGGTTTAGAAAAAAATGTCTGCATGTGTGTGTGTGTGTGTGTGTGTATGTGTGTATGTGGATATGCAGATTTGCTTGTAAGCACGTTGACTATCGAAATTTTAGATGTATCTTCATCAAATTTGGCATGCAAGTGGGCTGTCATACAACAACATTTGGAATTGTAGTTGACGTGAATCGGTTGGAAAATTCAAATATTCTTGAGCGTGGGGGTGCGTGATGGTAGTTTTTCTGTGGTGAGAGTAGATTGGTCAACAAAAGGAAATCAATCAATGTAATTATTGAATTATGTCTATTTGAAAAGCAAGGTAATAACCCGCTTATTTACAGCGTGTTATATTGATATGATTGATTTTTAATATTTCGGAAGGAGATCCAAAATTATTTACTATTTTCTACATTAGTTTTTATTATGAATTTGGTTTATAAGACCGAGAGCCTTTTTATACCGATGCAAGATGCGCTTAAAAGTTTTCACCACGCTTATGCTCAGCGAGCTTCTCTGGAATAAAGAGAATGACCGCTAAGGACTGCGGTGAGACCGACTCCCTTTTTGACCAAAGAGAATTATTATTATTTTAAAGTCTTCACCTGGCGCGGCCTGGGTCAATGGCTGCCAGAGCTCTGTTTGACGAAATATTTTACTATTGACTGTATTTTTGGGCGCCAGTTAGTTTTTACAAAACTAAAAAAATACTCACAATAAATCTTAATTCTGCTCGGCTAGTTCTAGGAATATTCGACTATGAGACAACACAAGGGGGTTCGATTGGGGGACCCAAGTAGGAATAAATTTGCAAGTTCAATAAGAAGCTGAGAAATAGACAGGCAATACATAAGTATATTAAAGTTTTACTTACGTAATTTGACAATATATAATTCGATTCCTCGACAGTTGGTCTTAATAATCCGTACAGCTTACTCCACAATTCGACAGAATACAATATTGCGGTTTTAACTTCCTGGTTTAACACTTATAATACGTTTGACAATATTCGACTCCTCGAGGACTGACTCTCCGGGCGCTATCGACAGATGAGTGATTTTCGGTTCGCGATCGATTTACCTAATCGCTCGCTTGTTGCGTGCGTCGCACGTCTAGCGCTTAGATCTCGTTGATCGTTACGAGTCGATATATGGCTGTCTTTGTCTCGCGTATGAATGAAATGTGATGCTCGGATCCTTACTTTCGTGATTCGTATCAGATAACGAGACGGACAGGAGAAGTTTTCGGATAAACGTTTCTGATTTTCAGTCTCTTATACCAGGTTACAACTCGTTGGCGGGAGAAGTTCTCATCGCGCTGGCCATCTATCGGCGCTTGGTGAAACTATGGGAGCTTTCGCATGCTCAGGGGCTGAACGCTACCTCGGAGGGCCGGGTCTTTACAGGAAATATTTTTGTGTTTAGTGCGGGATTTCGAGTTTAGCGAGTTACGGTTATGTAAGCCGCTCGGAAAACTCGACGCGATTCAATTGTTTTTTGGACTTAGAATATTTTCACTGCCAATGGACTTGCTAAAAAATCGTACAGGAAATCACATTTATCTAAATCTGAAGGAAGGACAATAATCGTGCAACGAATACGATTTTTTTCTATATCCCGCATAGCGAAATTTAGTCAGAGACACACAAATACGATTTTTTTCTAAGTCCACTGGCAGCGAAAATATTCTAAGTCCAGAAAACAATTAAATCGCGTCGAGTTTTCCGAGCGACTTACGGCCTTGCCATGGGAAATTGTCGCAAACTGCACGGCCCTAGTTATAAATCATTAAGTGTCAGTGTTTAAATGTAAAGTGTTTTTGGAGTATTTTCGTGGAGATTTCCTGTAAGAATTAGCAAATGAGGTAAGTTCTTTTTAAGTTTCGTACATTTTTATGCATTTTCCTTTTTGTTTCAGATATAGGACTTCTGCAGTGGATTTATTTGCCTAGGAAGCTATTCGTCGAGGGATATGCGTGCAGAGTCCAATCTTCATCATCGCTGGATTAATTAAATGAAATCATTAATTAATTATTAATTATTAATGGCGTTTTTCTCATTCCGAAAAACCACTAGATAGTTAAACCTAAATTAAATGACGAGTGAAAAACCACTCGTTATTTAATTTCGAAATGAACTACGGGTGGTTATTCACTCACAATTTATTTTGATTTTAAATAATGATTCCACTCATCATTCATTTCGAGTTTAAATGATGAGTGGAAATTCATTCATTATTTAAACCTGAAATAAATTATTATATACCAGAAAAAAGATCATTATTTAAAGTCAAAATAATGCTGAGTGAAAAACGACTAATTATTTTTATTTTATACCTAAAAAGATAATGAATGAAAAACCACTCATGATTGCAACTCGGATAGATAATGACAAATAATTGTACAATAATTTTTTTTTCCGTCTGTCGGCAGCATTGAATGGTGAGTCAAAGGAAATTAATTTCCTAGAGCCTGGTGCCTGATGGCACAAATCCCTCATTGGAATCCGCCCCGTCCTATCAAACTGGTTCATCACATCGAGCGAAATGTGGACGTTTGCATAGACTCAGCCACCGGTGTTGTTCCCAGAGGGTCTATAGAGCATGTGTGCAATATTACCAAAGAAACAATGGTGCCCCCTATTTCTATATGGGAGGAGAGTGACATTTGTTTCATGTCCTCAGTGAATCCCGAAGACGACTATACACAGAGAGGCTTCACCTTTCACCGCCCTCCTCAGTGCCAATCTAATGTGTGTCTTCGGTTCTGCGCTTTGCTGATCTCGCGGGGGCGCGGGCGCAATTCTCCCAGGAATAGTGCATATATGCGCACTCTGCGATGAACTCGCTGGCCTCTATTTACGACGAGCACCGACACAAAACTCTTACCTTTTTTTGTTCGTCTTTTTCCCCTCAACGACTGCTTTTCTTTCTCTCTCTTAGGTTATGTTTTGTTTTTCTCAAACAATGAGCGGCATCGCGCAGTCGCAATCCCAAAGAGCCGAGAGTGACGAAATCGCGCGCTGCTCCCGTCCGTGAGAAAACATATACTTAGAACGATAAACGCCAGTGCATTCTCGAATATAAGCCCATTAACTTAGCGCATCGTTAAGCTTTGAACGTGTCAAATTAACTCTACAAGATTAACTTGCGATATATCGCGCACGCGTTTGCGTATAGGAGAGGATAAGCTCAATGGGGATTGAGATTCATCGCCGTGAGCACATCCGTTACAAAAGAGCGATCGCTATCGCCATAGACCGACGAGGTGTAGAGGTGGATACACGCAGGCGTGGATGCACACGCGCTGGCGCTGCTGCTGCAGCGCTCGCTCGGTGTGAAGAAGGAAAGTCGACTGTGCTGCTTCCTGGGGGAATCGAGCACGTGCCAAGCTTACTCGCCCGAAGCAAAACCCTCACCTGTCTCGTGGACGAGTGAGAGAGAGGGCGTTTCGACTCACGGTACTTTACTGCGTTATCTAATTGCGAGTACACACTACTGTTGTACGCACCAGTTGCTATTAAGTTGTAGGCACAAGAAATAACTGACACGTCACTCTAAGTCACGCGGGAGTTAAAATTCTTTACAATGTTTGAGGAGAGCTGAAAAAATGGCGACGCGGGTCAAACGCGTGTGGAGAATTGTAAAAGCGTTCAATTTATCGAGAAAAAAAATATCAAGTGTAAATTGACTATTGACGTCAAGTTGCACTTGATAAATGAAATTTATTGAAATTTTTAAAAGTGTACAAAATCGTTTTTTGTGGAGTTTCTTCTACAAAGTTTCTATATCAGAAAGTCAACATCACGAGCAGTTCCTTATATAGACGACTTTGTGAAAGCTGTACTATCATGAGGAAGTGAATTGCAAGCTTCTACTTTCTATCCTTTTTTCATTATCTCTTTTTTTTGCATCTTCTAAAAACAAAATGGCGGGTATAGATGGTCACGAATTGTTTAAGTAACATTGTATATTTTAAGATATAATAAATAGAGTGTAATAAAAATACTATTTTTATTTTTTTCCATCACCCAATTCTGGACCTTACATTATAAGACTCTAAATGGTGCAGCTGCAATTGGGTTCTCGACTAAAATTTTAAATCGGCATATTCTATTATTTTATTAAATAAACCATTTTATGAAACCGATTGATAAAATTATGATTGGTCAAATCGTTCATTTTTATTTAATATCAATGTTTAAATATTTATGAAAATTCGAATTGATGAAAACGCAACGCTATTGGTGCTCGAGCGTGTGACGTCACGGTGTTGTTCTGTTACCGCACTATTCGAACGGTTATTTCACAGTTGTTTTCTAAAGACGTTAAAATAAAATTTCTGGCAAAAAAATCATGTCAAGGCAAATCAGCTCGAAGCAGGCTTCGTGAAAGCAGATTCGCAAAACCTGCAAAAAATTGATATGTTTATGGTTTTTCAGTTCGTAAAACAAAGTGACAACTTCAGTGCTGCCGAGGTTAGAAATGCAAAAGCCGCAATACAAGTAAATTTATTGGTGAAAAATTACTTGATTGTTAGTCGCTACTCGTCCCAATAATTAAATATAATAAACGGATAACTAAAGTGATATATAAAATGATGAACTATTATTACAGGTCATCACGAGAATCGTACGGCGATCACGCAAAATAGGTTATGTATGTCTCAAAAGAAATGAAAATTTGGGGAAATGCATAATAAGGGTGGGGGTCAAAATAGCGAATGACCAAAATAGCGAATGGCTAAAATAGCGAATTTCATAATAAGTCTGAATCTAGAATGGCCATCATTATGTTTACTATTTCAGCCATTCGCTATTTTGATCCCCATCTTATTAAAATGCAATGAAAATAGCGAATGGTCAAGATGTCAAATGGCTGAAATAGCGAATTTCATAATAATGGCCATTCTATATTTAGACGTTCCTTATTTTGAAATTCGCTATTTTAGCCATTCGCTATTTTGACCTCCACCCACCGATAACTTGTCGTCGTGATTTTTATAAAACTATTATTAAAACACCGTCAAATTAAATAAAAATCAAGCTGCTGTACGTATTATGCCTATTATACGGGTTCGGCAATAACACCGTGACGTCACTGATCGGTTCGTGGAAAGTCGGGTGTTTCCTGCGCGTTCAAATAATTAATCAACGAACTGCATTTTAAAGTTGCTATAAATTTGCAAATATGGGGTATGGTAAAAAAAAAACAAGTTTATTTATAAATTCATATGCGCTCTAATCATTAGCAATGTTATCTAAACCGAGTAAAGAACCCAATTTGCTTCGAAAGACTTAATGGCGGGTGCCACCGTGCGACGCTAGCGCCCTCTATGACTTTTCAGAAATTTTGTTAACCATGGTTGATCATTCCGCAGGTTTTGTAATCTTATACGTAATAAAACAAAATATTCATAAAGGTTCTAGGATAAATTTGAAAGTAATCTAAAAAATGTCTTAATTTAAGTTTCTGTTTTGAATTTACACGAGGAAGCTACTTACGTATAATTGTAAATTTTTTTAAGAAAGGGCTAAATATTTCAAAATAATTTAAAGACGCTATAATCGCGTAATAGTGGCGCCCCCTTTTACATTTGCGAAAAAAAAACTAGAAATCTAGAAAATATATTTCAGTAATTCGAATTTACTTTGCAGATCTAAATAAGGATTCTACTATCGCGGCTAAATACCTGCTGAAATTATTCGATGAATGTCTAGAAAATTTCAAAATTGGTTAAGAGTTTTAAAAATTTAGTTCCAACTTTCTCCGCAAATCCAAATGAGGGCTCCACCGTCGCCCGATGATGACACTTTCAAAAAGAAAATCACAACAAATTTCCTTCTTGGTTTGTCGAGTAAACTGAAACTAAAACTAAAAAATATTTTTCTTTCCACGAATGTAATCGACGGCAACACAGTCACACAAGAGTGAGGTCCTCAGGAAACATTTGCAGAAAAAGAATTTTCTTTGTTGAACTTTTTTTTCGATTCATTGGGGTATGCATCATTAGAGAGTGAAATGCCTGAAGCAACAATTCATTAAGCGTCGTTAAGGAAAAGGATCTTCCTGATAGTAGGAGAAGGTCTCCCAGCGTCAAAGTATCACAGCAGCAAATCGAATCCTCCGCGAACCTGCAGCTTTTACGATAGAATCATGATTATTTGGCCTATACGCTAACGATCTTGCGGCACGCTTGCGCAATTACTTTCTTATCTAAAACTGGCATAACTGGATGCAGTCCATGACTAGTCGGTGTGCGCAGCTGCGACCGATGGTCTGACGAATATATATGCGATAGGACATAAATTCCGGTATATCTGTCTGTCGCCTGGGCAATGAGATGTTGCAGTTTTGCCGCACAACACTGTATGTATATACACAGCAACATCAGCGGCTTTTGCGATGTGCCTCATCTGTAATTATCCGATGTTCTTCACTCCTGGCATTACATTTTTTTCCTCGATCTTTCCACGAGCCGCACAGCCCCGTGATTAAATCATGCTCGACTGACCGCTTCAACGCTAGCTTATTACATGCACAGAGGCAAATCCTCTTCGATATCGACGTAGAAGAATAGTACTACGACGCATTATTGACTATCGAAGAAACAACGTTATATATCTATATAAAAGATGATTTACGAAGGTCCGGCGGTAAAAATACACAACGATGACTCGGTCAAACTTCGCCAATGTAGCATCACGGAAACACACATGTATATGGACGTCTTCCGGGACTTTCATGGTCACATACTTAACATATCCATATGTACCTGCAGCAGCCTTCTAATATTTTTTTTTCGTCATTCTCTTCTTACCTCGTGTAGCAAAATAGCATGGCAAATGATGCCGAGAGTTCGAGCAGCTAAGATCCAGTGAAATGCGAGGCTGGCGAGGTTAGCAAGGCTGCCATGTGGACGCCTTTATGGTTATGGTGTCGATTGTGCTCTCTGGAAAGTCGGGGACGATCGGTAACCTGAGAAGTCGTGTCTGTAAGCCTAAGACTCGTGTATATGTATATATCTATGCAGCTATGAGTGAAGAAGCGCGATTCGCCCTCCGTACATGCTGTACGGTTATTAAATACGGGGTTATGCAATTGGCAAAAGGAGTTCCAAAGGACGCACATTATGACACGAACAGCGCGCGCCACTAGGTGGGCAGCGTATGAAACAGTGTTGAGATCGTGAGGATTCTTGGTGAATCTCATCTTCGCGCGTTCTTGGGCCAAAGTGTTTGCTGTTGGCTGTGTAGTAGAAGTATATGCGCTTGACACGAAGCGCTAGACGACTGCAGCATGTGCTCATCCGCCTGTCGTTTGCTACTCTCTGTACCGATTTCTGAGCTCACGAACCACCCGCGGTGTCCTCATGCACGGAGACCGTGATATTCCAACAGCGCTATGGAGCAGGAGTACAGTCTCCGTCGAGTCAGACCCAGCTCGAAAGTTCTCTTACGCATCCATTGGAATGCAAATTAGATATAATATCACGAGCCCACAGTCTAATGCACCTACTCTCTTATAAGTCGAGACGTCTCATTGCTCATCCTTGTCGTTAGGGATATATACATTTTTATTGAATATTCAAATTTCGCGCCTGTGTAAAAAAAGAAAATGGAAGGATTAAGGTAGTCCTTGCGCATTAACCTTTCTGAACTTTAAGACTTAACTTTTTTTTATATAATAATTGAATCCCTTCGAAATGCGATTGCAAAGTTTCAAGCTGGGTTATCGACTAAATTACCGAGAAAATAAATATTTAAAAAAGAATTCTTATGCACGGGCGCTTATGGGAAACTAACCGATTTCGTACTTCGGAACGAAAATTAACATGTATAAACTGAACTTTTATACAATATCAAATGTGCTATGGATTCCTTAGAGTGTCACGATTCCGTATAAAATATAAAAAAGGGATGTTATCGAAGTATTTGGGTGTAATTCCAACGTCAAACACAACATCGCCACTCAGAAGTTACGGATAACCGGATGTAGCGGATGATGATAGAAATCAACATAACCTCCAGTGTCAACCGGCGCCGTATCAACCTTGATTTCAGCGACCCGATTTTTCGTGGCGGTTGTAGTCGTGGCGCAAAAATTAGATTATCTATCTACTTTCCTTTTGTTTCGTGTCACAAATTTTATCTTTAAAACGACCAAATTTAGCTCTGACCGCGTTATGATACAATACCACTACGCGTTCAAGCGAGATTCTGATGAGATATTTTAGTTAATACAATTTATGTTTTTTAAGTTTACGAAGCATCTACAAATGCGCTTTTATTCTCACTGCGATTAATTGAATGTGTAGATATATAAAAATGTTAGCATTTACAGAATTTTCGGAACAGTGCGTCAATTGACTAGTATGGGTCGCAAGGACTACCTTAATATTTTAACTTACATATGTCATGGTTTGCTACTTTGGAGGAATAACTACTTTTTCAAAATACTACGGGAGGATATTACATTTTTATTCTCAGGTTTAGTACAAAAATTATGGAAGAGTTTGACAAATAGTGGTTTTAATTAGGAATGCATGATAAATTTTAATTTTATTAACGGAATATCATTTGCACGTAAAAATTGGAAATTTTTTCTCCGTAAGAACCGTTTTTTTTTACTTTTTGCTTCCTTATTGAGGAAGCTTTGTTTTCGTGATAAAATTTTTTTCGCGATTTTCATGTCAGGACACTCAGAATGGTCCAATACGTCGAGAATAGTGGTTTGTCGCAAGTGGTCTGTCATGTAACAACGCTTGGGATTGTAGTTGACTATTCAACTACCGGTTGAAAATTCAAATTTTACAGCATTTTGAAAATTTTGAAATTTTCGTTTTCACGCTATAACGTTCGCAATTTAAGAGATATCGGGCTGAAATTTTGTACATAAATGGACTACCATCAAAATATGATGTGTACCAAATTTGGCGAGAATCTATAGGGTGGTTATAATTTTATTGCCATTTCAAATTTTTTAAAAATGTCTAATGACTTCATCTCCTGTAAATTTTGAGATATCCGACTGCAATTTTCGACATGATTTCACGATTATTAATTGTTAATATTGAATTTAGTCAAAGGAATTATCAATATGTCGGTAAATTTCGATTTTGGTGTATAAAAAAAATGGCGTCGCGAAAAAAAAAAATTTTAATTTATTACAGATTTATCTTAAATTTTGTTTACATATGGACTATCATCGAAAAACATTTGCGTGCAAATTTGACACAGATCTGTCCATCCGTTCAAATTTTATGGCATTTTGATTTTTTCGAAAAATCTCATTCTCGCGCTGGCTTGTGCAAATTATGAGATACCGCGTTCTTATTTGGACCACATATGGACTACCATGGTATAAGGTTTTAGTACAAATTTGAGAAAAATCGGTTACACGGTTAAAATTATTCGACATTTTGAATTTTTGGAAAAATGTCTAGAGCATAAACAAGCCTGCAAAGTAAAACTTTGCAAATTCTTTCCTCATTTTTTCCGCTTATTACAAAGCTTCGTCTATGAGGAAGCCAAAATCCATTACATACTTCCTCCTAGCGGTAGCTTTGTAAAAAGCAAAAAAAAAAAAATGAGGAAGCAATTTGGAAAGTTTTACTTTTCGATTAAGCAAAGAATCCGACTTCCTTTAGATACACCTTTGCATTTCTCCGTTGAGACATCTCATGCCTATCGTTGCCGTCAGGAATCTACAAATTATTGTGACGTATTCAAATCCAACGCCAATTTACAAAATAAAGGAACTATATCGGGGATTCTATTTCATTCCAGCCCCCTCCAGACTTCAATGTCTCGGATCTTTTTCCGATTCGAGTACTTGGTCGATCCAAATTTTTGATATATGTATGTCCACGATGGCATCAATTGTTGCAGAGTTACAAGTTAACGAAGACTTCGACTAGTTTTTTTTTTTTTTTTTTGAAGCCCCATTATCTCTAAAATACCTAATCAAAACGCAAAAGTACTAAGGATCTTTTTTATAGTTATTTTCATCGACTTTACGAAAAAATGTACTACGCGTGGGCGAACAAAGATGTGCGAGATACGAAAATCAGGCATTCGTACCTGTTTTGCAAAATTACACCATTGCAGTGAAACAATTTTGGCTGAAAATAGTGTGAACTTTAGCACGGGAAAAAAATGTCGAAGAGAAAAAAAAGTGATTTTTTTTTTCTGAATATATCCTAAATAAAAACTTTCATTACGCTCTTGTAATTGAATAATTTTTATGCATTTATTTATATTCTATTTTGTTTACTTTATTTTATAGTATCCAAAAACCGTATTTCTCCATTTGGAGAATAACAGAGTCTTATGGAAAAAAGTTCGTAGAATCTGAAAAAAAAAAATTCAGATTTAGAAAAATGTCAGAATTGCAAAAAAATCAATTTTAACAATTGCAAGTCGTTTTTTTTACGCAAGATATAGAAAATCAAGTTATGACATTTTTTTTTCGTATAGTTCATGAAAATAATTATAAAAAAGATCCTTAGCACTTTTGCGTTTTGATTAGGCATTTTCGAGATAACAGAGCTTCAAGAATGATTATATTAGGGTGTTTCACTAGTTATTAAAATTATTCATGAAAAACGGTGGTATACAAAGATGGAGAATAAAATATCTTTCTCCAACCTCTATTATAATTCATAATAATTTGCAGCTGCTTCTCACAAAATGTTAGACCTGGGGATCAAATTCGAAAGATACTTTAATGGAGATAATATAATTTTGTGTATGTACCACTACTCGAATTTGATCGACAGTTCGCCACTTTTCGTGAGCATAAATTACGCAGAATTAAATAATTTTTAATTATCATCGAAGGTGAAAATAAAACATAACATTTTATCATTTTTCTGTAATTAAAAGATGTTATGCAATTTTTTTCTAATTTTCAAAATCGCACGAATATTTTTAGGAAACATTGAGTGAATATAAAAATGGTAATGAAGCACATAGCATTTTTTGCCACGACACATAACGTATATAAATGATTTTACCGTCAGTACACTTAATTTTCAGAAGATGGATCAACGATTCAAAAAATTTTGAAGCAGCTTTAAAATTTGTATTTTTTCTTCACAAACACCGTCTAAAAAAAAGAAACCAAATTTGCGGAATTCCGAGTCTCTTTCTAGAGACAAAAGTATTCACTTGCACACAACAACATTTCACAATGTATCTTTAAGGTGTGCGTTGAGAAAACGAAATGCATTATATTATCCGTCTTTACGATGATAAGGAAATTGACTGTGGTTGCAATCGATGCTACTACCACTCTATACACAAATGACACTTTCGTGCATTATTGTCGCTATATAATAACTCATTATACCCGGAGGATTGCTTTTACTGTAATTCTTTACGGCTTACGCAATGATCCAGCCGTCTGCACGGATTGTGTAGAGAGACGACCTAGACATTGCCGTCGCCCTCTGATGAAACCTACGTCCGCATCCCGGCCGTTTTTCCGTTTTTTTTTTTTTTTTTTCGTTCCTAATCATTCGATCGAAGCCTCGAGTGACTGATGTTGAGAAGTTGCATTTCCGGTTGATTCAGGACTGTAAGACCTCAAGGTATCTTTTTGAGATATGCGGTTAGTATACTGCAAACAATAGTCCAGTCATACACAGGAATGACGTCGTCCTCCAGTTGTTCATAAAATGGTGGAGGTAAAGGATAACGCCAGAAAATACATTTCCGGTTCCTTGATTCATGATAATTAAATCAAGGAATTACATTTAATTAAATACATTTTTTTTATTGAACGGTGGAAAAATTGTAATGTTTTTTTAAATTTTTGTTTCGAATTATTCAATGAAAGACTCGTGTTACTGATTTTGAGAAGTTGTATTTCCGGTTGATTCAGGACTGTAAGACCTCAAGGTATCTTTTTGAGATATGCGGTTAGTATACTGCAAACAATAGTGCAGTCATACACAAGAATGACGTCGTCCTCCAGTTGTTCATAAAATGGTGGAGGTAAAGGATGACGCCAGAAAATACATGGCCGGTTCCACCGAGAGAAAAAGTTTCATTGATTCACGGAAATCTTTGCCAATCGAATGAAATACTTGAATTTCAATACTATCTTTTCTTTGAATGATCTCAAACTCAATGAAAAGTAGTGGCATTGATTCGAAGAAATATTTCTTTAAACCAATGAACGTTTTTCATTGATTTCAAAGATATCGTCTCTGATTCAATGAAACCTGTTTCTTACCAGCTCAAAATTTAAAAACCTATTTTTTCCTGAAGTACGCGGCAGATAAAGCTCAAATTTTGTGAGTATGTAAGGAAGTACGGCAGAAATAGGCTAAGCTTCTGGCTCCTCGAAACTCGAAGCCGTTCGTCCGGGAGAACCGGAAAACTAAAAAGTGAGGTTAGGTGCGAGAGAGAGATCAATGAAAACGTTTCTTTGAACCAATGAAAACGTCTCTTTAAAACAATGAAACTGTTTCTTTATTATATGGTCACTAAGTAAATCTTTATTTACAGGCAATGAAATGTTCTCTTTGAAATTCAAATGCACTATTTCATTGAAATCAAAGAAATATTTCGTTGAAATCAATGAAAAAAAACCAATCCACCCATTTCTTTGGCGTCAATGAAATCTTTTCTCTCGGTTTCCTTGATTTATGATAACTAAATCAAGAAATTAAATTTAATTAAAGTAACATTTTTTTATTGTACGGTGGAAAACTGGTAATATTTATTTATTTTCGTTTCTAACTATTCAATGAAAGACACGTATTACTGATTTTGAGAAGTTGAATTTCCGGTTGATTTAGGAGTGTAAGAACTTTAGGTTTGTTTTTAGATATGCGGTTAGTACGCTGCAGAAAATGCATTTCCAGTTCCATGAATTATGAAAATTTAGCAGGTGCAAAAAAATTATCGCGAGGAAATTGTATTTTTTTTTTAATTTCTAATTATTCGGTCAAGAACTCGTGTGTTTGGCTTTGATAAGCTGCATTTCCAGTTGATTCAGAACTGTAAGACCTCCGGGTATCTTTTTGAGATATGCGGTTAGTATACTGCAAACAATAGTACAGGAATGACGTCGTCCTTCAGTCGTTCATAAAATGGTGGGGTTAAAGGACAATGCTAGAAGGTGCATTTCCGGTTCCTTGAATTATGAAAATTTAAGAGAAGGTTAAAATATTTTTATTATACAGCGCTAAAATTGTAATATTTTTTTATTGTTATTTCTAATTATTCAATGAAAGGCTCGTGTAACTGATTTTGACAAGATGCATTGCCGGTTAATTTAGGATCGTATGACCTCCAGGTTTTTTTTTAGATATGAAGCATTCTCTGTCAATTCAGCCACTTTTTTTTCGACCCTCTCCGATTTGCCCTGTAATTGATTATATGAATGTACCACTAAAAGACAGTCTATGTGAATTTTTTCAAATTTAAAAAAATAATTTTTCAGAAAATGGCTTTTTTATTCAAGTGCCAATATCTCAGAATTTTGAAGTTACTGAAAAAAAATGTCTGCACATAAAAGTTGTCGTTTATTGTTCGCTTTCGAGCGGAATATTCCAAATAATTGTCACGCTCCTGTGAGTATGATTTTTTTCCGAAAAATGGAGGAATTATTTTTTAATTAAAAAAAGGATATTTTTTTTTTTCACTGAAAAAATTACAGAGTATTGCTACATGACTGTTGATATCACAAAAAAATCGCCAGAGTGGCACCGATCGATCTTCTGGTATTAAAAAATGCATTTGTGTGAAAGTTCCGAAAAACGGGGGCATTATTATTTTTTTGATAAAAAAAAGGTTACTTTTTTTTGGCTAATAAAATTACAGAGTATTCTTGCATGACTGTAGATATTGCAAAAAAATCATCAGAGTGGTACGGATCGAGCTTACGGTATTAAAAAAAATTATTCGTGTGGAAGTTTCGAAAAACGGGAGAATTATTTTTATTATACCGGAAGCTCGATCCGTACCACTCTGATGATTTTTTTGCAATATCTACAGTCATACAAGAATACTCTGTAATTTTATTAGCCAAAAAAAAGTAACCTTTTTTTTTATCAAAAAAATAATAATGCCCCCGTTTTTCGGAACTTTCACACAAATGCATTTTTTAATACCAGAAGATCGATCGGTGCCGCTCTGGCGATTTTTTTGTGATATCAACAGTCATGTAGCAATACTCTGTAATTTTTTCAGTAAAAAAATATCCTTTTTTTAATTAAAAAATAATTCCTCCATTTTTCGGAAAAAAATCATATTCACAGGAACGTGACAATTATTTGGAATATTCCGCTCGAAAGCTAATAATAAACAACAACTTTTATGTGCTGACATTTTTTTTCAGTAACTTCAAAATTCTGAGATATTTGCACTTGAATAAAAAAGCCATTTTCTGACAAATTATGTTAAAAAATCTGAAAAAATTCACATAGAGTGTCCTTTTGTGGTATATTCATATAACCAATTACAGGGCAAATCGGAGAGGGTCGAAAAAAAAGTGGCTGAATTGACTGAGAATGCTACATACGTGGTTAGCATGCTGCAAACAATAGTGCAGTCATACACAGGAATGACGTCGTCCTCTAGTAGTTCATAAAATGGTGGGGATAAAGGACAATGCTAGAAGATGTACTTCTGGTTCCTTGAGTTATGAAAATTTAAGAGGAGATTAGCATTTTTTTATTATTCGATGGAAATATAGTAATATTTTTTTTCCTTTTCTAATTATTCGATCAATGCCTCGACTGACTGACGTCGAGAAGTTGCATTTCCGGTTGATTCAGAACTGTAAAACCACAAGGTATTTTTTTCTTTTTTTTAGATATGCGTTTAGCATTCTGCAAACAATACTGCAGTCATTCATAACGTCAGAAAATGTATTTCCGGTTTCTTGTTTCATGAAAATTAAGGAGATTAAAAAATTTCTATTACAATGACAATTGAATTTGCATTTATGAATATGGCGAAATATTAAAAATATTTTCGTCTTCGTTTCTACTTATTCGATCAAAGGCTCGAGTGACTGACGTTGACAAGTTGCATTTCCGGTTAATCAACTGTAAGACTTACAGGTATTCTTTTTTCTTTTAGATATGCGGTTAATATCCTGCAAACAATAGTGCAGGTCATACACAGGAATGACGTCGTCCTCCAGTAGTTTATAAAATGGTGGGGGTAAAAGGATAACCCCAGAAAATACATTTCCGGTTCCTTGATTTATGATAATTAAGGAGGAGATTAAAAAATTTGCACTGCAATGATACTTGAATTTGCATTTATGGGTATGGCGGAAAAATTCTAATATCATAGATGCGATGATGACGGGTTACGACGGATTTTTCCGAAGATGCACTGGTCAGATGAAGTGCATTGTGAGGAGGGCAGGGATGACCCCTTTCACTGCACCACGTTGCTACGGCCGGTGTATATAAAGAGCCTCGCCTCTGACGAAGAGGCACAAGTACCAACCCATCTGCATCTCAAGTTATCCTCCCGGGTGTCACGTGTTGAGATTATGTATACTGTTAAGGTAAGTGGCATCTGCTGCTGGAGACTCCGAGTGAACATCGACACAATCAATTGGCTGTGAATCATTTTTTTCTTCATTTTGTATTCATGACACTATCTAATTTTTCTCATTGTGAATTTACGCAAGAGTGCTTTTTCGTGAACTCAATAAATCAAACTGTTTGTTATTCGCGTGCTGCAAATAACATTGTCGTGATTTTGAAAATATAGTCAGAAGTATTCGCGGTTAAATTTTGAAAAAAAAAATTTGCAAGAATTTGATGTATAATTGATTTTTTTTTTAATTTAAGGCCGAATGAATTTTTTACGGCCATTTATCAAAATTTTATAATTGCCATCGAAAATCCAAATTTGTATTTTTAAGTACAAACATTCAGACAAGTTCTGTGAAACAATTTTCGGTAGGGTTGAAATTTAAAGTGTTAACAAAATTGTTTGTCAAAACCAATAAAATATAAAATAAGAATATCATTTTGTACACTGTATAACATTTTTCAAAACCGAGAGATACGCCTTTTAAAAAAATGTCGTTTGGCCAAAACAGAAAATATCCAATGGCAAATTTGTTCCGTATATTCCACGAATTTTTCGCCTCAAAAGTTATATTTTCCATAACCTAAAATTGCTCGTTCGGAAAAAAAAATAATTGTAAAAAAAAAAGATTAAATGTCATTATTTTGTGCATTTCTGTAATTATTTATAAATGAGAATGCGAGTCCTTAGCATCACGTCTTCCATAACACAGAATCGCTCATTCATATTTAAAAATCGTTAAAAAAACAATGATAGTCAAATTTCAACGTCATTCTGGATATTCGATAGCTCTTTTGAACTCACTGGGAAAAAAGCAACACGTGACCTTCTAGCATCATGTTTTTTGTCATCCAGAGTCATTTATGTATATAAAAAATTCGATATAAAAAAAATAATAATCGAATGACAACGCCATTTTAGATATTCGATAGCCCTTCTAAGCTTACCTACCAAAGCGAACACATTCGCCTCTAGCATCGCATTTTTCGTAACTGAGAGTCACCCCTTACAAAAAGAAATAATTTGTGAAAAAAAAAATCGATCGACACAATTTTCTATATTTGACAGCTTTTCTGATCTCATCCATAAACGGAAACGTGAGCGGCTCTAGCATCACATGTTTCATAACTGAGAGTCGCTTATTGCAAAAATAAATTTCCTCAGAAAAAATTTGCGCGAAAAAAAATTTTGTGTAAAAATAAATTTTCTGAAAAAAAAAGTGTAAAAATAAATTTTCTAAAAAAAATTTTTGTGTGAATATAAATTTTCTGAAAAAAAAAAAATTTTGTAAAAATAAATTTTCTGAAAAAAAAATTTTGTGTAAAAATAAATTTTCTGAAAAAAAAATTTTGTGTAAAAATAAATTTTCTGCAAAAAAAATTTTGTGTAAAAATTAATTTTCTAAAAAAAAAAAATTTTTTGTGTAAAAATAAATTTTCTGAAAAAAATTTTTGTGTAAATTAAATATTCTGAAGAAACAAATTTTGTGGAAAAATAAATTTTCTGAAAAAAAAAAGAAAATATCAATTGACATAATTTTCTCTATTCGACAGCTTTTCTGACCTAATCTATAAACGGCAACGTGAACGCTTCAAGCATTGCATTTTTCATAACTGAGAATCACACCTTAAATTTAAAAAAAATTATTTGTGAAAAAAGACAAGATCAATTGACACAATTTTCTATATTCGACAGTTTTTCTGACCTTATCTATAAACGGTAACGTGAGCGCCTCTAGCATCGCATCTTTCATAACCGAGAGTGAAGCTCATCACGCTTCACAGAGATGCGCGTTGTGCTCCAACAGTAGAGTGTCATCATTGAGTTGTTTTGTCTCCCCGCAATTCGTAATAATTCCTCTCCTCGCAACGTTTATAAATAATATTTTTGCCGCGAATTGTAATCTTGATAATAGTTTCTCGTTTATCCCGTACGAGAGCGGTGAGCGATCAATTAGTATATATCCACAATAACTACTCATCTACCGAGTCGAAGGATACGGCGTTCAAGTACGAATCAAATGAGCGCCGCAAAGGTCTTTTCACATTGCTCATAACAATTGTTGTTGTCATAATAAACAGAGGTGTGTAAATTTATTCATTAAATCCTATCACTCGTCAATCTTGGCTCATTCTCTCTTCCTGCTGTTTTAACCTCTAGAAACAAAAACTTTGTTTATCAAATGAATTTCAAGCGCTGGTCGCGTCTAGAGCCACGGAAAACGTTTGACGTTTTGCTCGTTGAGAGTTTGACGCTGTTTTACAGTCATTACAGCAGCACATTTCATAACGTCACTTGCCACTGACGTAATATCTCTCTCGGCTGCATCTTCTCTGATGTTGGATGGTTATAAGCGAGCATTATCATCTTATTCAAGTGCCCTTTGTGCCGGCATGCACTCCACATAGTCAACCAGCTGACTCCGTGCCTTCAGGCAAGAGCTACGACGACTTTCACGACTCTTTCAAGTTCCAAATAGCTCTCGTTGCCCCCAGATGCGCCCGAGTCCTCGGAATCACAGATTCTCTCAACTAACCTCCACGACGTCTTTGAATCTCTCATTCGACACGCCTTCTGCGCATTCATACATTGTAACGCAACCATGTAGTACCAAGCTTGATCGTTACGTGCCGCAACATGCTCATTTATCGTTGTGGTCTTCGGGCGATTAGCTCGCGTGTCCAGAGATCACTCACGAGGCTAATACATAAATGAAAAAGTCTTGGTAACAATTGAGAAACACTTGGAACTAAAAAAAAATTACCATTTGGACACTTCAAGACATTTAGTTATTTCACAGCATTTGTCATTTACAATAGGATATCAGTGTAATTTTGATAAAATATGATATTGTTATACAAAAATACGAAAAGTATAAATTAGGCAGTTTTCAAAACACAGTTCAGTTTAATAAATAATAGTAATAATAATGCATTGGGTTATGAGGAAAACATGCTCTTTTTTGGTTACCTTTGAAGACCTATAGAACAGTTGTTCTGATTGGCTCACTCACTTTAAAAACACTTTTGAGAATGCATGTACGACCATTTTGAGAAAATTTGATTAATGTGAAAGTTCATTAAAATGCATCTTGCACTATTTTTATTACGAGAAAATACTGGTCGTTGATGGGTTTAAATTCTTTGGAAAACGTATATAGCCTTGATTGACTGGTAAACTTAGTTCGATACATCGATTCTTGAAATTTTGCCGCCAAATATAAAAGACCTAACCTATCACTGTTCGATCGGTGCCAATAGGAAAGACAAGACTGATCAAAAGTTGGATACAATATCTTGGTTCTATTATTAAAAGGTTTAATAAGTTAATGTCTGTACTCGGTAGTATGGTCAATTTTGAAAAATTATTTCATTTCGAAGCAATAATAATACACAATTTTACATGTAATTACTTAAATTTATATCATATTCAATTCATATCATGAACTATAAAGTATTAAGCCAGGTCTAACTTTTACTCTGCTTACTTAACCGGTATAAATTTTTTCAACGTAAACATAACTCATAACATGTATAATAGACATCAAATAAATTGCTGTAAATGCACGATCGACAATTAATTTTCAAATCGTCGATTCTTCCACAAATTTCCCATATTTGCGGACTACCGGTCCAATCCAATTAGTTACCAGAAAGAAAAACACACACATTGAATTCTATGCTCGCGGACCGATCGCTGGCACCAAATCCAAATTTTTAATTAAAACCTCGGTAACCCGAGATTTTTCCATTATCATTTTATTCGTTAGAATCTCCCGAACATGTTAGGCTTTACTTTTTATCTCCATCTAATCGCAAAATATAATTAAAATTGAATAAAAGTGCGATCATAACTCCTATTCCGTAAGAGTCCATGTTAAATCTTTCAACTTTGGATTTACTTATTTCACGTAAACACGCGGTAACCTTGCTTGAGTTTTTGCACACACACTCGTCAATCCATTACACGCAATATATTAAAAATTCAGTAATGTATGTAATAATTAAGTTCATGACAATATTACCATAATCGTTGTTTGCTGTTGCAGGTGTTGGTGGCGGTCGCCCTCTGCGCGACGGGGACGCTCGCAGCGCCTCAGCGTGGCGGCGGTGGCTCTGAAAAGGACGCAGTTATTACGTCCCAGCAGCTCGAAGTTAATTTCGACGGCAATTACGTAAACAAGTGAGTGTCTTAAAGTTATAATTGTTTGCTCCACTTGGATTGTGGCAACAGAAGCGCAACGAACAATCCTAGTTGGAAAATAATTGGCAAACAGCGAGTGTGATAATATTTTTCATTTTCCTCGTAGCTTCGAGACCAGCAATGGAATCAGCCATCAGGAGTCAGGACAGCCTAAACAAGTGGACGGTGAGACACCAGTTGTGTCCCAAGGATCCAGTTCTCATACTGCACCCGATGGCACTAACATTCAGCTAACCTGGACTGCTGATGAAAATGGCTTCCAGGCTCAGGGAGCTCACATTCCGACCGCTCCCCCAATTCCCCCAGAAATCCAGAGGGCGCTCGAATGGAACGCGGCTCACCCTGAGGAGGATGATGGTGGCCAACCTGGCAGACCACCAGCGAGAGGCAATTAAATTGTTTTTAATTTTCGTTTTTTGTGATCATAATTAATACTCATAACATTTTTATTGTCTTATAATTTTCGTTTTCTCTTATCAGAAATAATATTCATAATATTTTTATTGTTTTTAATTGTCGTTTTCTGTGTTCAGAATTAATATTAATATTTTTAAATTTATTTATCAGGTTAAACAACGCAAAAAAGAAAGAATTTCGTGACCTGACCAAAAGAAGCCGGCCTGCTATGGATAAAACCGACCCTGAGATGATCTTCAACGATTCCTCTCTCCTCTTCTCATGAAAACAACGAAAAGAAACACACAAACTAAAAATACAATAGTCTGGTATATTAATATAGAGAATATACGATTACCGATCCGCGAGACCCAACCGGCATAAATAACTCTGCATATTAATATATAACATAAGACACCGAGAGAATGGTTATGTTTCTCGGTACGGAAAATGAAAACAAAAAAAAAACGAGAGTTGATAAGAAAAGACAAAAAAAAATAATGAAGAAATGATCGAGGGACCGTTTTTTATTTCTTTCGTAAAACGGTTCCGCGGTGGTCCCTGCCAGTGCGAGGTGATATATACATGATGACATAGTACAGATTATACGCGAGGATTATTTTTATCGAACCTACGTGTCGCTTAGGTGTATCACTCGCCTTGTGATTTTTGTATGTAAATAAAGAATTACACCGAAATATTACCTGGTGAATTATTCGTCTCTATATTTTATTTCCTAATCCTTCATTTTTTTTAAATATAATAAGTTATGTATTATGTATGCATGTATAATAAGTTATGATGTAGGAATACTGAAAACAAAATTTCGTGTTCAGAGATTCGTTTGGGAATTGAAAATTGTCTATTCAGAGGCATTGGAAAAATTTATGCCGTGGTATATACGTTTGCATGAAGTAATGCATCGCAACTGCCAGTAGATTAGTATGTATAGACTGGCGCAACATCTGGATTCGTAAGTGCAGCGACATTTACGATCAGGCACGTTTGTAGAGCTCCTGGTGTTTCGTCCTGAAAAGCCCACGCGGCTTCATACGAGAGAGAAAGTATTGGATGCACCAGGCAGAGGTGCAGCAGCGTCTCTAGATAGGACATCGCGGGTCGACGAGCCTTGGCTAGGGTCAGGTCGGGTCAGGATGCTCCTGATCAGAGTAAAATGCGAGGCTCCAATTTATCCGATTTAGCTTGTCTGTATTCTGAGCTATTCTTAGGCCTTTGGGTATACAATCAGATTTTTTTTTCAAGTGAAATACCAAGAGAGATATTTTAAGGGGTTAGGCCACTCTAGAATTTTCGAAAAATCGATTTTTTTTCTCCTTGGAAATGACTCATTAGGGTTTCTAGAATGCTGTCCCAAAAGATTATTGCAGGCAAAAATTTTTAAATGCCCCATTTTAGAATTTTAATGGGAGGCCGCCCGGTTAGCAGGGAACCTCTCTTGTGTGCGCTTCGGTAAAGGTACTGAGAAGGGTCAAAGCAGATATACGGCAGATAAACGCGTTTATCTCAAAACTACTCTTTTCAAGTTGGCCGGAAACATAACTCAAAAAGTTTACCACCGATTTATTTGAAATTTTGGATATATTTTCAAAAATACATTATCTACAAAAGTACGTAGGATTTTTTTTTTAAGTTGCATAGTTTTTTTGTTATTGATAATTTTCGAACGATTTTTAGGCCAAATTTTTTGAGCTTTCACTTTAGATGCTCGCCATTTTGTCAAAAATGCCTGTATCGAAAAAATTCTACGTACTTCTCTAGCTACTGTTATGTATAAGTGAAAACCGTTAAAAAACTTATCATAATTAAAAAATTACAGAAGGTGTGTGTCCGGCCGTGGATTCCAAAAAAAAAAGAGATGTCATCGCAACAACGCTGTACAGCCGCCATTTTTAAATTAATTACTATGAAAAAATTACTATATACAGTTAATTATATGTATAATAAATACCCTTTCTCAAAAAATCGATGTCTCTAATAGTTTTTCTGAAAAAAAATCCCAAAAAAGCCTTTTTTGTGGCCCTCTAGAGTGGCCTAACCCCTTAAGGTAGTCATTACTCATTAAGCTGAGGTCAAATAAGTTTTCGAAAAATGGGAGGGAATTGCAAACACTTTTCGCCAATATAAAAACAAGGATGCAGAGTAGAACCTTGCACATTGGTTCATTATTTTTCGCTTTTTACAATGCTTCCTCTATGAGGAAGCCAAAATTGAATAACATACTTCCTCATAGAGGTAGCTTTGTAAAAAGTGAAAAATAATGAGAAAGCAATATGCAAGGTTCTACTTTACATCCTGTTTTTCTGTAGAACACGATAGAAACCGGTGTTTTCCGAAATTTCATTGGGAAGCAAGGAAATGGCGAGTTTATACAATATAAATCGCTACTTTTCGCAATATATCCTGTAAAAAATCGCTATGAAAATATGGTATTGTTTATCATTTCTCGGCTATATCTGACGTATTTTTTCTGTTAATTATAAATCTGATACTCATTTAACTCCCAACTCAATATTTGATATCAAAATTCGTATCGCAGAAAAAAAAATCAAAAAATTAAAAAAATCAAAACCTCATAAAATTTTAACGTTTCAACCGATCGTAACCAAATTCAACAGGGATCATCGGTGTATGAAAGCTCACATTGATACCAATTTTGAGCTTAATATCTCGAACATTTAAAGAGTTATCGCGTTAATAAACATTTTCGAAAAAATTCAAAAACGTTTGAAAAATTAACGGTCATGGGGATTTTAACAAATATTCGTATGAACGATGAGGATTGACCCCTCTATCCATGGTGTAAATTGCAGCTCGATATCTCGAGGCGTTCCCGAGTTATAAAGGTTTACATTTTTCGAGCATGTAACATACATACGGGGCATTCCACCCCGTTTCGACCTGGATTTGACCTCGACCTTCCCGATTTAGCTCATTATTTTTTACAGGCTTAGTTAGACCCCAATTGCACTAATTTTTATTTTTTATTTTTTTAAGACCATTTTTTTTAAATATATTTTTAAAGTGACATAGAAAACCCCATAATTTAAAAATCTGATAAAATTCTGAAAAATACTTTGTTCAATAACAAAATTAGCTAGCTTATAGTCAGAGTGGGGAAGATTTTCCTTCTTATAGTTTTTAAGCTTTTTTTATTTAAAAAAATTATTAAAAAATAGAGAAAATAATTAATCTACTACAGGCAATTGGTCAAATGTTTATTTATGTAAAACCGAATTTTTCAGAATTTTTCAGATTTTTTGGAAATTGTTCAGATTTTTCCGAACTATGCGAATTTTTTTAAAATATTTTTTTAAAGTGACATATAAAACCCCATAATTTAAAAATCTGAAAAAATTCTGAAAAATACTTTATTCAATAACAAAATTATCTAGCTTATAGTCAAAGTGGGGAGATTTTTCTTCTTATAGTTTTTAACCTATAAGAAAAAACATCTTACCCACATTTCTTCTTATAGTTTTTAAACTATAAGAAGAAAAAACTTCCCCACTTTGACTATAAGCTAGATAATTTTGTTATTGAATAAAGTATTTTTCAGAATTTTATCGGACTTTTAAATTATGGGTTTTTTTTTGTCACTTAAAAAAAATATTTAAAAAAAATTTAGGCATGGTTCGGAAAAATCTGAACAATTTCCTAAAAATCTGAAAAAATTCTGAAAGATTCGGTTTTACATAAATAAACATTTGACCAATCGCCTATAGTAGATTAATTATTTTTTCTATTTTTTAATAATTTTTTTAAATAAAAAAAGCTTACAAACTATAAGAGGAAAAATCTTCTCCACTTTGACTATAAGCTAGATAATTTTGTTATTGAACAAAGTATTTTTCAGAATTTTATCAGATTTTTAAATTATGGGGTTTTCTATGTCACTTTAAAAATATATTTAAAAACAATGGACTTAAAAAAAAAAAAAAATTGTGCAGTTGAGGGTCCAACTAAGCCTGTAAAAAATAATGAGCCAAATCGGAGAGGTCGAGGTCAAATCCAGGTTGAAACGGGGTGGACTGCCCCATACACACACACATGTACATGTACAGACATTTTTTGGACCATTCTGAGTGCACTGACATGAAAATCTCGAAAAAAAAAATTTTCACGAAAACAAAAAATTTCCAATAAGCTATGTTCATGCGAAGCCGTTCTATTCGTGCTGTGATTGACTGTGGCCAGACACTGGAAATTTTTGTCACAGAATTCAATTAAAAGCGCCGTAGTATACGGCAGTTGCGCCCTGCTTGTATTCTACAGCAATTAAAAAAAATTTAAGCAAAATAAAAAGAAATAAACTTGGTGCACATGTTTAAAAATTTGGTGCCAATTTTCCTTGGCATTAAAGTTTTTCATTCTCAAGTGCAGAATGTTAGAAATCTAAAAGAACCTGAAAAACTGAGAATTCCAGAAATGTTTCACAGTATTTTATGAAGAATCGTACGTGGCGATGATTGTGCCCTTCACTAACCCTTTAATTGCCATCGTAGCATATTTGCTACTTTACAGGAACAGCGATTTAAGAGGTGACACCACTCCAGGTGCACCTAGTTTAAATCCAGTTTAATAAAAATGGTGCACATTTGAAAAAAAAAATTTCGATTCTGATATTTCTACTACAGGCTCTCATGGTCGCTATTTTGAATTTTTTTTTTGTATTTCAATAATTGTTTAATCAAGTTCTTTAAACGAATTTTTCATTTCGAGTGGTGTTACTCCTTTAAAAAAAATGCTGTGATATAAACGGGACACTTTTTTACAAAAGAGAAATGCATTTTCACGTAAAATATAAAAAAAAAGTTTCTGAAATATTCTATTTCACAACTAAAGAGTCCCAAACGAGTTTCAGAGAAAATGTCAAACACTTCCCGATGGACTAAAAATCGAAAACAAATGAAGCATATAAAAGGTGCTGAAACGATCGATTTTGCATAACAGTAATTCGAAATGTTATTAACAAATTGAAGAATAAAAAAATTGTTGAATAAATCACTCGACAAACTAACTTTCTTTTTTAAATAAAAATGAGTTGTCAATTGTTCCGAATACATTTGAATTTTTTGAGAACTTTTTTTGAGAAAAAAAGGTTACTTTTTTTTGGCTAATAAAATTACAGAGTATTCTTGCATGACTGTAGATATTGCAAAAAAATCATCAGAGTGGTACGGATCGAGCATTCGGTATAAAAAAAAAATAATTCCCCCGTTTTTCGAAACTTCCACACGAATAATTTTTTTTAATACAGTAAGCTCGATCCGTACCACTCTGATGATTTTTTTGCAATATCTACAGTCATTCAAGAATACTCTGTAATTTTATTAGCCAAAAAAAGGAACCTTTTTTTTGTCAAAAAAAGAATAATGTGCCCGTTTTTCGGAACTTTCACACAAATGCATTTTTTAATACCAGAAGATCGATCGGTGCCACTCTGGCGATTTTTTTGTGATATCAACAGTCATGTAGCAATACTCTGTAATTTTTTCAGTAAAAAAAAATATCCTTTTTCTTAATTAAACAATAATTCCTCCATTTTTCGGAAAAAAATCATACTCACAGGAACGTGAGAATTATTTGGAATATTCCGCTCGAAAGCTAACAATAAACGACAACTTTTATGTGATGACATTTTTTTTCAGTAACTTCAAAATTCTGAGATATTTGCACTTGAATAAAAAAAGCCATTTTCTGAAAAATTATTTTTAAAAATTTGAAAAAATTCACATAGAGTGTCTTTTTGTGGTATATTCATATAACCAATTACAGGGCAAATCGGAGAGGGTCGAACAAAAAGTGGCTGAATTGATAGAGAATGCTTCTTATATAAAAGGTACGCAAGGCCAATTGGCCATTGACCGAAGTCCTTCAGCCTGGTTATTATTGTTGAGTAGGGTGTTTCGTTTATTATTTGTTAATAAAATCAGGTTTACAATATTTTTTACGAAACAATGTCCACCTTTTAAAAATTTTAGTACAAAGACTAATATTACTAAGTGTATAGATATGTGACTCTGGTTTTGGTATTATCATTATTTAGATGGATAAGGTGGTGATGATTTCGAAAAGAGATTCTGTAGGATGTTTATATTTTCTATGGGTGTCCGGAGGAATTGTGTTGCAGAGAGGAGCTATAGTCTCGGACTGTTGTATAGCGAATTTTGTGTTGAGTGCTTTTGTCCTTTCGATAATGGGTTGTACACCTGTTTTTTGGTATAGAAGTGTGTTTAATTTTGGAATTATTATTATGCAAAATCGATCTTTTCAGCACCTTTTACATGCTTGATTTTTTTCCGATTTTTATTCCATGGGGAAGTATTCAAACTTGTTTCTGAAACTCATGTTTGGCGGGTGTGTACCTATCATACATCCTTAAGAATATTCATTACTTCGAATGGGAAAGAGGATTGGTCGCCAAAGGGTTAATAAGGTATTATTTAGAGTGTATTGAAAATTGGATATTCATCACACACTCGAGAGAATTCTGTTGTTAGTTACTATAAAGCGAGAGCAATTAGTTTTAAGTCTATGCGACTATATTTTTTATACTTACGTTAACCATAAAATAGTCGTCACAACCATAATTAGAACAATTTTTTAATTACCGTAACTACAAAAAAAGGTGCATGGAATAAACATAAATAGGTGTCAATTTATCGTTGCCAGAACTTTCACAATTTCTCTGAGTGCAGTCTTTTCTTTTAAACACACGACTAAGATAGTCCAGCGCGTCGTAAATTACCATACGATTAAATATCGTTCAGAAGATGAATCTTGACGATTTCGAATCCTAATGCATAACATTTTGACCGGACCACTTTTCTGTTTTCATGAATACTAACATCAAAATCCCGAATTAATCACGAAAGTAAAACTTCCTGAATAAGAAAGCAAAAGTAAAATTTCCCGATTAAATATTAAATGCGACATCGGTTTTTTGATGCAATAGTGAGCGTTAGAAGCTACGCCCGCTCCGAGCCACGTGTATCATCTCTCCCTTCCCCTCGACATGTGCTCGAACCTTACGAAAGTGAAAACTTGCTCTCCCATCCGCGTGACCCGTTGATACCCGGTGACATTTACTCAAATTTCGAATTCAAGCCAGGTATAAAAAGGCCTGGTCAGTTGGAAGAAGATCATCAGTGGTCCCTCGTACGATCTACAGAGACATTCATTTCGAAATGACGAAAATCGCAGTAGTTCTCTTCGCCCTTGTGGCCGTTGCAGCAGCCGCTGTTTTGCCGACCCAGGAGGTGCCGATTCTGAGCCAGGAATCAGACGTCAGTCCCGATGGCAGCTTCCACAACAGCTTCTCAGCCGGAAATGGAATTTCCTACCAGGAAGATGGTGTCCTTAAGGCAGTTGGAAATGAGGCCGCCGTTGTCTCCCAAGGAGTGTCCAGATACACCGCTCCCGATGGTACAGACATCCAGCTGACCTGGACCGCCGATGAGAACGGTTTCCAGCCCCAGGGAGCTCATCTTCCAGTCGCTCCAGCTGCACCGGAAATCCCACCCCAGATCGCTAGGGCTCTCGAATGGATCGCAGCTCACCCTTACGTTGAACCCAAGCAACAATAAACTCTCACCGCCTTCTTGAATTAATCACCACCAGAGTTAACTATATCAACCAGCAGCATTCGTCAGTGGATCTACAGGGATTATGGACGATTCTGTTGTCAAAACCAAAGCCAATGAACTTTCCGAGTTTCGGTCGACGAAACTATTTTCTATCGCACATCTGTCTGAATAAAAATCTGTTCTATAGTAAACATCTGTTATACTTTAAATTATTTGAACCTGCACTCTATACCCAAAGTTTTCCAGCGATAAGTTTTATTGACTGCAATCAATTAATTTCATTTTTCCAACGTTACATATATCTCTTTATATAATAAAAATATCCCGCCGCCGCCGCTGTGTAGGAAGTCAAGAGGGGTTTCCAAGTTCGGATTTTTCTAATCCCCTCATGGGCATCAAGCTCAAATTTTTCTAATAACCCTCATGGGCATCAAGCCCAGATTTTTCTGATCCTCTTGTGGGTACCGAGGGTGTGGCGCGCAGGGGGTCAGAGCCCCCCCCCCCAGTATTTTATGTATATACTCTGCCCCTTCCCCCTCTCAGTACAGGGGTCCATCATACCATATCCATCATATTCAGAGGTTTAGGGAAGTCCCATTATAAGGGTTCTGAAATTCAACAAGATCCCAACGGATCATGGTCTCGGGGATAAAAAACACCAGGTATATAAGACCCTGAGATTGAGGATTGTTAAGGGACAGAGTATCCCAAAATGCGTTTACCGAGGGAAGGATATCCCGAAGGATATCTTGGGTGACATTGTGCCCGAGGGATCGGGAGTTCCGAGATTAAGTGGTTAGACCAACCAAGACAATTAATTGGTTAGACCAACCAAGTTATTGTTATGCTACCAATTTCTTGGTTAGACCAACCAAGAAATTGGTAGCCTAACAAATAACTTGGTTGGTCTAACCAATTAATTGTCTGGCGCATATATAACCAAGGCACTTGGTTGTTCCAACCAAGTCTTTTTTTCCGTGTACCAAGGAATAGATAGAAAATCACGAGGTGTGATTACCGAAGGATAAAGTGTCCCGAGAGATATAGGGCCCAAATATATAACAACCCAGGTGCGGTTTTAGAATCGGGTGAGTGTCGGGACGACAACAGTGGCTGACGTAGAACGTCGGCGCGACATTGTCGCTAAGGTCGGTGCTATGCCGATATTATGTCGAAATGATAACAACGGCAGGACGTTATATTCCGACCTTGCATCAGTACCCGACGGGGACAAGCAAATGTCGTTTCGATATTGGTTTAGTACTGGCATGCTTGCATTGCGAGAGTTAGGTTATTTGCCGACGTAGGCACAGCGTCTGTAGTGCGGTGCCGCGAACACAATGTCTGCCCGACTCCGTAACAATAGCTTGAACGACGTTGGCACGGAGTCGGGAATCGAACGTCGGCTGCCGACTTGTTGCTAACTTACCGCCGTCTGTCGGGTGTCCTCTACATGTCGTCCAACCGCATCTAGGAAGTGCATAATAAGAGGCGGATTGATCGACTGAAGACAGCCCTAGCAGGTTCGATAACCGTACAAAATGACCGTAAAAACTACCAGGTTCAAACTAATGGTTGTTCACAGTTCAGAATAACCACCTTGTGAATTTTGTAACTGGTTAACCACACCGAATAACTACTTCGATAACTGTCCATCGAACATCCGGCTGCAGGTTATTTCAAGAGTTAACCGTACCGAATAACCGCTTCGATAACTACCCCATAAACATCTGGCTACTGGTTGTTTTGAAAATTAACTGTACCGATTAACCACCTCGATAACTACAAGCTCAATAAGAAGAATTATCGTTTTTGCGTTTAATTAAATATGTTATTTTTCTTCCTTATTTGTATATTCGACTTCTTCCGGCAATTTGGTATATATACGATCACGAATAGAGAATGTACATTTTTTCGTCATTAGTAGGTTTCGAACCTTGAGACCCTGAGACTGTTGGTCCGCGCTTTAGACCACTCGGCTATTCGCATCTGTGGGATCATATTTTTTGATTATATATTTGAGGTATAAGAATCTGTTAACTCTTAAAACAACCAGCTGCCGGATGTTCGTTGGGCAGTAATCGAAGTAGTTATTCGAAATGGTTAACCAGTTTCAAAATTCACAAAGTGGTTATTCGCATGAACCTGGTAGTTTTAACGATTATTTTGGACGGTTTTAGCCAAAATTAACTGGTTACTACCGAACCTGCTAGGGAGACCACCAAAAATGGACCGATCCTCAATCGAAAACCCGACATCGACCCCGAAGATAGCTTTCACAACAGCTGAAAATGGTATTTCATGCCAGGACAACGGTGTTCTTAAGATCATTGGAATCGAAGCCACTATTGTCTCTAGTGGAGTTTGCACACATACCGCTCCCGATAGAACTAAAAACCAGGGCAATACGTCGTTTCTACAGAACCCGATTCTACACATCACCGACTCAACACCACCAACTCTACACAACGGCAATTCGACACATGCCTCGATTCAACACAACAGCAACTGTACACATCACCAACTCGACACATGTCTCAATTCGACACAACCCCAATTCTACACAGTCCCGATTCTACACAGTCACAACTGTCACGAGCCAAATGCACAACGGTAATACTCTACACAGCCCCGATTCTACACAGGCGCAAATGTCACGAGCTAAATTCACAACGGCAATACTCTACACAGCCTCGATTCTACACAGGCACAACTGTCACGAGCTAAATTCACCAAAGTCCCGATTCAACACATCACCGATTCTATACCGTCACCAACTCACATCCAATCATAGTGCGCCGATGAGTTGGAATACTTGAACGACATACGTTGATTGGATGTGAGTTGGTGACGGTGTAGAATCGGTGATGTGTTGAATCGGGACTTTGGTGAATTTAGCTCGTGATAGTTGTGTCTGTGTAGAATCGGGGCTGTGTAGAGTATTGCCGTTGTGAATTTAGCTCGTGACATTTGTGCCTGTGTAGAATCGGGGCTGTGTAGAGTATTGCCGTTGTGCATTTGACTCGTGACAGTTGTGACTGTGTAGAATCGGGGTTGTGTCAAATTGAGGCATGTGTCGCGTTGGTGATGTGTAGAGTTGGTGGTGTTGAGTCGGTGATGTGTAGAATCGGGTTCTGTAGAAACGACGTTTTGCCAAAACCAGCTGACCTGAGTCATCCGGAGCTAAACCGGAAATCCCTTCTCAAATTGTCAGGGCCCTTAAGTAAATCGCAGCTCACCCCTAGGCAAGTCCAGTGACCGACCGAACGACCGAAAAAACGACCAGTCGTTAAATGTAAGGAAAGAACTATTGAAAAGGGCCAAATGACCAAGAAAACGACAATTAAAATCATGTTTGATTAGTCGGTTAGTAAGCAACAATGATTTCAATGGTCGTTTCCCTGGTAATTTGGCTCTTTGCAATGTTTTTTTTCTTGTATTTAACGACCGGTAGTTTTTTCAGTGGTTTTTCGTTGTTTTCGAGGCCGCCGGGTCTGTTAGGGTCCCCCCCAACATCGAACCCAACCAGGAAATGGTAATCTTCGGCACTCGAGACATCCTCACGAAGCGGCATTACTTAAGAGGTAACACCACTCTAGGATTTAGGAAAAAACGATTTTTTTTTCGTTTAAACAATACTTTAGAATCATAAAAATAACATGCAGCTGGTCCTATAGTGACATTTAAGAAAAAAAAGTTTCAATATCGGACGGCGGACGTTGAACTGTTACGAAATGGAGAAGCCAAGCGTCGAGAAGGTTGGTACATCGGCTAGGAAAAATATCAGCAATCGATCCTAACGACTTGGAAGCAGTAGAATGCTTTGGTTACCGAATTTTGAACTTTTTAGCAGTATTCTCTGCTATATCGCAAGCTGTTGTGTGCAAAAAATGTCAATTTGATGTGACGTTTACCAAATCTGATAAAATTTGTAACAAAAATTTGATTTAAGAAAAACCCCCAACGTAGTTCCATAGATAATAGTACATAGATTATATTTTTTTTGTTGGTTTTTTGTTCCAGGTCTTATATTTTACGAGATAACCATCCTTCCATAAAGGTGTTTAAAAAAAAAAGACAATTTTCAAGATGGGCTCTGTCGCCGTCATTTTGTATCTCAATGATAATAAAAAATTGTTCGTATACTTCAATATGTGTTAAACAAACCCTCTGAAAAGAAATCCTAAGGTAAATGTCCCAGTAATCGACCAGTCTGTGGTAAAAGAGCGATAAATAAGACTGTGAGTGCTTTTCGACGTTTAAATAAATTAACAACACTTCCTCCGATTTATGTACAATATTATATGAAAATTTGAGGCTTGTAAAATCACAACAGTGATAATAAGAAAATCGTAAACTTGCAGTGACCGAGCCGAGCGTGATTTCGTCGAAATCCTTGATATGGAGGTTAAGGTGCGTCTCGTGACATTTAGTTAAATTCTGCGATGCACGAAGACTTTGGCTGAGTAAGTTTAATTTGATATTACATATGAAGAATCTGGCATTACTAAATGAATATGATTTTATCGTAAAATTGTTGTTTGTGCAAAAAATCGCGGAGGTCGATAACTGGTTCAGAAAAACACATAAATGTCCGGGTAATCGACCTACTGTCGACCACTAGGACAAAATTGTGTATAGAAAATTAGTGTAAATCGCGTATTGTTTTTATGAATTAGATGATAAAAAATAATGTAACAATTCATTCATCGATCGAACTGTACGAGGAGTAGTTATGGACAGGGGTATTGGGCTCTCTATAAATAATTAAGCAGCAAAATAAATCATGTCGATAACTGGGCCATGCATTCGTCCATGACTGGGTCATGTCATGTCATGGGTCGATTACTGGGCAAACCATGACTTCAGTATATCCATGACTGGGACATTTGCACACCTCAAGTTTTATGTTAATTTTTTATTACAAGAAGATAAGGTAGACCAAAAGTTAAGTGTTCTATTTGTTGACAAGATTATACTGATTCTTTATAACCTACAATGACAGTTATTGACGTCTTAATTTGTGACTTTTCTTAACGTGTCGATTACTAGGACATATAACGGTCGATTACTGGACCAACTATAACTTTAGTATGTCGATGACTGGTACATTTGCACTTCTGAAGCTTTAGAATAAGTTTTCTCTACAATAAGATAAGTTACGAAAATTTGTGAGGTTGTTATTTTTTCATACGACTATTCTGATTCATTATTACCTAGAATGACCATTTTTTGTATCTTAATGTGAAAGTTACGTTTTTATAAAGTCGGGTAATTTGGTTAACGTGTCGATCACTGGGACGTTTACCTTATATCTTTTTTCATACTCTCAAAATAAATTGTTAAAGTTCGGCCTTTTTTCTGCCGCTAGAATGGATCTCCAGAGATTATGGACAAAACTGTTGTTGAAACTAAAGCCAATGAACCATGCCAATGTGTTTCCCTCAAAGAGACGATTTTCTGTCACATGTCAGTCTAAATGAAAAATCTTTTTTACAGTAAATGTCAATTATGTTGCCAATTATTTAACCTGCATTCTATACTCACAATAATCGTCCAGTGATTAAATTATTATATCGTAATCTCGGTTTGCAGTCAATAAATTTGACCTTGCCAACGGTATATAATGAGGGAGGAATTGATAGTTAAGTTTATTTTCGCAGACGAACATTTGTGTTTTTTGACGAGACATCAATTTCGGAAAGATAATGATGCTAGTGTACCAAGATAAATTGAGACTTTAATATACGTAATTATTCGTTGCTGAGCCGTGAGCCAATAATTCCAAGGAGGATATTATATCTGCAATTATCTTTGTTTCGTGCTAGAAACACTTATAAAAATCTTGTAAAATATCTCAATTTGTTTTTACTACTTTTAGGTACAGAACCTTCAGGCATTATTGGCAATAAGCTTGCAAAGGTGAAACTTGCACATTGCTTCTTCGTTATTTTCCACTTTTTATTTGATCCATGGGGAAGTATATTGACTGAATTTCATGTCTAGTAGCGTGTAACGTTTTTACCCTTGTAATGTTAGCTCTTTAGTTACAAAAACTACATTTACTGTAGATAATTTTTTTTAAATGTCATAACTTCGGAAATCTTTTGCCGGTTCTGTCCAAATACCGATCAACTTTGGGGATAAAACGTTTTCTTCTAAAAAACCTGTTAATTAAAAAAAAAAACTGAACATAAATATATATTTTTTTAATTGCCTTACCGATTTTAACCAAACTTTTGCCCATGACTTTGAAGTCATGAAGATTAATAACTAAACTTTCTTCTGAGTTTAATTTACGTATTATTCGGCATGATTTTAGTACCAAAACATGTACAAACTGTATGAAAAGAAATTATCCCCTATAAGGAGGCAAAAGAATAAAAAAATGAATTTGGTTTCTGTAAAAATTATTTTTTAATACTCGAACATTGTGTACGATCGGGATCTGCGTCCTTGAGGGAATTACGTACCTGAGCAATAAAGCGATCGAGCGATACTTCGAAACGTGGAGCCACTTAGTTTGATGCGTGCCTGGAGGCAAGAAGATTCGACGATGCTGTGGCATATTTACGCAATATCTCAGGGTTAAAAACATCATAGAGGTTTGTCAACGCGTTCACGTCTTCATACAGTAACGTGGACATATTAAAATGCAAATGAGCGGCTGTGAAGTTCAGCATTCGACATTACGTGAGTCCGTGATTAGTGAACTGACTGATTGATTAAACGCTTAACCCTTGCTCAAAATAATAGTAACCATTTTCATGGAGTCGAAATTAAATTGCACAAACAAGCAATTTAAATATAATTTTTATTAAATTAAAATGATTGGAAAAAAAATATTCTAGACAAAATTCGGAATGTTTTTTTAAATCCATTTATGAGAATTTGAAGAATCAATCCAATTTACATCGAATGTAAATAATTGCACACGTGCAATTGAAATATTATTTTTACTGAAAAGGTTAGAAAAAAATTTTCATGGAGTCGAAATTAAATTGCACAAACAAGCAATTTAAATATAATTTTTATTAAATTAAAATGATTGGAAAAAAAAAATTCTAGACAAAATTCAGAATGTTTTTTTAAATCCATTTATGAGAATTTGAAGAATCAATCCAATTTACACCGAATGTAAATAATTGCACACGTGCAATTGAAATATTATTTGTACTGAAACGGTTTGAAAAAAAAATTTAATTGGGTACGGAAATCAAGATTTACAGTTCATTTATGAAGATTTGGAAAGTTCAATTGCTTAGAAACAAACGAACAATTTAGATATAATTTTTTTAAACGAATTTGAATTAAAAGTTTTATTGTGAATAATGTATCGACATTTTCAATCCATTTCAGAGGATTTGAAGCATTGATCAAATTCACATTCAAATTGAATGTAATTGATCACATGAGCAATTTAAATATTATTTTTACCCAACTGATTTAATAACCATTATAATTGTAAGCAAGAATTCAGATTTTCAAACCTTTTCGGAGGCGCGGCCGAACAATTCAAATATCAATTTAAATAAAGAGACATTTTTTACAGATTGCAATTGTTGAACCAGATTTTCGATCCTTTTTTGAGAATTCGAACGGATAATCGAATTTACATGGAATATAAAAATAATTGCACAAGCAATTCAAATATCATTTTGCTTCCTCATAGAGGAAGCTTTGTTTTAATGAAAAAAACAAAGCTTCCTCTTTTAGGATGCAAAATTACTCTGAATGGTCCAAAACGTCCAGAAAAGTGATCTAGAAAAAAATGTCCGTAGGCGTGTGCGTGTGCGGGTACGCGTGCGTGTGCGTGCGCGTGCGCGTGCGTGTGCGTGTGTGTGTGCGTGTGCGTGTGCGCGTGCGCGTTCGCGTGTGCGTGTGCGTGTGCGTGTGCGTGTGCGTGTGCGTGTGCGTGTGCGTGTGCGTGTGCGTGTGCGTGTGCGTGTGCGTGTGCGTGTGCGTGTGCGTGTCCGTGTGCGTGTGCGTTTGCGTGTGCGTGTGCGTGTGCGTGTGCGTGTGCGTGTGCGTGTGCGTGTGCGTGTGCGTGTGCGTGTGCGTGTGCGTGTGTGTGTGCGCGTGCGCGTGCGCGTGCGCGTGCGCGTTCGCGTGCGTGTGCGTGTGCGTGTGCGTGTGCGTGTGCGTGTGCGTGTGCGTGTGCGTGTGCGTGTGCGTGTGCGTGTGCGTGTGCGTGTGCTTGTGCGTGTGCGTGTGCGTGTGCGTGTGCGTGTGCGTGTGCGTGTGCGTGTGCGTGTGCGTGTGCGTGTGCGTGTGCGTGTGCGTGTGCGTGTGCGTGTGCGTGTGCGTGTGCGTGTGCGTGTGCGTGTGCGTGTGCGTGTGCGTGTGCGTGTGCGTGTGCGTGTGCGTGTGCGTGTGCGTGGGCGTGTGCGTGTGCGTGTGCGTGTGCGTGTGCGTGTGAGTGTGCGTGTGCGTGTGCGTGTGCGTGTGCGTGTGCGTGTGCGTGTGCGTGTGCGTGTGCGTGTGCGTGTGCGTGTGCGTGTGCGTGTGCGTGTGCGTGTGCGTGTGCGTGTGCGTGTGCGTGTGCGTGTGCGTGTGCGTGTGCGTGTGCGTGTGCGTGTGCGTGTGCGTGTGCGTGTGCGTGTGCGTGTGCGTGTGCGTGTGCGTGTGCGTGTGCGTGTGCGTGTGCGTGTGCGTGTGCGTGTGCGTGTGCGTGTGCGTGTGCGTGTGCGTGTGCGTGTGCGTGTGCGTGTGCGTGTGCGTGTGTGAAATTTTGATTTTATGCCGTTTTGTTTTTTTTTAAAGGCGGTGGGCGCTCTAACTTTCGTTAAATTTTGTTTTTTTTGCTAAATTGTTGTTTATTAGAGCAGGTGCACTTAATGTTGTTTGGTATTGAATTTGGCTCGAATCGGTAAAGTGGTTCAGATTTTATGTAATTTTGTAACTTTTGCAGAACTTGAGATAGCGAGCACAAATTTTGTATGTACATGAAACAATATTCAGTCATTATATATGTATAATATAGTACAAAATTTTTTTATTTCGTGGAATGTTGAATTATTTTGAAAAATATACGATACCTCGTTTACCTTCGGAAACGCTTTAATAATAACGAAATAACGGAATAACGGAATAGAAAAAGCGAGTTCACAACATGTTTCCACAGGATAAGTTTTTGCACTATTTCTAAACGAAACAAAAAACAATCATTATTTATCATTTGTATTATTAATTAATTTGTAAGTATTTGAAGGGTCTTTCGAGACGGAAACTTGAAGGCTAAGATAGTTTGATGAAAAATTAGTAGTAGATGACGATTTCTTTCACTTTTCCTTACATAGGTACACATCAGCATATAAATTCGTAAGAAATGATTATTCAGATGTCCGCCTATAAATACCAATTACGTCGCAACACAACACGATGTTGGGTCCCATAGCATTGCACTGAGAAATTTCCTAGTGCACGTTATGCCGTTTCGATTTGATTGATAATCACTAATACTTAATAGTCAACCGGATTACAAATCATCGTCAAGTCATCGTCATCAGCCACTCATGAATAGACGCCTAACGCACTTGACCTTTCGAGTGACGGTAACGAAAGATGCGTCGATCAAGTTGACAGCAACAAGAAGGGCAAGCAATAAAAAAATATACCTCGAGGCATGATAATCAAAGCTGATCCATAAACCAGTGATTGGCATCGTTGCATATCTGCATCGTGTGTGCCAATAACTGTAACAAAAAACTCTCTTCAACCCTGGTGAAAATATTTCTTTGACAATGTATGAAAATTCCTCTGACAATGTATGAAAATTTCTCTGAAAATCTCGGAAATATCTCGGAAAATTTCTCTGAATATCTCGAAAAATTTCTCTGAAAATTTCGGAAAATTTCTCTGAATATCTCGGAAAATTTCTCTAAAAATCTCGGAAAATTTCTTTGAAATCTCGGAAAATTTCTCTGAAAAAATTCTGAATTTCTAACGGTTTTCGTACTTTTCAGAGAAAGTCAATGATTTCTCTGAATCTAAACATTCCCGATTGTTCTGAATATTACCGATTTTCCCTGCCAAATTCTCTGAAAAACTATGAGCATCATTAATATTCCAATCCTGTTTCTCTTTTATATTCAGAAACCATTTTCTGAAAAAGTCAAATTTTCGCTGAATTTCTCGTATAAAGTATACATTAATTCTTTCTCCTAGAAAAATTCAGGGAAAGTCCGAGTTTTCATCAAAATTATCTGTGTGTTTGGCCGACCGCAATTTTCGGAATTACTCTGAAACTGTATGATTTTTTTGTCCTGCTTTTCTCTGGCTATTCATTTTCTATATTCACGAAAAGTTCTTTAAAAGCTTCAATTTTTGCTGTTGAATTTTTGAGAATTCGTAAATTCTCAGAAATTCTCGAAACCCACATTATTGCAGAAAATCGAAGTTTTTCAGAAAATAAAACGTATTAGAAAAAAGTCTACACTGAGAAAAAGGCATATCGTTGATTTAACGATTTCACAAGATAAAACGAATACAGGAAGGCTTGCAATGTTTTATGGTTGAAGCGATGATAAAATAGTTCAATAAACGATACTTGTAAAGTTACTGGAAACAAACGTTGAAATCGTATGTACAACGAAACGGCATATAAGAAGGTATTATCATTTTGATGATTGCTACTATAATTATTTTTCAAATTGCTGTAACGTCACAGCATTGGGCCATCCCATGAAAAAAAAAATACTCAAAATTCGGCGATCACTCAAAGATTCTAAGACAATTTGTCCGATGAAAAAATCTGAAGTCCAACCATAAAAAAAAATAATTTTGTTGTTTTTTCCGTAAAATGTGACCTGAAATTAAACAATTAATTTTGAATATATTTTTTTTCTTGTTGGCCATAAAAAAATGCACATTTTCGTCTTTTAATGATTTCGATACGATCAATAATTTCTGAGATATTACAGATTAAATGAAAAACGATAAAAAACGAAAAAATTTCCATATTCCGGTCAACTATTTTTTTAGAATTTTGAAATTTGGTCCATCAATAGACACCGCTGAACCTGATTTTTAGATAAAATTTGAGATTTTTTTTTTTGGGGGGTGGCGAAAGTCCCGTGGAATCCCCCATATATTTTTTTAATTACTATATTTTTCACTCAGTGTACGGTTCGTTCGAGTAACAGAATGAATAAATGTTACAGAGAACTCGTAATTTCTCTCAATGTACTTTATCCGAAAAAAACAGGCTTCCCCAAATTTTTTCGGAAAAAATTCTGAATTTATCTGATAAATTGTGACTGCTGTAGTTTGCGTATAGAAAATGGCAGACATTTAGCAAATGGCGAGAAACTCAGAGTAAAATCTAGTTAAATCACTGAGTTTTTCAGACAAATTGTCGGAGAAATATTTTCAACAGGGCTGCAAGGTGAAAGGTTTTGGAGATTGAAGGTCCCGAGTCAATTACACTCAACATGGTAACCCGGATTATCTAACGCCCAAAAATTCTTCCCAAGGATTGCACACCTTTCTCGCGTCACGTGCGTCCAGCAACGAATCGTATGGATGATGCTGCGGCAGCGCCAGTCACGTCATATTCAACCGAAAGTGGGAGGATGCGATCATCCAAAGTGCATATGATTATACTGACATTTAGCCGAAATAACACGCGGTTGATGATTTCGGGGGTGGATGAGAGTGTGAGAAGAGCAACTGGCCCAGGTATAAAAAGGTCGGATGATTTCGTTGCTGATCATCAGTAGTCATTCGTCCGATCTACAGAAAACATCAACATGTGCAAAATCGCCATTGCAATCTTCGCCCTTGTGGCTGTAGCTAACGCTGCATTGTTGCCCAACGAACCTGTCCCCATTCTGAGACAAGTTCAGGACGCCAGCCCTGAAGGCAGCTACCACACCGAATTCGAGACCGGAAATGGAATCGTCTACAGTGAACAAGGAGCTGTTAAGGCTGTTGGAAAGGAGACACCAATTGTTTCTCAAGGATCCGTCAGCTATCCATCTCCCGATGGATCTGCTCCCATCACCCTGACCTGGGTTGCTGACGAAAATGGCTTCCAGCCCCAGGGCGCTCATCTTCCCGTCGCTCCAGCTGCACCCGAAATCCCACCCCAGATCGCCAGGGCTCTCGAGTGGATCGCAGCTCACCCCTACGTCGAACCCAAGCAACACTAAGGACATCTTGAACATTCAACTGGAACCCGGAATAATACTACTGTCTTGAAACCAAAGTGTACATCAAAATTTGCCACATTTTTGTACGTAACGATGACTCAAAATGCAACTACTTGAAATAGAACAGATTGATAAAATTTAATGCAAGGCTTTTTGTTCAAACCTTTCCTTTTTCAATTATTGCTATAATCGGTACACTGGGAGAAATTTAGATGGTCCTGGTAACTATTCAGTGATAATTATATTTTATTAATTCAGGTGACTATTTTCGTAGTTAACGTAACTACGTTACTATTAATGTAACTACGAAAATAGTCGCCTGGACTAATGATATATAATTATCACTGAATAGTTACCAGAATCATCTCAATTTCTCTCAGTGTAATATTATAATATAAGTGCGGCACAACAGGAGTTAAGAAACAGATTTTCCAACGAGTATTATACAAAGTTGAACTTCGCAACGTGTGGAAATAGCGATTTTACGGAAGTGTGCGTAAAACGTCCATTTTCGAACCGAGTGAAGTAAAGAAAATTGCAGTTTGCGGTAGATTTATAATTTCTGACTACATGGTGAAAATTTAGGATTTACGTCTACACCGAGAGAAAAAGTTTCATTGATTCACGGAAATCTTTGCCAATGAAATGAAATACTTGAATTTCAATACTATCTTTTCTTTGAATGATCTCAAACTTAATGAAAAGTAGTGACATTGATTCGAAGAAACATTTCTTTAAAACAATGAACGTTTTTCATTGATTTCAAAGATATCGTCTCTGATTCAATGAAACCTTCTTCTTACCAGCTCAAAATTTCGAAATCTATTTTTTCCTGAAGTACGCGGCAGATAAAGCTCAAACTTTGTGAGTATGTAAGGAAGTATGGCAGAAATAGGCTAAACTTCTGGCTCCTCGAAACTCAAAGCCGTTCGTTTGGGAGAACCGGAAAACGAAAAAGTGAGGTTAGGTGCGAGAGAGAGATCGATGAAAACGTTTCGTTGAACCAATGAAAACGTCTCTTTAAAACAATAAAACTGTTTCTTTATTATATGCTCACTAAGTAAATCTTTATTTACAGGCAATGAAATGTTCTCTTTGAAATTCAAATGCACTATTTCATTGAAATCAATGAAAAATTTCATTGACATCAATGAAAAAAAAATCAATCCACTCATTTCTTTGACGTCAATGAAATCTTTTCTCTCGGTGTACGTCGAACCCAAGCAACACTAAGGACCTCTTGAACATTCAACTGTAACCCGGAATAATACTATCTTGAAACCAAAGTGTACATCAAAATTTGGCACGTTTTTGTACGGAACGAAAATTTCGAAATGCAATTACTTGAAATAAATCAGTTTGATAAAATGTAATTCAAAGCTCTGTTCTTCAAATCTTTCCTTTTTCTATTATTCCTAGTACACCCCGAAAAAAAGTCTAGGTAACGTGACTGTATATGTATATATATGGGGCATTCCATACCAACTCGACCAACGACCAACCCTTAACTTCCCAAATATAGTTCGCGATTTTTTATGTTATTCTTCCACACAAAAAATGCATGTAGAATTATTCTCAGATTTTGTTTTAACGTCGTTTTCTAATTATAAATACTTAAAGCTAAACAAATAACGGCATTTTTTCAATTCGGAATTTTTTTAAAAATGCTACCATGGACAACAACATTTTTTATCCACAAGCATTTTCATAATTTTTTGTACATTATGATGTTTTTTTTTTCATAAATCTGCACCAAATCTTTGAACATGTTTAAAATTTCGATGGAAGGACTGCTATGAAAATTACCAATGGTCGTGATTTCACTTCGGGCTCTATGAACTATCTTTACGAATTTATGGCAGAGTTATGAGTTAAATTTTTTTCAAATTTTTTTCAAGCTTCTTTAGCTATCTATTAAAAATTTATGACACATAGGGCGCATTTCATGCCAACTCGACTAACGGCTGACCTACTCAAATATGGTCCACGATTATCCGAATAATACAATCAATACCAAAAAAAAATTGTAGAAGAAATTATTTTTCCACTTTCGCTTGTGGATCAAAATTTTGTAGTAGTATTTAAACAAAAACATTCAGGGGCGTCTTTTGTTTAGTTTTAAATAATTATAATTAAAAAACTCCAATAAAAAAATCGGAAACAATTCTACTCTCATCTTTTTATGTGGAAGAATAACTTAAAAAATAGCGAACCATATTTTGTTAGACGAGGTTGAGCCGTTGGTCGACTTGGCATTAAATGCGCCCTATGTGTCATATATTTTTAATAGATAGCTAAAGAAGCTTGAGAAAAATTTGAAAAAGATTTAATTCATAACTCTTTTAATCAACCCTTTTCTTCAGTAATAATAGTCAATAGCTATAAAAATATCCATTTTGCAATTAACATGCAATAAACTGAGAACTTTCGTTTACCTGAAGTCGTTTCATTGGGATCATTCAGGACTTCAATATAACTTTCGAAACTGCCAGTAAAAAAGACTACAAACAAGTCTATCCAGATTTTTCAGATTTTCGCAAAGAATCTGAAATCTTCGGATCAAATATGTTTCACCAAGATATCACAAGATATGAAGCATTCTCTGTCAATTCAGCCACTTTTTTTTCGACCCTCTCCGATTAGCCCTGTAATTGATTATATGAATGTACCACTAAAAGACACTCTATGTGAATTTTTTCAGATTTTTAAAAATAATTTTTCAGAAAATGGCTTTTTATATTCAAGTGCCAATATCTCAGAATTTTGAAGTTACTGAAAAAAAATGTCTGCACATAAAAGTTGTCGTTTATTGTTAGCTTTCGAGCGGAATATTCCAAATAATTGTCACGTTCCTGTGAGTATGATTTTTTTCCGAAACATGGAGGAATTATTGTTTAATTAAAAAAAGGATATTTTTTTTACTGAAAAAATTACAGAGTATTGCTACATGACTGTTGATATCACAAAAAAATCGCCAGAGTGGCACCGATCGATCTTCTGGTATTAAAAAAATGCATTTGTGTGAAAGTTCCGAAAAACGGGGGTATTATTATTTTTTTGATAAAAAAAAGGTTACTTTTTTTTGGCTAATAAAATTACAGAGTATTCTTGCATGACTGTAGATATTGCAAAAAAATTATCAGAGTGGTACGGATCGAGCTTCCGGTATAAAAAAAAAGAATTCCCCCGTTTTTCGAAACTTCCACACGAATAATTTTTTTTAATACCGTAAGTTCGATCCGTACTACTCTGATGATTTTTTTTGCAATATCTACAGTCATGCAAGAATACTCTGTAAATTTATTAGCCAAAAAAAGTAACCTTTTTTTATCAAAAAAATAATAATGCCCCCGTTTTTCGGAACTTTCACACAAATGCATTTTTTAATACCAGACGATCGATCGGTGCCACTCTGGCGATTTTTTTGTGATATCAACAGTCATGTAGCAATACTCTGTATTTTTTTCAGCAAAAAAAAATATCCTGTTTTTAATTAAACAATAATTCCTCCATTTTTCGGAAAAAAATCATACTCGCAGGAACGTGACAATTATTTGGAATATTCCGCTCGAAAGCTAACAATAAACGACAACTTTTATGTGGTGACATTTTTTTTCGGTACCTTCAAAATTCTGAGATATTTGCACTTGAATAAAAAAAGCCATTTTCTAAAAAAATATTTTTAAAAATCTGAAAAAATTCACATAGTGTGTCTTTTTGTGGTATATTCATATAATCAATTACAGGGCAAATCGGAGAGGGTCGAAAAAAAAGTGGCTCAATTGACAGAGAATGCTTCATATCTTGGAAATGATTAACATGCTGAACACTCTACTAGTATTGCGGAAGATTACTTCAAAATAGTTCTTAAAAACCCTTTGACAACGTTTAATTTTCACTGTGCATTAAAAAAAAAAATCAAAATAGGCGTGCCACATGTCATGTCTTTTCCAATCTGGTGAACGTTGAAGTTGGCTCTCTCAGTTGTGTAACTTGAAGGCTGGTGGGACAAGTTTCACTAATGTCAAGTGATAATAAATGTCCAGACGTTAGGAACCCACGCGTTGCCTCTTGCGGAATACACGAACGGTATTGCCTTCCTTGTAATCGTCTTCAAAATAAAAAAAAGGGCTGCTTACAAACAGCGACGAAAGAAAAAAGTGTGCCTCAACCAATTAGGATAATTTGCATGATCCAATTCTTGTCGGAACTGCGAATCGATAATCGCACATTGTTGCTAACGAGTGAAAGCAGTGAATGGTTGCCCTTGGCGTTATCGTCTACCACAGCTGATGTAAATGATACTCCTTACATGGATAATGTGCTTATACATAATATAAATTAATGGCGTTTTCTCAAGCTTCAAATGGTATGCAGAGGGAGGCGCTGATGCTTAACCGATGGTCAAACGTATTAGATGCATGAACCAGTATCAAGAGGTTTCCCATGCATTCGATGACATTTCAAGCTACATCACGAAGTTTCCAGGGGCAATTTACCCGTCTATATAAACCCGATGCAATTCTCAAAAGATCATCAGTAGGTACTAGAACATTATTGAATTCAACCGAGTTTACGAAGGTAGGATTACTTCGGAAAATCTACTATTTATTGGGAGTGACAAAAAATATGTGTGTTGTGACGTAGCTTAATTTAAAAATGTACAAAAGTGTATATCAGGGTTTACGTGGCTACCGAAAATTTTTAAAAAATTTACAGTGACGCTCACGATTAATTTAAATGCTGTCACTTTGTTATCTTCGGAAGTGATGGGCACACGGAGAAAAAAATTTTGCTGGGCCAGCAATTTTTTGCTAAAATAGTGCGTTATTTTTTAGCCTACTAAAAACATTGTTAGCCTAGTAAAAAAAAGTTCTAGCAAAATAGTTTGTTTTTTTCTGTGCAGATATCAACTCGGCTGTGCTGTCTTACTTCAGTATTTCTTCCTCACTTTCTCCCGTTCTGATTCGTGTCAGTCTCGAAAATGCACGGAGAGAAAAGTCTGTGTGTAGCTACGCGAGTTTCGGTTGTTAATTACTATAACTTGCGTACCGCGGTGATACAAGGGCTTTATCAAAGTTGTTCCTATACACGTAGAAGCTTTCACAATGTGTATTGTAATCTTTCCGATTTTGCTTTAGTACTATGCTCATTATTCCTATATTAATGTTTCCAACCGAAATTTTACTTATACGTATACGTATGACAGTATTCCCTTTTTTATATAGGACCAATTAGTACATTTTTCGTACTATTTTCAATATGATACTTGAATTAACTATTGAAGGATTTTTTATGCGTTCCCTAAAATGTATTTAAGGGAAGGAAAGGGAAATGTATTTAATATGCTTTGCAAGTTAGTGTATAAAAAATGTGAACATTTTTAAAGACGCCATCATATTTTGTAATTTAATTTTGTTTCTCTGTCTGTTGTGTTGAAACTGCAACACGCTAGCCAAAGTAGGTCGATAAGTCAGAGTTGTAACTTATCATATGACAACTCGACCAAAAATACAAATATTGGGCAACTTCACTGCGATGTCTTCGATGTCCCACGAAAGACACTTTTGGGAGAAAAGACTGCTCTTTATATGCACCGCCGTAGATCTTTTCATTTACGAGAAAAGTCGTGGTTATTCGCCATCTAGCGGCTGAAAACTCACTAAATGTTGTCTGGGTTTATTTACCATATAAATATGACATGTCAATTTTTCTTATGGTGTATAGTAATTACAAAATTTCTTATATACTCTAGATTCACAGTTCTACTTATTTGTGCCGTCGCTAGATGGCGATTTCGTGTACCGATTCTCGTAAATGGAAGTGGCTACGGAGGCGCATATAAGTAACATCATATTTTGTAATTTAATTTTGTTTCTCTGTCTGTTGTGTTAAAACTGCAACACGCTAGCCAAAGTAGGTCGATAAGTCAGAGTTGTAACTTATCATATGACAACTCGACCAAAAATACAAATATTGGGCAACTTCACTGCGATGTCTTCGATGTCCCACGAAAGACACTTTTGGGCGAAAAGATTGCTCTTTATATGCACCGCCGTAGATCTTTTCGTTTACGAGAAAAGTCGTGGTTATTCGCCATCTAGCGGCTGAAAACTCACTAAATGTTCTCTGGGTTTGTTTACCATATAAATATGACATGTCGATGTTTCTTATGGTGTATAGTAATTACAACATTTCTTATATACTCTAGATTCACAGTTCTACTTATTTGTGCCGTCGCTAGATGGCGAATTCGTGTACCGATTCTCGTAAATGGAAGTGGCTACGGAGGCGCATATAAGTAACATCATATTTTGTAATTTAATTTTGTTTCTCTGTCTGTTGTGTTAAAACTGCAACACGCTAGCCAAAGTAGGTCGATAAGTCAGAGTTGTAACTTATCATATGACAACTCGACCAAAAATACAAATATTGGGCAACTTCACTGCGATGTCTTCGATGTCCCACGAAAGACACTTTTGGGCGAAAAGACTGCTCTTTATATGCACCGCCGTAGATCGTTTCGTTTACGAGAAAAGTCGTGGTTATTCGCCATCTAGCGGCTGAAAACTCACTAAATGTTCTCTGGGTTTGTTTACCATATAAATATGACATGTCAATTTTTCTTATGGTGTATAGTAATTACAAAATTTCTTATATACTCTAGATTCACAGTTCTACTTATTTGTGCCGTCGCTAGATGGCGATTTCGTGTACCGATTCTCGTAAATGGAAGTGGCTACGGAGGCGCATATAAGTAACATCATATTTTGTAATTTAATTTTGTTTCTCTGTCTGTTGTGTTAAAACTGCAACACGCTAGCCAAAGTAGGTCGATAAGTCAGAGTTGTAACTTATCATATGACAACTCAACCAAAAATACAAATATTGGGCAGCTTCACTGCCATGTCTTCGATGTCCCACGAAAGACACTTATGGGCGAAAAGACTACTCTTTATATGCACTGCCGTAGATCTTTTCGTTTACGAGAAAAGTCGTGGTTATTCGCCATCTAGCGGCTGAAAACTCACTAAATGTTCTCTGGGTTTGTTTACTATATAAATATAACATGTCAATGTTTCTTATGGTGTATAGTAATTACAACATTTCTTATACACTCTAGATTCACATTTCTACTTGTTTGTGATGTCGCTAGATGGCGAATTCGTGTACCGTTTCTCGTAAATGGAAGTGACTACGGAGGCGCATATAAGCGGGGAGGTTTCATACCGATTCGTCCTGTAGCATTATACCGCAGGGCAATATATCGATTTTTTGTCGCTCTCTTCGGGTCGTTCTAAAATAGTAACGACCCAGCGCTTTTGAAGAAAAGAAAGACTTTTAAGAAACCTCAAACAACAAGCGTATGCTGTTAGGAAAATTTTACATATGTAGTGGATGAATAAATTCGCGACGTCATTATTAACCATGTTCTTATTTGCGAATCTAAAAAATCCCTACATGTTGATAATCCCAAAGCAGAATAGGAAATTAATACTAATCGACGTTAATAAGTCCCATGTAAATGAAGATTACTCTAATGTTTTCAGCTTTCAAAAAGATACGGATACAACGGATTACTATACTGCGAAGGAATAAGTCTTTGTTGTAATCAAGCAAATTTGGGACGATAACTATACGTATCGTAAGCTGTAAATTGTTCATATGAGCTTTTAAAATAGAGCCCATGTGTCACCGCCGTACAATATTTTCTGCGAGTGGCAGCTATATTCGCGGATCCATTTCTCTCCGTGTGGGACTGATCTCCAAATTTAAGTAAAATAATTCGGATTGGGTGCTGGTGTTTTATTTTCTGCGGATGCATTGACTTGAAGAATTTTTTATATATTCCAATTTAATTGAGGATGACAACTGCCAATGATTAAGTATGATACTTATAGCAACTATATAGTTGCTATAGGTATCATAAATATTTACAGGGAAAAATCTTCTTAGAATGTGCACATTGCCTTCGAAATTAAATTAAATTGAAAATTGTGGCAACTTATATGATTCTTATACAATAGTTTCGACTTCCCGAAAAAAAAGTGGAGCTACCGGAGATATACGGAGAAAACGATTTTATTAGGCCAGTAAATCTTCTGAAAAAATAGTGAAAACATTGCGTTATTTTCTAGCCTTTCAAAGTTTTTGGCTAGGATAACAAATTTTTTTGTTAGGCTTACAATTTTTTTGTTTGCCTTAATAATTTTTTTTAGGGTTACAAATTTTTTTTTCAATCTTACAAATTTTTTGTTAGGTTTGATGGCCCATTAAAATCGTTTCCTGTATACATCTAGGAGATACATGATTGAAAAACATAATAACTTTAATTTCATTTGGTTTTTAGGTTTGCCGCAAAATGTTCATCCAGGCGATAACGTTGGTGTGTATGGCAGTGGGTGGACTTGCGGCTACTCTGAGCGCAAGTGGTGATCCAATTGCCATAATCGCTCAAACCGCGGACATCAGTCCGGACGGAAGTTTTTCCAACAGTTGGGAAAGCGCCAACGGAATCAGTTTCCAGGAGCAAGGAGTGCTGAAAAATGCGGGCCAAAAGGATGAGGCAGAGTCTGTGAAAGGTTCAGCGTCTTGGACAGCTCCTGATGGCACAAAACTCTCCCTAGGCTGGACAGCCGATGAGAATGGTGCAGTCTTCGAAGGAGCTCATCTCCCGACACCTCCACCACCTCAGGAAATTCCCGCTGCTATCCAACGAGCTCTAGACTGGATCGCTGCACATCCTGAGAAACCGTAAAGAGTCAAGAACCTTAAGAATCAACAACCTCCTTACAAAAAACCTCCAAGTGTATTGATATTCAATAAAAATGTGCTAAATACCTCCAGAACATTATTATGTTTTTGATCACCGTACTTTTCTGAAGTCTTCTACACAATGTTGTTTTTCAATTAAAGTTACCTCATCATTACAATATATTTAGAAGTTTTAGAAAAATTGAAAAAAATAATTATAGAATGTTTTGTCTTAAATTGCAGTGTTAAAAATGTTTCGTGTAATTTTCCAATACGCGTAAAGGAAGCTCGTTTACAGAAACAGGTATATTAATTTTGATATACAAGTGAGATGTAAAATTACAGAAGTTTCTACTAAATCCTATGAAAATTTGGAAATTTAATATAAAAATTTGTAATTTTACTGCCTTCGTCTTTTCAATATATTTTTCAAATCAATATATCGGCTGATAAATAAAGTTTCCGGCAATGTACATTTGCAAACATTTTTAATAGTGTATCATTTATGCTTCGATGGTGAAAAAAGGATTTTATTTCACTCAGGGTGTAAAAACGTGGATTTATGCACGCTTCACGTGCGTCAAACCTCATTTACACACCTTGTAAAATAAAATTTTGTACGATACTCATGAGAAAAACGTTTTCTGAACTCGTGTAATTGCAAACTCACGCTCGTCAGAAATAGTATATTACACACCTAGGGCAGTAAAGTAAGAAATGTCTCAGATCACATGTAATTGTCGGCCGAGGCGAAGTCGAGGTCGACAAACATGTGATCTGAGGCTTTCTTATTTACTGCCCGAGGAGTGTATACGATTTTTCTCATCGACGGAGCCGAAAACCGGGAACTTCGTTCCGCGCAGCGGAACGAAAGTTGTCGCTTTCGGACCGGAGGTGAGAAAAAGTTTTTTCGCTCTCGTATCGTAATGTACTATTATCTCTCTCTGTGCGATAATAGATGTTTTACGTACGCTTAGGCACGTGCCTAAAAATACCATTTTCATACCTTGTGAAGTAAAATTTTGTACAATACTCATTGCAAAAACTTTTTTTTAACTCGTGTGGTTTTAACATTCGTCAGAAAAAGGTATTTTCGCACTTGTATGGTAATATACCATTACTCCCGACTTCGCTAAAATAACCCCAGTTCGTGTCCGCAACGCGGGCGGGAAATCGCTCATTTGTTACGAATGACGTACGCATGCGCAGCCCGCTTTCATTATCTCCCGAGGGACGTAATCATCGCGCTACGCATGCGTGTCGTCATTTGTTAAAAATGAGCTTATTCTCCGTCCTTGTTGCACACACGAAATGTGGTTATTTTTTAGCGAAATCGGGAGAAAAGTATAGTACGTTACATGGGAGGGGTGCGACTTTTTACCTCGTCTGTATTTCTCTCTCAAACTTCACTCTCGGTGAAAAATTGCACTTCCCTCCCTCGTAACGTAATGTACTACTTTCCCGACTACGATAAAATGACGTCATTTCTTGCGCCTAACAGGGGATCCAAAACGTTCATTAATTAACCTCTGACTCGTATGCCCAATCCAGTTTTATTATTCCAGACGGAAGAAAACGGGTCATTATTCCTCGGTGGGAATAATCAAAGCCGTACGGCATATTCGTGCTTGTCATTGGTTAAAAATGAGTAATTTTTGCGATCTTGCACGGAATGTTGTTATTTTTTAGCAAAACCGGAAAAAAAATATTCCCTCCTTTGTAGCATAATGTACTACATAATTTCGATCTGTATTCTTGTTGAAAAACACATTGTAGGTCTTTGGCAGCACGTGCTTTGTCCATATTTTCGAGTTCGGGCCCTTGGAATTTCTAATATATTCCACGTTCTCGGCATCATATTCCACAAATTCACATCACTCACATCAATTCCGCATCATATCCAGAATGTTGACAAAGATTTTACGAAAATTGATGAAAAATATTGATGATTATTTTCCCCATCGGAATTTCGGTCAATGGAAACGGCGCATTTGGCCTCATGTGGGGGAACCTAGGCGATTTTATTTCGGATATTTTTCGGATGTTCCCTAACAAGTTGCTAAGCAATAAAAAGAATTTCAGAACCACTTTTAACCTGAGAATTCTTCACATCTGTCAAACTTCTAACGAGAACTGGAACGTGATCTGAAGAATGAGCCGAAATTCCGATGGAAAAAATAATCCGACAAATACCCCTCGAGCTTCAAAATTAATCGTGTATTTCCCTCAAACTTCCCTGCATACAAATATTCGTGTCAAGTTTTGCTGAGAATTCCCTCGGGCAAGCGCTCGGGATTTGTTAACCTGCAAAACTTAACACTCTTGTTTGTACGCAACGAAGTTATCGGGAAATACCCGATAATTTTGAAGCTCTTGGGGTATTACTACTGATAAAATATAAAGATTAATGACTATTTCAATAATTATTTTTGCAATAAAAAGTCCCCATAATTAGAAGAAGCTTAAGATTTGCCACACCTGGAATAGCAAGCCTACTTCATGGGTCAAGAACAACAGATGCACAGGGTAAATAACAATTCATCGTATTACAGACTATTGAGCAAATTTATTCAGACAGATTAATTAATCACTAAGACAATTTACTAAATGAACAAACAACAAATATTCATTGACTTGTTTGAACAACCGATTCGACGATGATCTTGCAGATTCATCAGCAAATACTGGCTATAAGGAACTGGTTCAGGTGCTGAGGGTGAGACGTGATTGCTGAGAACTTCTTAGTGCTTGGGTTCGACGTAAGGGTGAGCTGCGATCCACTCGAGAGCTCTGGCGATCTGGGGTGGGATCTCCGGTGCAGCTGGGGCCACTGGAAGATGAGCACCCTGGGGCTGGAAACCGTTCTCGTCGGCGACCCAGGTCAACTTGATTTCGGATCCATCGGGAGCAGTATGACTGGCAACTCCTTGAGAGATGACAGCAGCGCCATCTCCAACGGTCTTAAGAACGCCATCTTCCTGGTAGGCGATGCCATTTCCGGTCTCGAACTTGGTGTGGAAGCTGCCGTCAGGGTTGACTTCCTGTTCCTGACTGAGGATCGGCACTTCTTCGGGTTTCAAGACACCAGCTGCGGCGACGGCCACGAGGGCGAAGAGAACAACTGCGAGTTTGCACATGTTGAATGAATGTCTCTGTAGATCGTACGAGGGACTACTGATGTCTGTTTCTAACTAACCCATCCTTTTTATACCTGACCCGGCGCCGAAATTTGAGTAAATGTCACCGAATATTATAAAACCGATTTCTGGAGGTCTATCGATAAAGATTATCTCTCTATAACGTAATAATCGTATCGTTAGATCTTGTAGAAGGAGGGTACAATGGTCATTTTTAAAAGGTCATTTCAAAGGTAATATAAAAATTAATGCAATCCTGTTCTCAGAGGTATACTCCAGAAAATCTACTATTTATTGGAGTGATAAAAATATGTGTTTGTGATGTACAAAGTGAACAAAATTTATAATAGCGCATAAGGTAAACGTCCCAGTGATCGACACGTTAACCAAATTGTCCGACTTTATAAAAACGTAACTTTCACATTAAGATACAAAAAATGGTCATTCTAGGTAATAATGAATCAGAATAGTCGTATGAAAAAATAACAAACTCAAAAATTTTCGTAACTTATCTTATTGTAGAGAAAACTTATTCTAAAGCTTCAGAAGTGCAAATGTACCAGTCATCGACATACTAAAGTTATAGTTGGTCCAGTAATCGACCGTTATATGTCCTAGTAATCGACACGTTAAGAAAAGTCACAAATTAAGACGTCAATAACTGTCATTTTTGGTTATAAAGAATCAGTATAATCTTGTCAACAAATAGAACGCTTAACTTTTGGTCTACCTTATCTTCTTGTAATAAAAAATTAACATAAAACTTGAGGTGTGCAAGTGTCCCAGTCATGGACATACTAAAGTTACGGTTTGCCCAGTAATCAACCCATGACATGACGTGACCCAGTCACGGACATATGAATGGCCCAGTTATCGACATGATTTATTTTGCTGCTTAATTATTTATAGAGAGCCCAATACCCCTGTCCATAACTACTCCTCGTACAGTTCGATCGATGAATGAATTGTTACATTATTTTTTATCATCTAATTCATAAAAACAATACGCGATTTACACTAATTTTCTATCCACAATTTTGTCCTAGTGATCGACAGTAGGTCGATTACCCGGACATTTATGTGTTTTTCTGAACCAGTTATCGACCTCCGCGATTTTTTGCACAAACAACAATTGTACGATAAAATCATATTCATTTAGTAATACCAGATTCTTCATATGTAATATCAAATTAAACTTACTCAGCCAAAGGCTTCGTGCATCGCAGAATTTAACTAAATGTCACGAGACGCACCTTAACCTCCATATCAAGGATTTCGACGAAATCACGCTCGGCTCGGTCACTGCAAGTTTACGATTTTCTTATTGTCATTGTTGTGATTTTACAAGCCTCAAATTTTCATATAATATTTTACATACATCGGAGGAAGTGTTGTTAATTTATTTAAGCGTCGAAAAGCACTCACAGTCTTATTTATCGTTCTTTTACCACAGACTGTTCGATTACTGGGACATTTGTCTTATTGAATACAACGTCTCTGCCAAATTTTCAAATTTTAATAGGGAATATTATAATTGATCAATTTTTGCCTGCATGTAAAGTTGTGTAATTGTATAAAGCATCTTTTCCGAAAAGTCGGCAATAATTTTGAGCTTCACACGAACTTTAGTACATGCCAGTGGCAATGACATGATTGCTAGAATTTCGGTATCTCCGCTCGATTACCTTCTAAAGTGATCGGCAGGTGGGATAATATCTTAATCGTGCCTTCCGGCTTAACATTTGAAACCTACCTTTTTTTTGTTCTCGTTTAAACCAAACGGTGATTGTTTACTATCAAACCCAGGTACAAATGTTTCATCAGGTTATGATTATATTATTCCAGGCGGCTATATTGACCAGAATAGTTTTTGATTCTCTAATTGAATTCTGTTTTAGGTTCGCCACGAAATCGATCAGGCGATAAGCTTTGAGAGCAAGCGATCCAATTGCCATATAGTGGCTCAAGCTACAGACATGAATCCATCTAAATGAAACTTTTTCTAATCAATGCTAAAACCAGGGCTTGAAACGAAACCGAAAACCGATGTAATATTCGGTTAAATATGTGACCGGTTTGACCGAAACGATCGACCGGTTTCGAAGACAAATGAACGAAATCATGATATTTATAATTCTTCAGACTGAATTTGGAACATATCATCTTCGATTTATGCGGTTCGGGTCGCGGTTGCGAGTGATAGGAGACGGTTTCCATTTGGTTTTGTTTTTTGGTTCATATAATTATCAGATTGATAGGCAAAATGCCACCAGCGAAGAAGAATCCTTCGCACGAATATTTTGAGAAAGATTCAGTGAGAAAAATATCAAGTGCCTAATTAACGAAGAAGAATTGATGAAGACGCACAATTGCAAATTTTTGTACAGCATTTTTATTGCAGCGATTTTTTTTTCTACGACGTAGAATAATTGTTCTGCTATGGAAAATATTTGAGTTAATCCTTGAGTGACGACCTCTCAAATCTGGTCCACCATTTTTAATGTTATCATTTTAACTTTGTAAAGCACTTAGCGTTCGATTCGAATTTTTTTAGAAACATTTTATTTATCTATGATTTTTTAATATAACTTTGTGTTTTAAATCGTTCTTCAAGAAAACAAATATACCTGATCTATAAATAATAGATTGTCACTATGATCCGTGTCTAAAGGGCTGTGATTATTCCTGAGGTTACACAAAATGCCGAAACTTTTCGCAATAGCTTCAATCGACTTTTCATTTGTTTATTCGATTTCTAATCGCTTCGCGACCGAAACGCTGAAAGGTGATGATATGATCGGTCTTGATCGAAACCGATATGAACACAGCACGATTGTATTTGTTTGAGGAAAAAACAATACCGAAACCACATGTTTCATTTCAAGCCCTGCTATAAAGGCTTGTAAAAAATCGTGTCCAGAGTTGTGAAATTTTTTATGTTAAAATAATGCATTATTTTTTACGAAAAAAATGGATTATGGAATTCAGATCCATTATCCATTACTTTATTAATGAGTAATAGAGCAGAGATCTATCACCCATTACTTTATTAATGAGTAATGGAACACACATCCATTACCCATTACATTTTAATAAGTAATGGAACTCACGTCCATGCCCCATTACTTTTTTCAATGAGTAATGGAACTCACATCCACTATCCATTACTTTATTAATGAGTAATGGAGCAGAGATCCATCACCCATTACTTTTTTAATGAGTAATGGAACTCACATCGATCAACGATTTTTAAAGTAATGGGTAATGAACGTGGTAATAGATATATGATAGTCTCACTAACTTTTGACTAACTTTTAACTAACTTCTAGCTTTTGACTAACTTTTGACTAACTTCTAACTTTTAAAAGTGAGAAGTTAGTCAAAAGTTAGTCAAAAGTTAGATGAAAATTAATCAAATGTTAGAAATTAGTCAAAAGTTAGTCAAAAGTTAGTCAAAAGTTAGTCAAAAGTAAGTCAAAAGTAAGTCAAAAGTTAGTCAAAAGTTAGTCAAAAGTTAGTCAAAAGTTAGTCAAAAGTTAGTCAAAAGTTAGTCAAAAGTTAGTCAAAAGTTAGTCAAAGTTAGTCAAAAGTTAGTCAAAAGTTAGTCAAAAGTTAGTCAAAAGTTAGTCAAAAGTTAGTCAAAAGGTAGTCAAAAGTTAGTAAAAGTTAGTCAAAAGTTAGTCAAAAGTTAGTCAAAAGAAACAGGTCGCAAAGGACTATTGCTAAGATTTTCAGGTATTCGGATAGTTCGTCTCTGAGAGATCGCCTGTCTATCGCGATCTGTTTTAACCGCAGACTTCTAATGATATTATATTTATTCATTTATTTTTCAATTTTTCGAACGATTTTGTTATTTATCTACTTATTTATTAACTTTTTGAACGATTTTCCGATTTATTTATTTATATATTTATTTATTAAGCAAATTTTTATAAAGTAATGGGACTATCATATATCCATTACCACATTCATTATCCATTACTTTAAAAATCGGTGATGGATGTGAGTTCCATTACTCATTAGAAAAGTAATGGGTAATGAATGTGAGTTTCATTACTCATTTAAAAAGTAATGGGTAATGAATGTGAGTTCCATTACTCATTAAAAAAGTAATGGGTAATGAATGTGAGTTCCATTACTCATTAAAAAAAGTAATGGGTGAAAAAAACGATAATGCATTTAAAAAATAATGCATTATTTCCAACTCTGATCGTGTCTCAGAACGATGAAAGCAATTGTAACTGCAAAATCTTAAATCTGGTTTATGAAGGCATCGGTTGATCTAACTGGCTTTCATATTAACAGAAAATATCTCTTGCTTCACTTATCTAAGGATAGATTTAGATCAAATTTATAAGTTGGTCGGGAACAAAAAAGCAGCGAATTCAAAATGACACTATTACACACTTATTACGATATAACTTCTTCTGACGAATGCGAATTTGCAGCACGAGCCGAAGTCGAGTGTTGCAATCACACGAGTTAAGAAAACGCGTTTATCGCACGAGTACCGTACGAAATTTTATTTCACAATGTGTAAAAATGGGGATTTATGCACGCGAAACGTGCGTAAAACCGCGTTTCTCGCATCGAGTGAAATAAAAGACTGATTATTACTTCAATGATTATTTCGAGTAGCAGGTACGTAGGGTAAATAATAATTCATAGCATTATAGACTATTGAGCAGTTTTATTCAGACAGACTAATTAATCACTAAGACAATTTACTAAATGAACAAACAACAAATATTCATTGACTTGTTTGAACAACTGATTCGACGATGATCTTGCAGATTCATCAGCAAATACTGGTTGTAAGGAACTGGTTCAGGTTCTAAGGGTGAGACGTGATTGCTGAGAACTTCTTAGTGCTTGGGTTCGACGTAAGGGTGAGCTGCGATCCACTCGAGAGCCCTGGCGATCTGGGGTGGGATTTCCGGTGCAGCTGGGGCGACTGGAAGATGAGCACCCTGGGGCTGGAAACCGTTCTCGTCGGCGACCCAGGTCAACTTGATTTCGGATCCATCGGGAGCAGTATGACTGGCAACTCCTTGAGAGACGACAGCAGCGCCATCTCGAACGGTCTTAAGAACACCATCTTCCTGGTAGGCGATGCCATTTCCGGTCTCAAACTTGGTGTGGAAGCTGCCGTCAGGGTTGACTTCCTGTTCCTGACTGACGATCGGCACTTCTTCGGGTTTCAAGACACCAGCTGCGGCGACGGCCACGAGGGCGAAGAGAACAACTGCGAGTTTGCACATGTTGAATGAATGTCTCTGTAGATCGTACGAGGGACTACTGATGTTTGTTTCCAACTAACCCATCCTTTTTATACCTGACCCGGCGCCGAACTTTGAGTAAATGTCACCGAATATTAGAAAACAGATATCTGGAGGTCTATCGATAAAGATTATCTCTCTATAACGTAATAATCGTATGGTTAGATCTTGTAACTTGTTCTTCACAGGACACATTTTCAAGATGACGTAGGTTATAAACTTCTTCAATTTGCTGACATAGAAGGAGGGTACAATGGTCATTTTTAAAAGGTCATCTCAAAGATCATTAGTAGGCACTAGAAAAATTAATTCTACTATGTATTGGAGTGATAAAAATATGTGTTTGTAATGTAGAAAATGAGCAAATTTTACAAAAGCGCATATTGAATGCAACCTCCCTACCAAATTTTCAAGTTCTAATAAGGAATATTATAATTGATCAGTTGTTCCTGTATGTAAAGTTCTGTAATTTTATTTAACACCTTTTCCGAAAAATCGGCAATAATTTTGAGTTTTACATGAATTTTTGCCATATTCCACTGTTTGGCAATGACATGATTACTAGAATTTCGGAATCTCCTCTCGGTTACCTTCTAAAGCGATTGGCAGGTGGGATCATACCTCGGTCGTGCCTTCTGGTTTAGCATTCTACGCCTACCTTTTTTCATTCTCATTTAAACCAAACGGTGATTGTTCACTATCAAACCAAAACAAATGTTTCATAAGGTTATAATTATGTTATTTTAGACGGCCATATTGACCAGAATAGTTTTTTATTCTCTAATTGAATTGAGTTTTTAGGCTCGACACGAAATCATTCAGGTGATACTGTTCATTTACATGGTACAAGGCGGACTTGCGGCTACTTTGAGAGCAAGCGATCCAATTACCATATAGTGGCTCAGGCGACAGACATGAATCAGTCTGAATGAATCTTTTTCCAACCGCTGGGTAAATGTCAACGAAATTATCTTTCGCATAGAAGAAGAGCTAAGAAATCTGAGACAGAAAGATGAGGTAGAGTATGGAAAACATTCAACCTCCGGGACAATGCTTGATGACACAAAAATATCCTCGGCATGGACAGCCGCCCATGCAGAAATTTCGGCAGGGATCCAACTGGATCCTGCCTGGTATTCCCATCTTCTGGTCGGATTCCAGTCGGTCGTCGGATCGGATTCCAGACATGGAATGTAACGTGCGGAAACTGGATTCCAATCGGGATCTCGAACTGGGATCCGATCCGATAATTGACTGGATTCCAGCCGTTAGATGGGCATACTCGGCCGGATCCATCTGGATCCTTGTCGAAAGTTGGGAATACCAAGCTGATTCTAGCTGGATCCCTGTCAAAATGTCTGCATGGGCAGCGACGAGACCGCGTCTTGGGACACATGAACTGCACACGTTGTTACAATTATGCGAGTTCAGGAAAAGTTTTTCGTGTATTCGACAACATTTTACTGCATAAAGGGTGAAGTAAAATTAGTTCTCCACAAATCGTTGAGTAACGGGAAGACGATCCGGATTCTATTCAGAATCCAAGTAGAACCCCTCTTAGGGTAACCCTAACAAATCCCGATGCACGGTAACACAGCTCGTCGTTCAGAATTGGGTGCCGATCCGGAATCCATCCCGATTCTAAATAGGACGGTTCTCTTAGAGTAACCCTAGCAAATCCTAATCGATGATAAACTATCATCGAGTGCGTAACCGGAAATCTATTTGGGATCTATTCAGATTCCAAGTTGGATAACCCACTTATGGAAACCCGAGCCAATCCCGACCAGGATCGAGTTTCAAACTGGGACGCCCAGACTGATTTCCACATGGGCTAGAACCGAGGTGCTCAACAGCAAACCGCGATCTTCTAGATTCCTCGATACACTGGATGCGGCCACTGATAACGGCTAGTTGACGCCCGACCATGTGCACATGATTGACACCGGACAGTGCCAAATTAATACGAGCGGATGTTACGGTTGCACTGCTGTTCATAAGACAAAGAAAAATCCTAACGTCGGTGTTGATAAATAAAATTGACACTGGAATAAATTTAAGGAAACCGCCCGTGTCAATTTTACACCGCAAAAAACATAAAAATTAACACTATCATGGGTAACATCAACTAAAATTCCACACCAGCGTCATTTTACACCGGAGATTTTTAACACACCGAGAGAAAAAGTTTCATTGATTCACGGAAATTTTTGCCAATGAAATGAAATACTTGAATTTCAATACTATCTTTTCTTTGAATGATCTCAAACTCAATGAAAAGTTGTGACATTGATTCGAAGAAACATTTCTTTAAAACAATGAACCTTTTTCATTGATTTCAAAGATATCGTCTCAGATTCAATGAAACCTTCTTCTTACCAGCTCAAAATTTCGAAACCTATTTTTTCCTGAAGTACGAGGCAGATAAAGCTTAAATTTTGTGAGTATCTAAGGAAGTACGGCAGAAATAGGCTAAGCTTCTAGATCCTCAAAACTCGAAGCCGTTCGTTCGGGAGAACCGGAAAATAAAAAAGTGAGGTTAGGTGCGAGAGAGAGATCAATGAAAACGTTTCTTTGGACCAATGAAAACGTCTCTTTAAAACAATAAAACTGTTTCTTTTTTATATGCTCACTAAGTAAATCTTTATTTACAGGCAATGAAATGTTCTCTTTGAAATTCAAATGCACTATTTCATTGAAATCAAAGAAATATTTCGTTGAAATCAATGAAATGAAAAAAAATCAATCTACCCATTTCTTTGGCGTCAATGAAATCTTTTCTCTCGGTGCAGTGAAGATGTGCTTAAATTGCGTCAGATGTAACGTTACAGATTGTCTACTAGAATATCCAACTAGCCATTAACTGACGCTGCACATTCTAAGGATCTGTATAAACGGGAGTCAAGAACCTCATCACAAAAGCCAGATTGCTTTTATTACTCAAGTGCAGCGACAATTAGGGAATTTGTAGAATTTGACATTGTTCTTGTTTTAATGTATCTTGAGAGATGTTTAATATTCTGATTATGACAATATGAATGCTATCCCTGTACGGATAAACACATAAACGCTTATTATTTCTTAAATGAGTATTTAGGGTAACAGGTAGACAGGGTAATTAATAATTCGTAGTATTATAGACTATGGACCATTTTTATTCAGGCTGATTAATTGACCTCTAGGGCAATTCTCTAAATCAACAAAACCGAAGATTCATTGACTGGTTTAGATAACCGATTCGACGACGATCTTGCAGATTCATCGGCAAATACTGGTTGTAAGGAACTGGTTCAGGTGCTGAGAGTGAGGCGTGATTGCTGAGAACTTCTTAGTGCTTGGGTTCGACGTAGGGGTGAGCTGCGATCCACTCGAGAGCCCTGGCGATCTGGGGTGGGATTTCCGGTGCAGCTGGGGCCACTGGAAGATGAGCACCCTGGGGCTGGAAACCGTTCTCGTCGGCGACCCAGGTCAGCTTGATTTCGGATCCATCGGGAGCAGTATGACTGGCAACTCCTTGAGAGACGACAGCAGCGCCATCTCCAACGGTCTTAAGAACACCATCTTCCTGGTAGGCGATGCCATTTCCGGTCTCGAACTTGGTGTGGAAGCTGCCGTCAGGGTTGACTTCCTGTTCCTGACTGACGATCGGCACTTCTTCGGGTTTCAAGACACCAGCTGCGGCGACGGCCACGAGGGCGAAGAGAACAACTGCGAGTTTGCACATGTTGAATGAATGTCTCTGTAGATCGTACGAGGGACTACTGATATCTGTTTCCAACTAATCCATCCTTTTTATACCTGACTCGGCGCCGAAATTTGAGTAAATGTCACCGAATATCATAAAACGGACTTCAGGAGGTCTATCGATAAAGATTATGTCTTTATAACGTAATAATCATATCGTTAGATCTTGTAACTTTTTCTTCACGCGGCAGTCACATGTTCAATGTCACAATGGCAATAAACTTCTTCAATTTGCTGACATAGACGGAGGGTTCAATGGTAATTTTTAAAAGGTCATTTCAAAGTTTATCGATAGCTATTAGAACAATCAATTTACTCGCGTCGTCAGAGGTATACACCGGATTTTTATTCATTGGGAGTGACAAAAATACGTGTTTGTGAAGCACAAGATGAGTAAAACTTACAAAAGCGCATATTTACTACATCATCTCCATGAAACTTCTAAATTTACACAGGGGCTTATAATTTATCCATTGTTCCCTGTATATTCACTAGGGTGGTCCATTTTGGCACAATATTTTTTTTTTCTTGCGGGGCACCCCTCAAAACTGTTCTCTATTATGAAAAAAATCCTTATAAATCATAGATGCGATAAAAAAATATGTAGAGGTCGCGACGGAATTTTTTAATTTTCTTGGTTTAATAATTTTTTTCAGTGAAAATTCTCATGTATATGTTCACATTTTTTGCATTGTATGAGTGTAGAGATTCTGGATATCACTGCGATAGTCCGTTATTGTTTTATGGTAGTTTTGGAGTACGAAATAATGACAACAGGGAAAAATATGTGCTGTGAAAGTGAAAAATAGAGAGTGAGCAAATATTTTAAAAAAATTTGAAATGCCATAAAATTTCAATCCCTAAGAGAATTAATGCCAAATTAAATCCCAACGTTTGTCTGATAATATTCTACATGTAAACCAAATTGAAGTTAGATATCTAAATAATTATGGACCTTTGAACAAAAACGAACTTAAAAAAAATTATAAAATTATAATTGTAAAATTATAAACTTATCTCAGTCTATCTCTATCTGTATAATATGATGTATTTATCCCAAAAAAAACCTATTATATAAAAACTACAAAATTCTTGTAAAAAGTGCGAATGATAATCGTAAACATTTGAAGGTTTCGGACAATTATTGTTGTCCGAACAATATTATTCTGTCAATAATATTGTCAAATGAGTGTCTCATAATATACTTAATTGTTTCCGGCATCTCCAGAATGTAATTTGTTAATCCTGTGGCCAAATGTTTATCATTATCATTCACTGTTTTTAGTATTGATATAGCACAGTTATTCTGTGATAAATATGTCACATCACGCAGGTAGCGAAGTTTGTAATTTTTTTTAAAGTTTGTTTTCGTTCCGACTTCTACAATTTTGCAGATATCTAGTTGAAATTTGGCACACAAGTATACTATTATCAGACAGGATTTGGGATTTAATTCGGCGTTAATCGGCTTAGCAATAAAAAATTTATCACATTTTGAATTTTTAAAAAATATCTGCTCATCCTCTAATTTTCTCTTTCAGAGCACACATTTTTCGCAGTTGCAATTATTTCGTACTCTAAAGCTACCATAAAACAATAACGATCTGTCGGAGTGATATCCAGTATCTCTACACTCATGTAATGCAAAAAATGTAAAGATATGCATGAGAATATCCACTGAAAAAAATGTTTAAAACAAAAAAATTTTAAAATTCCGTCGCGACCTCTACATATTTTTTTATCACATCGATGATTTACGAGGAATTATTTTTCCTAATAGAAAACAGTTTTGAGAGGTGCCGCGTAAAAAAAAAAACATTTCACATATGAAAATATATAGACCTTCAGGTTTATATAATTTCATAAAATGCAATGGCAATAATTATGACCTTTGCATGAACTTTGCAATATTTCACTGTTTGGCAATAACGTAAATACTATAATCTGGAGATCTTCGCTCGGTTACATTCCAAGGTAATTGGCAGGTGAGATAATATCTCAAATCAAACGGAAATTGTTTCCTATCAAATCCCGGTTACGAATGTTTTATGAAGTTATGATTGAGTTATTTTGGGCAGCTATATTGACTAGAAGAGTTTTAATGGTCGTTTAATCGGATTCTGTTTTTAGGTTCATCATTAAATTATTTAGATGATAACGTTAATTTGTATAGTAGTGGGCGGATATGTGGCGATTTTGAGGTCAAACTATCCAATGAACATAGTTGCTCAAGCGAGAAACATAAATCAGTCTAAATGAGCATTTTTCCAACCGATGGGAGAACGTCAACGGAGTTATTTTTCGGAAGGAGGAAATACTGGCCAACCCGGGTCAGAAAGATGAGATAGAGTCTGTAAAAGGTTCAGCCTCTGGCAAAGTTCCTGATGGCACAAAACTCTGCCTGGGATGAAAAGACCAATTTCCCATTGTTACTGGGTAGAAAATCGGTAGCGCCACATTCAACGTGAATCGAGTCGAGCTCATGAATTGTCAGATAATTCCCTCGCTCTATTCCTTACAGCACAGATTTTTATGGAAATGATTTTTTCGAAATTTATTTTTTCATTGAAATTTTTTTGTTTCTGATTCTGATCCGACAGATTCAGATAAACTTCTCAAAAATACGTTTTTTGATTACAATAATCTCTCAAATACATCCACAATTGTTGAATTTGTAGATTTCGACCTTATTTCTCTATAGATGCGTTTGAAGATAAGTTTGGTGTTATAATTATGAAAATATCAATTTTATTCCATTCATCAATGAGCATATAAAAGACTATAGTCATAAACCAATCATTATTTACACGGAAAAACGACTTTGCTAGGTTAACGAAAAAAGTAGTTAAACCCAATCAAGCGACTTAGTGCTTTGAGAGACAGACGATTTCTTGGTTACGTTAACTATTTTCAGGTGGTTGGGTCTGATCGTTGCTCGAACTAAATAGTTCGTTGGTCCGCCTACTATTGTGGCGCCAACTTAGTTGGAACACGAATGAAATTCGTTGTGTGACTTATTTAAGTCAACTAAGTCGGAATGGTAAATGTGACTAATACCAGGTCGTTACACCGACCAACCGGATGGTTGTGGCACCAAATTTTCACTCAACTAATAAATAGTTAGTTGGCCCAACGAAACCGTTTTTTGCATGTAGGCTATCCAGTAGACAGGGTAAATAATAATTCATAGCATTACTGACTATTGGGCAGATTTATTTAGACACATTAATTAATCTCTAAGACAATTTCTTAAATGAACAAATAACACATATCCGTGGAAGGGTTTAGACAACCGATTCGACGATGATCTTGTAAATATATCGGCTAATATCGTTTGAATGAAACTGGTTCAGGTGCTGAGGTTAAGATATGATTGCTGAAAACTTCTTAGTGCTTGGGTTCGACGTAAGGGTGAGCTAACTAAGTTGGTAAGCTAACCAAGTGACTTGGTAAGCTAACCCAGTGATTTGGTAAGCTAACCAAGAAGTTAACCAATTTCTTGGTTAGGCTACCAATTTCTTGGTTAGGCTACCAATTTCTTGGTTAGACTAACCAATTTCTTGGTTAGACTAACCAATTTCTTGGTTAGACTAACCAATTTCTTGGTTAGGCTACCAATTTCTTGGTTAGACTAACCAAGTGACTTGGTAAGCTAACCAAGTGACTTGGTTAGACCAACCAAGTGACTTGGTTAGACCAACCAAGTGACTTGGTTAGACCAACCAAGTGACTTGGTTAGACCAACCAAGTGACTTGGTTAGACCAACCAAGTGACTTGGTTAGACCAACCAAGTGACTTGGTTAGACCAACCAAGTGAATTGGTTAGACCAACCAAGAAATTGGTAGCCTAACAAATGACTTGGTTGGTCTAACCAATTAATTGTCTGGCGTATATATAACCATAGCACTTGGTAGTTCCAACCAAGCCTTTTTTCCGTGCACTCGAGAGCCCTGGCGATCTGGTATGGAATTTCCGGTGCAGCTGGGGCGACTGGAAGATGAGCACCCTTGGGCTGGAAACCGTTCTCGTCGACAATGAAGGTCGGTTTGATTTCGGATCTAAATGATTCTCTTCAAGTGTGTCTTAAGATAAGTTCGTTGTTATAATTATGAAAATTATCAATTTTGATGCCTTTACCAATGAGGATATAGAACACAAGTTATAAACCAATAATTATTGGTGTTAAGAGGTTGACAGGGCAAATAATAATTCATAGTATTACAGATTATTGTGCAGATTTATTGAGGCAGATTAATCAATCTCTAAGACAATTTGTTAAATGAACAAGTAACAAATTTTCGTTGACTGGTTTAAACAACCGATTCGACGATGATCTTGCAGATTCATCGGCAAATATTGGCCGAATGGAACTGGTTCAGGTGCTGAGTGATTGATTTAAGAGTTAAGACGTGATTGCGGAAATCTTCTTAGTGCTTGGGTTCGACGTAAGGGTGAGCTGCGATCCACTCGAGAGCCCTGGCGATCTGGGGTGGGATTTCCGGTGCAGCTGGGGCCACTGGAAGATGAGCACCCTGGGGCTGGAAACCGTTCTCGTCGGCGATCCAGGTCAGCTTGATTTCGGATCCATCGGGAGCAGTATGACTGGCAACTCCTTGAGAGACGACAGCAGCGCCCTCTCCTACGGCCTTAAGAACACCATTTTCCTGGTAGGCGATGCCATTTCCGGTCTCGAACTTGGTGTGGAAGCTGCCGTCAGGGTTGACTTCCTGTTCCTGACTCACGATCGGTACTTCTTTCGGTTTCAAGACACCAGCTGCGGCGACAGCCACGAGAGCGAAGAGAACGACAGCGATTTTCGTCATTTTGAATAAAAGTCTCGGTAGATCGGTCCAGGGACTATTGATGTCTGCTTCCAACTGACTTAGCCTTTTTATACCTGTCTCGGATCTGAAATTTGAAGAAATGTCACCGAATATTATAAAACGGACTTGAAGAGGTCTATGGATAAAGATTATCTCTTCATAACGTAATAATCGTATCGTTAGATCGTGTAACTTTTTCTTCACGTGGCAGTCACATTTTCAAGGTCACGGTGGCGATAAATTTCTTCAATTTACGGACATAGCAGGAAGGTTTAATGGTTAATTTTGAAAGGTCATTTTAAAGATCATCAGTAGGTACTAAGACAATTAATTTAATCGTATTCTCAAAGATATAAAAACCAATTTGCGATATGCACAATATTTGCAAATGTGCAGATTTGTAGATTCGAGAAGTTTACAAAGGTACATATTAAATGCAATGCCTCTTCCGAGCAAATTTAAGCCGATGGCTCGGCTTCGTCCAATACAAAAAGCAATGTACAAACCAGCCATTTAGCATCTATCGTATCGAAATATACAATTTTTGTGGGATCGTTCTACATCAATTAAGAGTAAGGATTTTTTTATTTTCATGTTAAAACTTTAAGAGTTACATCCTTCCAAATGACAATATTATTTTGATATTTCGTAAAACAATTGATAACTTTTGGCATGTGGTTCTGGAAAAAAAACATCCCTCTGCTTATCTGGTGTAGAATAATGTTGCGAAGAAAATAGGACACCATAGAAAGTAATCATATCTGAAAAAACCTGAATCTGGTTTACGGAATGATCTCCCTCACAAACAAAATGATACATCGGAAGCTTAAATTTGTTCACTGGTTTGGTTAAAAAAACTGCGCAAAGTGATAAATTTTACATTTCACCTTAGACCATTCTGGTGTTCCATATGTTTGTACGAAATTGCACAATTATAGTACTTGATATGTACTTTATGATGTTTAAATATAAGATTTTCAGAAAGAATAGAATCATTGCTAAAAAATGTTTTCCGATCACATTTTTTTAGGTGACTGGATCCCCTTAAGGGAGGGCGAGTCAGGTCAAAAATGTAAAAAAATCGAATTTTTTTTCTGTAAAAATGTTCATTTCCATGTAATCTGTGTTAGTAAAGTTGTATGCCGAAATTCGCAAAAATAGCCAAGTCCTACCGTACCATTTATATTTTATTTTCTCAAAAATCGTAAAAAAATATCAGAATATTATATTTAAGTTTGAAACTATTTTATTTATTTATTGTTTTTATATGCGGACATTAAGGCCGACTTTTTGTTGACACAAAATAATTATGGGTGTTGAAGTTTTTTTTTTAATTTAATAATTTTCTTTTTTTTTTCACTTTCTGCAGCTTTGTTTAGTTAAGTGTGATCTCTGAACCTTCAAAATCTTAGATATAAAGCCGAAAAATCGCCGATTTCGGCAATATGCCTGTTTTTAATTATTTTTTTCTATAGATAAAAAAATTAATTACGTATTTGTAAATAAATTTTTATCTGTTTACCATTTTTTAAAACAATTAGTGAAACGCGATATAAACGATGCGATGACAGAGTGATGTCTCCAATGCAACAAGTAACATTTACATCATATTTGAATTCGCGGGCATGCGCTATAATAGTTTGATGCGTATCGCATGCGCAGCGTGTTACTGCCGGGAAATTGACTTCTGCTACACTCCAGCGGCATAACCTATAATTGACGTCTTTATTTTTTGTTCATACTATGTTATTAGATTAATTCCATTGGCCATTTGCTGTTGTTTTTAAATTAACAGTGTTTAAAACAGAATCAACAATCATCAGAAGTGTTCAAATATGTATTATTTCTTTTGAAGTGGTAATTTAATGTGTTTGCAGTACATTTCTGAATGTTTCAACACTGGACCAATTGTCAGTGATGTTGTCAATAAAAGAGATCATCCCAGTGTTATTCTCAGGTTTTTAAAAATATTATGCATTCATTTACTCATTTATTTGTTAATAAAAAAACATTTATTTGTAAAATAATTACTAATATTATGAAATCTGACTCGCAAATAATATTTTTATTTTGTTCATTAAAGGTACTAAGATGCCCCAAAGGTGAAAGCAGCGCAAACAATTTTTTTTTAGTCATAAACTTTACATGCCATTTGCCGAAACTTGGTTTTCAACATATTCTGCGCGTGATTCAGACCAAACTGCTAGGCAGATTGGACTGGTTGACATCTCATTTTCTTCTTCATAAAAAGATACACCGGCTAAGCAGAGCAAATGTTAATAAAAGGTAATAGTTTTTAAGTGACATAATTTAAAATAAATAAATTTTATGCTATTTTATAAATCATCGATTAACTTTGCTTTCAGGATGAAAAAAAAATATTTTGCTCCGCTTAGCCGGTGTATCTTTTTGTAAAGAAAAAAATGAGACGTCAACTAGCCCAATCTGCCTAGCAGTTTGGTCTGAATCACGCGCAGAGTGCAAAACCTAAGATCTTTGCTTAAGATAATACTGAAAGGCACATGCAAGTCAGACAACAGTAAAAAATCCTTTCATCGAGTACCAACAACATAGTTCACTGACCATTTTTATATGCAAGAGAATTTGGGTGATATTGAATTTTCAAATTCAATTTTTTTTACCTGACTCCCTCCCCTTAATCGTACTACCATCCTTCTCTAGAGTTGTCAATGCAAAGCTGTTTTTCGATTAAATTACCCTCTCAAATGTAGCGACGATTAGTGAATTTGCATAATTCGACCTTCTTTCTCTTTTAATTTATCTTAAGAGTAATTCAGTATTCTAATTATGAAAATATAAATGCTATTCTTATACGAATGAGCACATAAAAAATATATGACTATTTCAATAATTATTTAGGGTAACAGGTAGTCAGGGTAAATAATAATTCATAGTATTGCAGACTATTGTGCAGATTTATTAATCTCTAAGACACTCTCTAAATGCATAAATACAAAATATTCGGTTACTGGTTTAGACAACCATTTCGACGATGGTCTTGCAGATTCATCAGAAAATTCTGGTTGTATGGGACTGATTCAGGTGCTAGGGTTAAGACGCGATTGCTGAGAACTTATTAGTACTCGGGTTCGACGTAAGGATAACCTGCGATGTACTCAAGAGCCCTGGCGATTTGGGCTGGGATTTTCGGTGTGGTTGGAGCGACTGGAAGATGAGCATCCTGGGACTGGAAACCATTATCGTCGGCGATCCAGGTCAGGTTGATTTCGGATGTAAATGATTGTCTCTAAATGTGCTTAAGATAAATACGGTGTTATAATTATGAAAATATCAATTTTATTCCCTCTACGAATGAGCATATAAAAGCAGTGTTGCCAGTTTAGTACAATTGTACTAAATCTAGTACGTTTCCATGCGATTTAGTACGTTAGCACGTCTTTCGTAAATCTAGTACGTTTTCGTACTTTTCAGTGCGTTGGTACGCGACATGAAAGTAATTTTTTATTGCCATGTAATTCCGCTTTTCAAACATCGCATCATCTTAAAACGGTCTTAAAAGTTCTCCTTTGTTCTCAAATGTCAATTGTACATTTCACTCACTCACTTAGTAACGTTGTCAGCTTCAGCACAGTTGTAAGGAATAACTGTAATAGTAAATCTAGGATAGCTATTTTTTGGGCGCGTATAAATTTTAAAGACGATAGGTTTTTGGAGATGTAGAAAATGAAGAAAGGACAGTGAACCGAAGGAATAAATCAGGTGCAAGCGAGGGAAAAATCAAAAAGAAATAGCTAGTAGGAAAAAGCGAAAAAAGAATCAAATGAAATTATGACTATGGTTTTTGGTATTTTCTTCGCTTCATCCTGACTATTCCTTGTGCTCTTTCTCTCGTCTATCCCTGCTTTTTCCCGGCAGGTCTAATACCAGTTTCTAGCTAATTTTCCTGATTTTCTCTCTTCAAAAAATAAAAAATAAAAATAAACAGGTACAACCTGGTTGTTCCTGGTTATTTACCTTTACTTTTTTGTTTGTCATTCTCTTAACCCCGGCTATTTCTTGTGGTCTTTCCCTCGCCCGCCTCTGATTATTCATTTCGATTCTGTTATCGCTTGTCACTGGCGATTCCTTATAGTTTTACTCTCGCGATTATTTTGTCCCTGTCTTTTTATGTTTTCTCTATGTAAAATGTAAACCTACTACTTTCGTCAAGTTGTCAGAAAACTAATGAATCAGCAAACAAAAACTACATTTGAATGCTTTTATGCTAATCTGAACTCGCTACAGAATTTAGTACGCAAAAATCACATTTAGTATGTTTTGGCTCTGGTGTCTAGTACGCAACACAATTTCTCTCTGGCAACACTGTATAAAAGACTGTAGACGTAAACCAATGATTAGTTAGGGTAACAGGTAGACAGGATAAATAATAATTCAAAGTATTACATTATTATTGAGTAGATTTATTCAGGCAGATTAATTTCATCGGCAAACATTGATTGTATGTAACTGGTTCAGGTGCTGAGGTTAAGACGTGATTGCTGAGAACTTCTTAGTGCTTGGGTTCGACGTAAGGATGAGCTTTGATGTACTCAAGAGCCCTGGCGATCAGAGGAGGGAGTTCCGGTGCAGCTGGGGCGACTGGAAGATGAGCACCCTCAGGCTGGAAACCGTTCTCGTCGGCGACCCAGGTCAGCTTGATTTGGGATCCATCGGGAGCAGTATGGCTGGCAACTCCTTGAGAGACGACAGCGGCGCCTTCTCCAACGGTCTTAAGAATACCATTTTCCTGGTAGGAAATGCCGTTTCCGGTTTCGAATTTGGTGTGGAAGCTGCCGTCAGGGCTGACATCTTGTTCCTGGCTGAGGATTGGCACAGTCTTTTCCGGTGCCTTCAAGCTACCAGCAGCTGCGACGGCCACGAGGGCGAAGAGAACGACTGCGATTTTCGTCATTTCGAATAAAAGTCTCGGTAGATCGTACGGAGGACTACTGATGTCTGTTTCCAACTGACCCGGCCTTTTTATACCTGTCACGAATCCGAAATTTGAGTAAATGTCACCAAATATTATAAAACGGACGTCAGGCGGTCTATCGATAAAGATTACCTCTCTATAACGTAATAATCGTATCGTTAGATCGTGTAACTTGTTCTTCACGCCAGGCCGGTATATTTTGAAGGTCGCCACGGTGATAAAATTCTTTAATTCGCCGACATAGGCGGAGGCCTCAATGGTTATTCTTAGCCGGGCTATACTCCTCACAAGCCAATATCACGTAAGATCGGGACGCCTCCAGTCATCGTTAGAATTCTGATCATTAGTTTCGTATTTTAAACAGGCGGACGGGTATAAAAGGGCTGTCCCAAGTCAAAGCGAATCATCAGTCGTCACTTGTTCGATCTACCGATACATTCATTCAACATGAGCAAACTCGCAGTTGTCCTCTTCGCCCTCGTGGCCGTCGCCGCAGCTGGTGTCTTGAAACCCGAAGAAGTGCCGATCCTCAGTCAGGAACAGGAAGTCAACCCTGACGGCAGCTTCCACACCAGGTTCGAGACCGGAAATGGCATCGCCTACCAGGAAGATGGTGTTCTCAAGACCGTTGGAGAGGGCGCTGCTGTTGTCTCTCAAGGAGCTGCCAGCCATACTGCTCCCGATGGTTCCGAAATCAAGCTGACCTGGGTCGCCGACGAGAACGGTTTCCAGCCCCAGGGTGCTCATCTTCCAGTGGCCCCAGCTGCACCGGAAATCCCACCCCAGATCGCCAGGGCTCTCGAGTGGATCGCAGCTCACCCTTACGTCGAACCCAAGCACTAAGAAGTTCTCCGCAATCACGTCCCAATCTTAGCACCTGAAACAGTCACACACAACCAGTATTCGCTAATGAATCTGCAGGATCGTCATCGAATCGGTTGGATAAATCCAGTCAATGCGTTTGTTAAATTTGTTCACTTAGACAATTGTCTACTAGGGATTAATTAATCTGATTGAATAAATTTTCTCAACAGTCTCTAATTCTATGAATCATTATTTACCCTGTGTACCCCGCTCTAAATTTTGGAAATCTGTAGGGCAAATTCTTGGTAAGTATTGTATCTTGTTTCAACTTTAGCACCTGAACTAGACACAGAAAATCAGCATTTGTCAATGAATCCACGAAGTCATCATCGAATCGCTTGTACAAATCGAGTCAACGAAGTTTTTATATCTGTTCAGATAGAAAATTGTGTGTTGGAGATAAAATTAATCTGATTGAATAAATCTGGTCATTAGTCTGTAATTTTATGAATTATTATTTAACCTATATACTTTGCCCTAAATTCTCGTTAAGGTGCTTACCTCGTTTCAAACTTAACACCGTAACTAGTCACAGAAGCATTAATCCACGAATTGATCATCAAATCGGTACGAATCTGAGTTAGTCAAAGAATTTTATTAAATTTGGACACTTACACTATTGCCTATTAAAAATAATTCATGTTCCTGAATAATTTTTCTGAGTAGTATTATTCACTCTCTTCACCTCCCCTCAAATAGTTCTGATATTGGATTTTTTTTAAATTTATTTTTAATGTGATCATAGAAAAATAAATTCTTCTTCACTTGCCTATAAATAGACAAGTAAATACGAATTATTTAAATTGAAGCAGACTTAGACAATTGCCTACCGTAGATAATTTATTTAGCTCAATAAATTTGAGCAGTTTTTGATCCTTAAGATACTGCTAATTATTATTCACACTCAGCATCGAACCCACGAATACTCCTTATATTCGGTTTATCTAATTTATCTGCAATTAAATCATAGGGTAATAAATTCCAATGCTAGAAGACCAGAAAAAGATATCCATTAGCGTGAGAATCGTGATTATCGATCGTGGCTACATTTCTTGAAGTCCTTGAATATATTCGAGGCCATTTCATCAACAAAGTTTGTTGGCACGCGTACAGCATTTCTGTAATCCAAACCGCGATTTCTTTTTAATGCCATTGTAGGTACGATGAAATACGAAACCAGACATTCTCATCTATAATTAGAGTGTCGGATATCCCAAACGACTAAATACAGTATAAATTCATTGAAATTCCTAATCAATTAACCCCATCACTGTCAAGAATAAGATTTCAATCTCTTCAATGATATTTTCCCGGGCAACCGATCGCGTCCATGACACTAAACGCCTTCTAATAATCTTTGCATAATCAATCGCCTGAAACCAATTAGGAATAACCGAAACAAACCATATTATTTTGGTGTGCAACGTTCATAATACATTTTCATGTCGGCAATAACATAATAAATATGTCTAACAATTTGAACCATAGTACGGAAAATAGTTATGAGTGGTGTATTATTCATTCATTATTTAAGTATATATGTATATTAATTAATTAGTTTTTGCCAGAATTGTATCGAGTCCCATTGAATTGTTGATGGTGGATCGGGCGACCGATTTATGTCGAGATTAATCGAAAATCGGCCGATTGTTAGCTGAACATAATGATTGCAATGTTTTTTAAGGAGAGGTAGATTCGTATTTTTTACCAAAGTTGTATCCTGTTCCATTGGACTGTCGAGGGTGAAATCGTTCGGCCGATTTTTCCGGACAGTAGACGTAGATCGGTATTTCAATTTTTTACTTGTCGTCGTTCTTGTCATCCTTGGAAGGATGAGCAGCTGTCCTTTCGAGCATCTTCTGAATCCGGGACAGAATTCGTGGTGGAACGGGAAAATAATCACAAATCGGTACAAAACCATTCACATCGGCTGTATGAATGAGTCATTGTATCCCGTGCATGAGCATGAAATCTTCGCCTGCATAACTTCGTTTTCTGATATATTCAATCAGACATCTTCACCTGTAATTAGAGTGCCAGATTACGATTTTGTCTATGACATTACACGTTTTCGCTTGCCAAAAATCGGCCGATTTTTGTGGAGCGTAGACCAAAATCGGTATACCGATTTTTATAGTTGACGCCATTCTTGTCATCCTTGGAACGATTAGTAGCTGTTTGTTCAAGATACTTTTGGTTCACGGAATTGCTGGTGCAACGAGAAAATGATTACAAACCGGTATGAAAACGTTCACATCGACTGTATTAATCAGGGAAACATCCTTGTCATTGTCTTCCTTGCAGTATGAAACGTTAGGCAGAATAGCTTTGTTTTCTGATATATGGGATCAGATATTTTCACCTACAATTAGAGAGTCACATATCCCAATCATGTAAATACAGTATGCATCCATTGTAGGTTATAAACTCTTAACCCCACCGCTGACAAGAACAAGATTACGAACTTGTCTATGACACTATACTCTTTTTCTCGCAAAAAATCGGCCGATTTTTGTGGAGAGTAGACGAATATCGGTATGTAGATTTTATACTTAACGTCATTCTTGTCACCATGACACTATACGCTTTTTCTCGCCAGAAATCGGCCGATTTTTGTGGAGAGTAGACGAAGATCGGTATGTAGATTTTATACTTGACGTCATTCTTGTCACCATGACACTATACGCTTTTTCTCGCCAGAAATTGGCCGATTTTCGTGGAGAGTAGACGAAGATCGGTATGTCGATTTTATACTTAATGTCATTCTTGTCATTCTTGGAAGGATGAGCAGCTGTTCTTTCAAGATCCTTTTGGATCAAAGACGGAATTGCTGGTGCAACGCGAAAATAATCACTAATCGGTATGAAATCGTTCGCATCGACTGTGTTAGACAGGGAGTCATCATTATCATTGTCTTCCGTGCATGAGTATGAGACCTTACCCTAAATAGCTTCGTTCTCTGATATACATATATATATATATAATCTTCACCTACATTCAGAATGTCAGATATTCAGATCATAAAAGTACAGTATAAATCCATTGTAGGTTATAATGACTTAGCCCCATCACTGTCAAGAACAAGATTACGATCTTGTCTACAAATAATCAATCACCCAAAATGATTTAGAAATAATTAAAACAACAAAGATATTTCTTGGTATGCAACGTTTATTCACAATACGTTGTCGTATCGCGTCGATTAGACAATAAAATAATAAATATGTACAACAATTTGAACCAGAGTACGGAGAATAATCATTGGTGGTGTAGTTGTTCGGTATTAAGTATATATATTATCGTTATATATATTAAGTAATTAGTTGGAGGGATTGCGGCGTGGCGCGCGGTGACATAATTCTCACGCACAAGAACACATAACATGCCATAGAGATTGCAGTGTTTTTTTTTTTTAAGGAGACGTAGATTCGCGTTTCTTTTGCCAGAGTTGTATCCAGTTCCATTGGACTGTCGAGGGTGAGATCGATCGGCCGATTTTTGTGGAGAGTAGACGAAGATCGGTATGTCGATTTTTTTTTTTACTTGACGTCGTTCTTGTCATCCTTGGAAGGATGAGCAGCTGCCCATTCAAGAGCCTTCTGGATTAGTGGTGGAATTGGTGGTGCAACCGGAAGATGATCACCGGTTGGTACAAAACCATTTTCATCGGCTGTGTATGTCAAGGAAATATCCTTGCCATCGTCTCCCTTGTATGAAAATGCACCCTTAGCCTGAATAGCCTCGTTTTCCGATCCAGCGTTCGCCAATGAACCCTCCTCCTCAGCCTTAATTCCATTTCCGGATTCGTACGACCATTTGTAAGAACCATCGGGATTGGGACCATCCTGACTCTGGTTGACGATCGGTATTGGCTCCTCCGCTGGCGCCGCTGCAGCAAACGCTGCCAGCGCAATTACTGCTATCTGTTCAAGAAAAAATGCAATAAAAATCAGTCAATGACTTATTCAACGACCTCCAGCTGTCTTTGGAATAATTTATAGAATTTCTTAGTGGCTCTTTGATTGTGTGTGCAATAATATTGCGTCGTCTTTTTATGGCTACCGTATAACTGTGCCCGAGTAAATGGCTTTTTAATAACTGGCACTATGAAAATTGTGGGACAAGTCGAGTTTTTCATTGACGAAACCTTTCACTTTTTCGATTTAGTGTTTAGTGCAATGAGACTCTGACAGAACAGGGAAAACGTCGTCATTCAATTAACGATTTGCTTTCGCGGCTCGACAATTGTCCCCTCTACTATTTTCTAAGGCTCATACAGTGTTTCGCAATGTGCATGGTTGCGCATATTATATTATAAGTTTCAATAGAACCTAGGATTATTTTTGTTATTATCACGGAGCTAATATGTTGATTATATAAACTTAATAGTTATTATTTTGGAACAATTACCGTAACGTTTAAAAAAAAGCCCTCAAATTTTCATAGCAAAACATAAGGGCTTTTCACAGTAATTTTTCGAAAAAAGAATTATGGAACATCACGAAAATTTTTGTAAAAAAAAGTAATGAAATACCACAGAAATTATTTTGAAAGAAAAAATTGCTTATCGTACTTCAAGTTCGAAACGAACCTAAGAAGATTTCTATTTTAATCATAGAACTAATATATTAATTATAATGACTTATGTGCACGTTTTAGAAAAAGAAGTTAAATTTTTCAAAATAATCACTGATCAAAAAATTTATATAATTCTATAGATTTTTCTTTTGAGCAAAATAATTCTCATCTTTCACAGAAGTTAGTTTGAAAGAAAAATAAAATAAAACAGTTCATAATTCATAAATCTTCTGATTATGCAACTTCATTCAATGAGTTAAAATAAGACTTCAAAAAAAAATTGATTTTTTTATATGCACTGAAATTTTTGTTATGAAAATAATTTTGATTAAATAAATAATCCGTGCTTGCAATTTTGCAAATGTGTAAGTAACGAATTTTTTAATATAAAAATGTACTATTGCTTTCGCGGCTCAACAATTGTCCCCTCTACTGTATTCTAAGCTTCCATAGAGTTTCGCAATGTGTACCGTTGCGCGTATTATACTACAAGTTTGAATAGAACACGAGAGGATGGCTGTTATAACCACGGAGCTAATATATTATGCAACCGAATGCTGGGAAAGTTATCGATACGTTTGGTGGTGTGTAAGGAACCCAAAGTGCTATACGCGAATATATATTGCCACGTGCGGCAGCTCCTAAGCCGATTCGGGAGATCGCTATCGCTTTGGCGAACCCCGAAGGCACGATTTCGTCGTGTCTTCGCGTTTTCTTGTCATCGTGAACTTAGACCTCTTGTAACGTATCTATGCAGACATGTGGACGTCTTGAATTACACATGATTGTCATCTACTTAGTTGCCAATTAAACCTTCATCACATGATCAACCCTTTTACGACGTATTCGGAGTAATTGTAATTGTCCTAACTGAGTAATCGTTGTTTAGATAATTTTTGGAATCGAAATTAAAAAAAAAATATTGTCTCATAAAAATTCTGGTTATTTTGACAATTATAAGAGAATTTTTATTTCATATCATTGGGACTATTTTTATAGATAGTTTTTTATTTTACAACTACCAAATATTGCAAAGCAAAAAACTTGTCAAGATCAATTTTTTTTTCTACAGAAATGTGAATAGTTAAGGGGACCAACTTATTTATTTGGTTAATTAATTTAAAAGTTGTACTTCTTTCAAACATGAGATAGTTAGACACTAAGAAAATGACGACGTATCCTGAGTAATTGTAATTGTCCTAACTGAGTAATCGCTGTTTAGATAATTATTGGAATTGAAATTTAAAAAAAAGATGTCTCAGAAAAATTCTGGTTATTTTGACAATTATAAGAGAATTTTTATTTCATATCATTGGGACTATTTTTATAGGTAGTTTTTTATTTTACAACTAGCAAATATTGCAAAGCAGAAAAATTGTCAACATCAATTTTTTTTTTACAGAAACGTAAATAGTTAAGGGGACCAACTTATTTATTTGGTTAATTAATTTAATCGTTCTACTTCTTTCAACCACGAGAACTATCTCGTGGTTGAAAGAAGTACAATGATTAAATTAATTAGACACTAAGAAAATGACGACATATCCTGAGTAATTGTAATTGTCCTAACTGAGTAATCGCTGTTTAGATAATTTTTGGAATTGAATTTAAAAATAAATTTGTCTCTGAAAAATTCTGGTTATTTTGACAATTATAAGAAAATTTTCATTTCATATCATTGGGACTATTTTTATAGATAGTTTTTTATTTTACAACTACCAAATATTGCAAAGCAGAAAAATTGTCAACATCATTTTTTTTTTACAGAAACGTAAATAGTTAAGGGGACCAACTTATATATTTGGTTAATTAATTTAATCGCTGTACTTCTTTCAACCACGAGATAGTTAGACACTAAGAAAATGACGACGTATCCTGAGTAATTGTAATTGTCCTAACTGAGTAATCGCTGTTTAGATAATTTTTGGAATTGAATTTAAAAATAAATTTGTCTCTGAAAAATTCTGGTTATTTTGACAATTATAAGAAAATTTTCATTTCATATCATTGGGACTATTTTTATAGATAGTTTTTTATTTTACAACTACCAAATATTGCAAAGCAGAAAAATTGTCAACATCAATTTTTTTTTTACAGAAACGTAAATAGTTAAGGAGACCAACTTATTTATTTAGTTAATTAATTTAATCGGTGTACTTTTTTTAACTATGAGATAATTAGACACTAAGAAAATGACGACGTATCCTGAGTAATTGTAATTGTCCTAACTGAGTAATCGCTGTTTAGATAATTTTTGGAATTGAATTTAAAAATAAATTTGTCTCAGAAAAATTCTGGTTATTTTGACAATTATAAGAAAATTTCCATTTCATATCATTGGGACTATTTTTATAGATAGTTTTTTATTTTACAACTACCAAATATTGCAAAGTAGAAAAATTGTCAACATCAATTTTTTTTTTACAGAAACGTAAATAGTTAAGGGGACCAACTTATTTATTTGGTTAATTAATTTAATCGTTGCACTTCTTTCAACCATGAGATAGTTAGACACTAAGAAAATGACGACGTATCCTGAGTAATTGTAATTGTCCTAACTGAGTAATCGCTGTTTAGATAATTTTTGGAATTGAAATTTAAAAAAAAAAATTGTCTCAGAAAAATTCTGGTTATTTTGACAATTATAAGAGAATTTTTATTTCATATCATTGAGACTATTTTTATAGATAGTTTTTTATTTTACAACTACCAAATATTGCAAAGCAGAAAAATTGTCAACATCAATTTTTTTTGTACAGAAACGTAAATAGTTAAGGGGACTAACTTATTTATTTGGTTAATTAATTTAATCGTTAGTCTAAGCGACTTAGTAGATTTAAAAACTATTTTTATTAATTCTGACAACCAATTTTTTTTATAACAAATTATTAATTTTTTATTCGAATAAGTACTCAATTGTAAATACTTTCAAAAAGTGTTAAACTGGAAATTATAATTGGAGATACATTTTTGGCCTATGCAACTATTATTACAGTTAGGTTAATTTCATTCAACTATGAAATAGTTAGACAAGAAGAAAATAGTAAGTTAAACGAATCAACTTTGACACCAAAGATCTTATTAGGTTGGTTGGCTTATTTGTTAAGCCGATCAAGTTTTCCATAACAGACTTTGTCATAAAAACAACCTGAGAAATAGTTGTGAACTATTTTTGGTTCTATATTATTCGATTTTTATTTTTTGAACTATTATTATCTTTTTGTCATCGAAATTTATTTTGGCAAGCCACTATTTTTTGCTGTACAATTAGTAACTACTAATTATTAAATACGCTAATTATGGCTTCAAAAATATATTTAAGTTAATGAATACGCGATTTTTTACAAACACCAAAAAAAAAAAAAATGTAGTGGCAACTAAGTATCAAAAATTAATTTTTAATTTGCATGACTATTTTTTAATTTACATAACATTTTCATCTTATTACCATAACTAGCCAGTTATGATAATCACAAACAAATAACAGTAAAAATGCAAAAAATTTACAAAAAAAAAAAAAAAAAATTGTCGCATAAAAAAATGAATAATTGTCACTTAAAAGTAGTCAAAGCCTACCACAAATTCTCCCAGTGGATGTAAACACTTTTGAAGGCAGTTTTAGTGATGAGTACCAAACGGTTCGCGATATCACACCTTATGCACGCACTTAAGCCCCGACAACCCTCCACCGAAAAATCTCGCCTTAATCACACAGCGTAAAAAAATGTTCTCGACAATAAAAATCGTTTTTTTTTTTTTTGTTTTTTCGCTTTCTTTTTTTTGTAAATCCGTAATCCTCGTTGGTCGCTTACCAATGGTGTGTACATGCTGCAGCGTTAATCTCTGATGGTCGAGTGTTTATCAAGACCCAGAGGAGCCAGGATATATATACCCCTGGAGGCGCCTGCTTACCAACTGGTAAATACACACACACATACACACACTCACACACACACACAGACAACCCCGTAACGTTTGTCAGGAAAAGCTGCCGATATCTACCAAGTGTTTAAAGAAGAAGAAGAAGAAGAAGAAGAAGACGAAGAAACAACAAACGACATCACGACAAATGCATTCATGCATGGTAAGCCACATATATCTTGAAAACTATGTACATAGATTCTGTCGTAGTGGCTATATGTATGTTTCCATGTTATGGTGTACGTAGAGAGACGAGGACAGGGATACCAACTGTGCCCCCCGGTTTAGACCTCCAGGCAAAGCTGACGATACGTACGACCAACAGCCAAGGGTACATAGATCTTCGTAATCCACACATGCATGAATTCCTCTATGAAGGTACTACTGTTTTACTCTGGGATTTATATTCGACGGTATATACTGTATATATATGTATGTGTGTGTACGTCGTCGACTCGTCGTCGTCGTTGTCGTCGACGTTGTCGGTGTCATCGCCTCTGTTACGACTCAGTGGTGGAGGAATCGCAAACACGTATGTATTTAAAATACAACACACTTTACATCAACTGCACACGGTGGCAATACGTTCCCGGAGGGATCACCATGTCACAGATCCACCAGCCACTGCTAAATGTCATCGTGTCTCTCCCTCCCACCCTTGCCCCTCGAACGGCTTAAACGATGGCTCAATCAATTGTCATAATTTCTTTTAATTTTTTTTTTTTTTTCAAGTTTTTCTAGAAAGATTTGAAACTAATGAGCAATTTCTCATGAAACTTGCAATGATTGTTGACAGTCTGACAGTATGATATACAACGTGTAATATACAGGGTGTATTAGAGTGGTCCATTTTTGCACGATATTTTTTTTTACGCGGCACCTCTCAAAACTTTTCTCTATTACGAAAAATAATTCCTCGTAAATCATCGATGTGATTAAAAAATATGTAGAGGTCGCGACGGAATTTAAAAATTTTCCTGTTTTAAACATTTTTTTCAGTGAAAATTCTCATGTATATCTTTACATTTTTTGCATTACACGAGTGTAGAGTTACTGGATATCACTCCGACAGTTTGTTATTGTTTTATGGTAGCTTTAGAGTACGAAATAATTGCAACTGCCAAAAATGTGTGCTGTGAAAGAGAAAATTAGAGGATGAGCAGATATTTTTAAAAAATTCAAAATGTGATAAAATTTTTATCGCTAAGCCGATTAACGCCGAATTAAATCCCAAATCCTGTCTGATAATAGTATACTTGTGTACCAAATTTCAACTAGATATCTGCAAAATTGTAGAAGTCGGAACGAAAACAAACTTTAAAAAAATTACAAACTCCGCTACCGGCGTGATGTGACATATTTATCACAGAATAACTGTGTTATATTAATACTAAAAAATTCTCGTAAAAACAGTGAATAATAATGATAAACATTTGGCCACAGGATTAACAAATTACATTCTGGAGATGCCGGAAAAAATTAAGTATATTATGAGACACTCTATAACAACAATAATTGTCCGAAACCTTCAAATGTTTACGATTATCATTCGCCCTTTTTACGAGAATTTTGTAGTTTTTATATAATAGGTTTTTTGGGATAAATACATCATATTATACAGATAGAGATTGACTGAGATAATTTTATAATTTTACAATTATAATTTTATAATTTTTTTTTAAGTTCGTTTTTGCTCAAAGGTCCATAATTATTTAGATATCTAACTTCAATTTGGTTTACAGGTAGAATATTATCAGACAAAGGTTGGGATTTAATTTGGCATTAATTCTCTTAGGGATTGAAATTTTACGGCATTAAAATTTTTTTTAAAATTTGTTCACCCTCTATTTATCACTTTCACAGCACATATTTTTCGCAGTTGCAATTATTTCGTACTCCAAAACTACCATAAAACAATAACGGACTGTCGCAGTGATATCCAGAACCTCTACACTCATGTAATGCAAAAAAGATGCAAAGTAGAACCTTGCAAATTGCTTCCTCATTATTTTTCGCTTTTTACAAAGCTCCCTCTGTGAGGAAGCAGTATGTTATTCAATTTTGGCTTCCTCATAGAGGAAGCTTTGTAAAAAGCGAAAAATAATGAGGAAGCAATGTGCAAGGTTCTACTTTGCATCTTTTTTTTTTATACCTTGTGTCTCTTTTGCAGAGGTATTTTATACAGCTATAAATCACCTCTGCAAACACCGTTACATCTAATTTTGATTAGATACAAATTTTTGTCGTACTTTCTCAACTTTTCCGGAAGTTATAGCGAAAATCTACATTTTTTTAAAATGAAAAATGGTGTAAAATCCGAACGACTTTACCGATCATCACCAAATTTGGTACATGGCATTTCTGAATGTTATTTTTCGTCTGTACAAAATTTCTGTTCATTTGTTGAAATTCGACGTAATTTAGATCAAAATCTATTTTTTTCGAAAAATTCAAAATTCTATAAAATCGGAACCGCTTTACCGATTTCGTCGAAATTCAATACCATACAACATTGAACGTATCTTCAGTTATGAAGAACTATTTAGCCAAATCGGCGAACTTTTACGAAAGTTAGAGCGACCACGCCCTTTTTTCAACAAATTAAAATCAACATAAAATCTTAATGACTTCACATATTTTGGCAAAAATCACAACATTCAAAGAGGGGCAGCTACTCTACTTGCGTGCCAAATTTGAGCCGGATCGCTCGAACGGTTACCGAGTAAGAGGAGATTGAATTTTCGAAGCCCAGCACACACACACACACACACACACACACACACACACACACACACACACACACACACACACACACGCACACACACACATACATACATACATACGGACATTTTTTCTAAACCACTTTTCTCGACGTTTTAGGAGATTCTAAGCATACTGACATGAAAATCTCGAAAAAAAAAAATTTCATGAAAACAAAGCTTCCTCTATGAGGAAGCAAAATGTGAACATATACATGAGAATTTTCACTGAAAAAAATTATTAAAACAAGAAAATTGAAAAATTCCGTCGCGACCTCTACATATTTTTTTATCGCATCTATAATTTATAAGTACTTTTTTTTCATAATAGAGAACAGTTTTGAGGGGTGCCCCGCAAGAAAAAAAACATTGTGCCGAAATGGACCACCCTAGGATGTATATAATCAGTGTATCACCATTATAACTCAAAAATGTAGAAAAATCACCCAGTAATAATCATTTTGCAAAAATGTTGTACGACGAATAGTCATTTAGTTCCCTAGCAGGTTTAAACACCGACGAAAGCACCGAAAAAGCACTGAGTGCTTTTCGAATATTAAGGTAGTCCTTTCGAATAGTGTCGAGTTCGCATAAGTTTTCGAAAAATGAGAGGGAATTGCAAACACTTCTCTCTAATACAAAAATCTGAAAAAAAAATCATGCATATTGAAGATGTGGAAAAGATTAATTTTGCATAATAATAATTTCAAAAGGTTATTAACAAATTGATGAAAAATAAAATTGTTCAACAAATCTTTCGACATCCTATTTTTTTTCGGCAAAAATAATTCCTTCGTTTTTCCGAATACGCAGGAATTTTTTCAAATTTTTTAATTCACTTTGAATTTTTCCTTTTTTTACATGGGAAAAGTCCCAAAATTCGAAGTGAATTAAAAAATTTGAAAAAATTCATGCGTATTCAAAAAAATATAGGAATTATTTTTACCGAAAAAACAAAAATTGGTTGTCGAAAGATTGGTTGAACAATTTTATTTTTCATCAATTTGTTAATAACATTTTGGAATTATTATTATGCAAAATTAATCCTTTCCACACCTTTAATATGCATAATTTTTTTCTTCAGATTTTTGTATTATCGAGAAGTGTTTGCAATTCCCTCTCATTTTTCGAAAACTTATGCGAACTCGATACTATTCGAAAAGACTACCTTAAAAACAATGAAATTGTGGTCGAAGTTACAGATAAAGCACCGAAACTTTTTTTTTAATAATTATTATCTGTGCTGCAATTAACTAAATGGCTCTACTTTCATTTTGTTATTTCTTGTTCGGACTTATTTAGTAATTTGGTATGTATTTGACTGCGGATAACAATTGACATTTTTTAAAAAAGTTATCGGTGGGACTGAAACATGTAACCCTGCAACACCCTCGTCCACTGTTAAAAATATTTAAGGTGAAATTACTCACTGTTAAAAATATTTTGAAAATTCATATACTGTATATGAATTTAATATAATGTAGATTTAACACACCCGTGCATGAAATTCAATTTAATATACGAAAGAAACTGAAAATTCAAAGTACGTGTTGTAAAATTAAAGTTAATGTATATTAGAAACACGAATTTTCTAATGAATTAGCAAACTTTTTATAAATTTTAGTATACTCTGCATGAATTATTACGACTTTTGAACGAATATAGCAGAAATGTAAATGAATTTTACGTTATGTCCAAAAACGAAATATTTAAGACTAGAACGAAAATGGAGGCCGAAATTCCTGTAATTTAATTACCAAATAATATTAAAAAATGTTTGTTATTTTTTAATTTTAATTTTTTTTTTTTGCTACTATTCTAAGCTGTTGCCCATTTTCGTTCCAGTCTAATTTTTCAACATTGGGATATTATTTTACATTTTCTTTAAATTTTTGTTTTATTTTTAGCTGTTAATTTAGGCCTCACCCCACTCTGGGCCCAGGGTCAAAAATTTTGTTTTTGACCCTAGGCTTTTTGAGAAAATCAAATTTTAGGTAATTAAAAAAACACAATTTTTTTTTAATCTAAAAAAATGTCTAGAGTATTTTTTTATATTGCTCTACAACATCTCAAAAGGAAAAAAAAGGATGCAAAGTAGAACCTTGCACATTGCTTCCTCATTTTTTTTCGATTTTTACAAAGTCGCCTCTATGAGGCAGTTTCTTTATTTTATTTTTGGCTTCCTCATAGAGGAAGCTTTGCGAAAGATGAAAGATATTGACGAAGTTGATGATTTCGTTCGGACGAAACGGACGTTTTACAAAATCCAGAGCGACACCTATAAATTTTTAAAAAATTCAAAATCACGTAAAATCCGAACCGCTTTACCGATCGTGACCAAATTTGGCGTGCGTAGTAAGGCTGTATGTTATTTTTCCTGTGTAGAAAATTTCAGTCGATTAGTTGAAATTTTACCTGAATTAGAACAAAACGAAAATTTTTCGAAAAATTCAAAATCTCATAAAAACCGAACCGCTTTACCGATTTGGCCCAAATTCAATACCAAAGGTCGTATCACTTTGTTCAATTTTAATACGAAGTTTCAGCCCGATAGTTAAAAATTCGTTCGAGCTGGAGGATTTACGTACTTTTTTCAAAATTTCAAAATTCTTATAAAAATGAAATGCGTTAAGCGATTTTTGTAAAATTTATACCGATTGAAGATTAGTCAGTACTGTACATGTTGTTTAAATTTTGGCTGATTCGGTCGAATACTTTATAAGTTACAGTTATATGAATTTTAGGCCTTTCATCACACACACACACACACACATACATACATCCGGGCAATTTTTCTAAACCACTTTTCTCGACGTTTCAGACCATTTTAAACGTTTTGTCATGAAAATCTCGAGAAATTTTTTTTTCATGAAAACAAAGCTTCCTCTATGAAGAAGCAAAATATGAGGTTCGCGACCCTGTCGATAACCGGTGGAATGCCCCATATATATGTATACACAGTACTAATATAAAGCAAAAGAAAAATAATTGAGTCATATAAATATAAATATAATATACCTGACAATTATAATGATGAGTGTAGATAAAGCGGCCGTGAGTTAAGTAAGTCGATCTAGGGTAGCGGACCCTCTTCTGAACTTGTTTTTATTATTTTGCTTCCTCATAGAGGAAGCTTTGTTTTCATGAAAAAATTTTTTTCGAGATTTTTATGTCAGATTACTTAGAATGGTCTAAAACGTCGAGAAAAGTGGTTTAGAAAAATTGTCCAGATGTATGTATGTATGTGTGTGTGTGTGTGTGTGTGATGAAAGGTCAAAAATTCAATTAACTGTAACTTTTAAACTATCCGACCGAATCAGCTCCTTAATCTGCCTAATCTTTACTTGGTATAATTTTCGAAAAAATCGATTGACACATTTAATTTTCATAAGAATTTTTAAATTTTGAAAAAAGTACGTAAATGCTCTAGCTCAAAGGAATTTTTAGCTATCGAGCTGAAACTTCGTATAAAAATGGAACAAATTGGTATTGAATTTGGGCGAAATCTGCAAAGCGGTTCGGTTTTTATGATATTTTGAATTTATCGAAAAATTTTCGTTTTACTCTAATTCAGCTAAAATTGCAATAAATCAACTGAAATTTTTTACACTCGAACGATAACATTCAGCCCTGCTACATATAAAATTTGGTGATGATCGGCAAAGCGGTTCGAATTTTACGTTATTTTGCATTTTTTTAATTGACTGGTTTCGTATTGCATTTCGTAAAACATCAGAAAATAAGAATAAAATACAACAAAGATGCAAAGTAGAACCTTGAACACATTGTTTCTTCATTATTTTTCGCTTTTTAAAAAGCTTCCGCTATGAGGAAGCCAAAATTGATTAACATACTTCCTCCGTAAAAAGCGAAAAATAATGCGGAAGCATTGTGCAAGGTTCGACTTTCTTCAGTATCTACACTGTTAAAAATGCAAGAGAATTTAATATACAAAACGATATGAGATTTACGAAACGAGTATGTGAATTCCATATTAACATACTTTTATTGTACATTTTTACACTAGTACGAGAATTCTCCGATACAAGTATTTGAAAATTACAGTACGTGAGTATTGTAATCTTCATTTTTATATACAAATATTGTATTTGTCAATGACGAATGTATCTGATAATTAATATACGGTATATGCATTCGAGCTTTATATACGGTATATTAATTTTCAAAAACAAATGTTTTACCTTGTTAAAAATGCAGGTGAATTTAATATACCAAACGATATGAGATTTACGAAACGGGTATATGAATTTCATATTAATATACTTTTATAGTAACTTTAAGAATAGTATAAGAATTCTCCGATACTGGTATTTGAAAATTACTAAAAATTAGTATTTGACGAATGCATCTGAAAATTAATATAACGGTATATGCATCCGAGCTTTATATACTGTATATTAATTTTCAAACAAAATTTTTTTACAGTGTATGTACGATAATCGAATAGCAATCACAAAAATGAAACTTCTGAATTCTATAACTCTTGAGAAAAATTGGGAGCAAACGGCTAATACTGGCTGTAAATCCGCGAGTTCCCAATGTTGAATTAAGTGAGGGCAAGAATGGACATTTTCCAATAGACATCTTGACAGAAGTAAACACAGCGAATAGAGTCATAACACTTGGGGTTGGCCGATCCATAGCCGCTAATTCTCCATAATTTAACCTGATAATTATATTTGGAATAATATATTTTGGAGAATAATTCTTGGATACTTAACATATAATTTTATTTCCCTGCGGCTATTATCAATAAAAATAACTTTTAACTGAAAACTCAGATTTCCTTGTTTACCAACAAAAGAGATTTTTTTTCTTTATTAACTATTGTACAAGTTAAGATGCTGTGAAGTTATTTGCATTTACCGTAAATATTCACCGCCAGATTCAAACGACCTTGTTCGATGCACATTAATTAAATAGTAAATAATTAAAACTACCGTTGCAGGGAATGTTACAGCTGCCGCGAGCGAGACGAGTCGCCTTTCGAGTTTTCCTACATGCATCACTTAAGTCGGCACGTCATCGATATGTTAGAATGCCAATTTGCAAATGTGCCAAGCTCGTGGAGAGAGCACTGGCTATTTTTCTCCAAGTGACCATCAATAATTTCAAAAATAAATTAAAAAATAAAAAGCTTTTGTTTTTCCAAAATCTTGCAATTAATGATATCAACATTATTAGTTTATTATCGAGGTAAAAAAATGAACCAAACAATTTTTTTTCCTTACGGTACTACATTACACTGTAAAAAAAATTTGTTTGAAAATTAATATACAGTATAACTTTATATAATATAATATGCAGTATAACTTTCCGAGTATATAAAGCTCGGATGCATATACCGTTATATATATCAGATGCACTCGTCATTGACAAATAGAATATTTGTATATTAAAATGAAGATTACAATACTTACGTACAGTAATTTTGAAATACTTGTATCGGAGAATTTTCATACTATGCTAAAAATTTGCAACAAAAATATATTAATATGGAATTCATATACTCGTTTCGTAAATCTCATTTCGTTTTGTATATTAAATTCTCTTGCATTTTTAACAGTGTAGCGGGACTGTCCATCCTCTCGAAAAAGTAAAAAGGGCACAAGTGCATTTTTGTAATGATTCACAATAAAAATAAATGTGCACCATTTTTTTAATTAACAATATAATTTGACGCAGGTTTCTGTTGTTAATTACAATAACATGCGTACCGCGGTGACACAAGGGCTTTATCAAAGTTGTTCCTATACACGTAGAAGCTTTTACAATGTGTATTGTAATCTTTCCGATTTTGCTTTAGTACCATGCTCGTTATTCCTATATTAATGTTTCCAACCAAAGTTTTACTAATACGTATACGTATGACAGTATTCCGTTTTTATATAGGAACAATTAGTAAATTTTTCGTACTATTTTCAATATGATACAGGAATTAATTATGGAAGGATTTTCTATGCGTTCCCTTCAATAAATTTAAGGAAGGGGAAATGTATTTAATATGTTTTGCAAGTTAGTGTATAAAAAATGTGAATATTTTTAAAGACGCCATCATATTTTGTAATTCAATTTTGTTTCTCTGACTGTTGTGTTGAAACTGCAACGCGCTAGCCAAAGCAGGTCGATAAGTCAGAGTTGTAACTTATCATATGACAACTCGACCAAAAATAGAGATATTGGGCAGCTTCACTGCCATGTCTTCGATGTCCCACGAAAGACACTTTTGGGCGAAAAGACTGCTCTTTATATGCACCGCCGTAGATCTGTTCGTTTACGAGAAAAGTCGTGGTTATTCGCCATCTAGCGGCTGAAAACTCACTAAATGTTCTCTGGGTTTGTTTACCATATAAATATGACATGTCGATGTTTCTTATGGTGTATAGTAATTACAACATTTCTTATACACTCTAGATTTACAGTTCTACTTATTTGTGTTGTCGCTAGATGGCGAATTCGTGTACCGATTCTTCTCGAAAATGGAAGTGACTACGGAGACGCATATAAGTGGGGAGGTTTCATGCCGATTCGTCCTGTGGCATTATACCGCAGGGCAATATATCGATTTTTTGTCGCTCTCTTCGGGTCGTTATAAAATAATAACCACCCAGCACTTTTGAAGAAAAGAAAGCTTTAAAAAAAAACCTCAAACAACAAACGTATGGTGTTAGGAAAATTTTACATAAGGTAAACGTCCCACTGATCGACACGTGAACCAAATTGCCCGACTTTATAAAAACGTAACTTTCACATTAAGATACAAAAAATGGTTATTCTAGGTAATAATGAATCAGAATAGTCGTATGAAAAAATAACAACCTCAAACATTTTCGTAACTTATCTTATTGTAGAGAAAACTTATTCCAAAGCTTCAGAAGTGCGAATGTACCAGTCATCGACATACTAAAGTTATAGTTGGTCCAGTAATCGACCGTTATATGTCCTAGTAATCGACACGTTAAGAAAAGTCACAAATTAAGACGTCAATAACTGTCATTGTAGGTTATAAAGAATCAGTATAATCTTGTCAACAAATAGAACGCTTAACTTTTGGTCTACCTTATCTTCTTGTAATAAAAAATTAACATAAAACTTGAGGTGTGCAAATGTCCCAGTCATGGACATACTATAGTCACGGTTTTCCCAGTAATCGACCCATGACATGACATGACCCAGTCATGGACATATGCATGGTCCAGTTATCGACATGATTTATTTTGCTGCTTAATTATTTATAGAGAGCCCAATACCCCTGTCCATAACTACTCCTCGTACAGTTCGATCGATGAATGAATTGTTACATTATTTTTTATCATCTAATTCATAAAAACAATACGCGATTTACACTAATTTTCTATCCACAATTTTGTCCTAGTGATCGAGAGTAGGTCGATTACCCGGACATTTATGTGTTTTTCTGAACCAGTTATCGACCTCCGCGATTTTTTGCACAAACAACAATTTTACGATAAAATCATATTCATTTAGTAATACCAGATTCTTCATATGTAATATCAAATTAAACTTACTCAGCCAAAGTCTTCGTGCATCGCAGAATTTAACTAAATGTCACGAGACGCACCTTAACCTCCATATCAAGGATTTCGACGAAATCACGCTCGGCTCGGTCACTGCAAGTTTACAATTTTCTTATTATCACTGTTGTGATTTTACAAGCCTCAAATTTTCATATAATGTTGTACATCAATCGGAGGAAGTGTTGTTAATTTACTTAAGCGTCGAAAAGCACTCACAGTCTCATTTATCGCTCTTTTACCACAGACTGGTCGATTACTGGTACATGGTCGATTACTGGGACATTTACCTTACGTAGTGGATGAATAAATTCGCGATGTCTTCATTAACCATGTTCTTATTTGCGAATCTAAAAAATCCCCACATCTTGATAATCCCAAAGCAGAATAGGAAATTAATACTAATCGACGGTAATAAGTCCCATGTAAATGAAAGCAAATTTGGGACGATTACTATAGGTATCGTAAGCTGTAAGTTGTTTATATGAGCTTTTACAATAGAGCCCATGTGTCACCGCCGTACAATATTTTCTGCAAGTGGCAGCTATATTTGCGGATCTATTTCTCTCCGTGTACATAAATCTTATTACTGTTTCCTATTTTTTCTTACTTCTACCTTAATTTTTGTATTTTTAAATATATTTCTTCAAAAATTTGATAAAATTCAAAAATATACATTTGCAAAATTCGTTTCACAATTTTTAAATAAATATTGAAAAAGAATTGCACGTTGCTTAGAAGACTTCCGGCTTACCATTCGGACTCCACAATTTACCATTCTAACGAAATTGACTCGACAATCGATTGGTATCGCTAAAATCACTTAGCGTTAGGCTATTTATCGGTATTAGAATTGTAAATGTTTAGTCCCTCGATCTCGTGTGGCGCAGTGGAAACTTAGAGAATTAAATTCCTCGATACGCAGTTGACGGCTTAAACTGTTACAGGAGCCTCATCTTTCAGCACAAATTGTGTAATTAAATATCAATCATAATCTTGACAATCGTGACGGCAATATTCTTCCACTCGACCTAATTACATATTAATTAATGAGAATATGATGAGTAAAAGCCTGACAGCCATGAAGGTCACGGTATGACGTCAAGGTCAACCACGTTTGATCCACATCCTCGTGTCGAATTTCAGGGTCGAGAATGAGGATTTCTCAGATTTCTAGGATTCCCTCCAGATCGGATGTACGATAAGCCGATTGAATCAATAACATAATCGATTCGGCGCGCAGCACGAAATTGACGACGCACGCGACGATCAACTACACGCTATCCAGAAAGTCACAGGGTTACCGCAGCGGGTTGTACGAGCACATGAGAGTAAACAATTTTTTTAAAGAAAATTAATATACCTGTATATGAAGCTCGGATGCATACATATATTAATTTCCATAACAGTATATGGGGGATTCCCGCGGTTTTTTTAATGCTTTGACCTCCTTCAATAATTTTGACATTTTTTAATGAAAAAGTAATTTGAAAAAGAAACACGTATCTTTTTGTTTGGCGCTACGACCAAATTTATTATTATTATTTTTTTTTGTCAAAAAGTATTTTGAAAAAAAGGCACGTAACTATTTGTTTGGCGCTACGAATAATTTTTTTTTTTATTGAAAAATTGTTTAAAAAAAAAGACACGTACCATTTTGTTTGGCGCTACGACCATTATTTCCCACAGATTAATTTTTGTATAAATCTGAAATTGACGGTATTTATGTTTGTTCAATTCATTGTTAAAAATGTTATGAAGTTTACAATAGTTTAACATTCAGAATTATATAAAATATACAAACCATGGATATTAAATTAGAATTCACATACATTGCAATGGAAAAGTAAGAGTTTTGTCGGAAATTCAATCTCATTACACCTATAAATTAAAATTTACTTTTCTAAAATTCACTCACTGAATTCATTAAATTCGACACAGCATTCATTTTAAAATGGTTCCTTTTATTGCATTTTTCAAATTCCAATCGCTGTTGTAAATTCAATTCCCTAAGGTGAATTATTTTTTAACGAAAATTGCAACAAAAGTGTTAAGATATTCATACACTATACTATAAATTTCAAATAATTGTCTATGTGGAAGTTACAATTTTTTCAAATCACTTTCAATATAACAGTAAGATAATAATCTTGCACATTGGTCACTGAAAATTCATATACTGTATATGGGGCATTCCATCCCGATTCGACCTGGGTCTGACCTTCGACCTCCCCAATTTGGCTCGTAATTTTTTGTTGGATTGGTTAGACCCTCAAATGCACCTGATTTTTTTTTTCTACGGAAATTTTTTTTTTATATTTTTTTTTAAATGACATATCGAATGCCATAATAAAAAAATCTGAAAAATACTTTGTTAAATATCAAAATTTTCTAGCTTATAGCCAAAGTGGGCGAAACTTTTCTTCTTGTAGTTTTCAAGCTTTTTGTATTTGAAAAAATTATGAAAAATTAAAAAAAAAAAATCTACTACAGACGATTGGTCAAACGGTTATTTATGTAATCTCGGATTTTTTAGAATTTTTTAAAGATTTTTAGGAACACGTCAGATTTTTCTGAACTAAAACTATTCCAGCACCATACACGCCACATTCTAGCACCAGTATGCCATAATTTGAAAATCTGAAAAAATTCTGAAAATAATTTGGTGAATCTCAACATTTTGTATCTTAGAGCCAAAGTGTGGAAGATTTTTCTTCGAATAGTTTTTAAACTGTTTTGATTAAAAAAATTATTGAAAAATAGGAAAAAAAATAAAACTACTATGGACTGTATATGAAATTGTATTTTTCAGAAAATTTTTTTTGAGGGTTTAACCAATCCTACAAAAAATTGCGAACCAAATCGGGAAGTTCGACCTGAGTATTTGAAAATTCATAAAATCTACATAAAGATATAGAATTTATGAATGTTCAAATAAATTTTTTTAACAGTGTTGTTAATATCAGAAATTACGATTTCTTTAATCGCAGTAAAAATTTAATAAATGTGTGTCTTCTGTGGTGAAATATACGAGAACTTGAGAATGATAGCAAGGATGAAACTTTATATTTTAAATAAAACTTATTTGGTTTTTCACGGCGGGAATTTTGATCTGTAAATTCTGAAATCAGAAACGACCAAAAATGGCAAAGAAAAACGGTAGTGAAAACCAAAATTCGATATCTTGATTTTTAAAAAATTCGATGTATTGTTTTTTTAAGGTCAACCGGAAATCCGGTCTAAGAATTCTAACCTTAAAAAACATCGACGATGTTGAGTTATTAATCAAATATTTATGGATTATCTTTTTAACGTCGTATAATTTTTCTTCTTCCAAAATGAACATAACATCATACATGAAATAAATAAGTATAGTGACTTCGAAAATAATGGAATGATTACAACTTTGGTTACGATAATGAGTTAATTCGTGCCGAATCGGTGGAAAAAAGCTGTAGCCAATTTTTTTTAATGGTGCTGATCATTATTCGTTAGAAAGAAATTCAGAATTCTTCGTCGAAGGTCCTGGGAATTTGCTTTTACCGGAAATATACGCCGCCCTTGAAATAGATGGATCACATTTTTTTTATACCAACTGTTGGTACCGTCCTCGAGGTAAACAAAATTCTTGCCGTACCACACATTATTTTCTCATATATATATATCTTTAAGAGATTAATTGCAAAATTTTATTTCGATATTTTAATTATCGATATAAATCAATGAAAATAATTAAATTATTGATTCAAAATTCAATTGAATCACATGTAAAAATAAAAAATATATACATTTTTTTTTTATTTGCTATAACCTTTTTTAAAAAATCCATGCATACCTTTAAAGATATTAATTGCCAAATTTCAATTTCACGACAGAGAAGACGTCGGTGAATATTTTAATTGAATTAGAATAAAATTTCTGCAATATCACCGTGACAAATAAAGGTGGAAGGATTGAACCAGAGTGAAAGCCAAAATTCTATATCTTGATGAAAAAAAAATTCGAACTATTGTTTTTTTAATGTCGACTGGAAATCTGGTCTGAGAATTCTAACATTAAAAAACATTAAAAAATGTCTTGCTGTACCACACATTTTATTCCCATGTATATACTGAACCGATTAATTGTACAATTTTGTTTCAATATTTTAATTATCGATCAAAATTAATTACATTATTGATGCAAAACAAAAATACATTCTTTACATGTAAAAATAAAAATTATATAAGAATAAAAATCGAAAACTTTTCACTTCGAGGGGCTACGGAGACTTTTCGGGACACTGAATTATTTTTACTCTTGTACTACTTAACGAGCGTGATAGTTTCAGTAGGAACGTGACACACGTGTTGCGCGCTGTTAGTCCGGAACGAAATCCAAAAATTGTGAAAATTTATGGAGTAATCTCACGAGTCAATACTGGTTACGGCAAAAAGAATCCGTTCTGCGCGCGGTTGAATTAAGACTTAAGCAGGTCGAGGTGCAAAAATATTCTGACTCAAGTTCGTTTCAATTTGTATTACCGAGAACGATTGCAGATAATTATTGAAGTTTTTACCCTCGTAGAATCGGACCAATTTCATCATCCATGAGCTAAAGCTCAAATTAGACTAGCGTCTTCGCACACCAGTAGGTTTATAATCAGCAGAGCTACCCACCAAGTCGACCCCTCGAACATGTGCACTCTATGCAATATTCACGAAAATGAGACGTTTTTCCACATGTTTGTAAACTGCCCTACACCGAGAGAAAAGATTTAATTGACGCCAAAGAAATGGGTGGATTGATTTTTTTCTCATTGATTTCAACGAAATATTTCTTTGATTTCAATGAAATAGTGCATTTGAATTTCAAAGAGAACATTTCATTGCCTGTAAACAAAGATTTACTTAGTGAGCATATAATAAAGAAACAGTTTTATTGTTTTAAAGATACGTTTTCATTGGTTCAAAGAAACGTTTTCATTGATCTCTCTCTCGCACCTAACCTCACTTTTTTGTTTTTCGGTTCTCCCGATCGAACGGCTTCGAGTTTCGAGGAGTCAGAAACTTAGCCTATTTCTGCCGTACTTCCTTACATACTCACAAAATTTGAGCTTTATTTGCCGCGTACTTCAGGAAAATATAGGTTTCGAAATTTTGAGCTGGTAAGAAGAAGGTTTCATTGAATCAGAGACGATATCTTTGAAATCAATGAAAAAAGTTCATTGGTTTAAAGAAATGTTTCTTCGAATCAATGTCACTACTTTTCAAGGAGTTTGAGATCATTCAAAGAAAAGATAGTATTGAAATTCAAGTATTTCATTTCATTGGCAAAGATTTCCGTGAATCAATGAAACTTTTTCTCTCGGTGTATCTACGCTCCGATCAGAAATCATTATTTAGCCCTTAAATTCAATCAGAACGTAAGCGAGGATGAGAATATTAAGGAGGTCGTCTCGTGACATCGAAGTCAAATTACAATTTAAAAATAAGTAAACAGAAACGACTAAATAAAAATGATTCGAACATTGCAAAAAAAATTTCACCGATTTAGGCATACACTCACACATTACAGAGAATACGCGTAATATAATTAATTTGAGAAATATGATAAATGGGTGCTGAATTACTTCAGTTTCGATGAAACCCGAACAGCTGTTTTGGAGCGAGGAGAGAGGGAGTGCACAACTTGGCAACACAGCAGTTTCTGTTTATGCGCGATCTTTATAACCTCAAAATTCACCGGCTACAGAATGAATTAGCACAGCGTTCACGCTGATCATTGCATTTGTCCGTAATGAAAATAGTGTACATTTGGGATATATACCTTGGTCTCACTTATACATTCTCTGTCATTTTCTAATCAGCTGTGCAATGTTGCCAAGCGTCACGGGGATCTGTGAGCGGGAAGTTTTTTCTTCGGTCTGCCTCGATTTTGTCACATTTAACGGAATAATTCCGTGCAAAAAATTCGGTTAAAGTACTGTTTTATGATCTCGTTGGAAACTTGAAATAATAATCCACAAGTGGAAACTTCATTATCGAAGCTATCTAATCGCCAAATATGTAAAAAAAAATGGTATGAAGTGCTCAATAAGCGCCCGACCCAGAAGAACCTGTGTTAAATTCTTGGATTTTAGTATTGGATTGCTTGTAAATAATTTCGGTAATGAGTCTCAGCATTTAGCCATGGTAAAGTTCAGCTCTCAATCTGTTACATATTTTTAATTTGTAACTCAATCTAATAACTAGAGCCACGAAACGACCTCCCTAAGATAATTCTTGGCTCTAACGATGTCGACAGCCTCAAAACGATTTTTTACTTTCTGGTGAATTGTTTCAAAATTCGAGCATCATTGTTAAATATCTAAGTCAGTATCCCTGATAAGCCACTCAGCTGCCACGTTAGGCGTCTTATTTTATATTATATTATTTTGTTAATCTTAAGTTTATCCTTGCACATAAGTTCTACCTGTATCCTTCGAGAAAGACATATTTGTTGGGACAATGGAATATCACATATGTAAACTATTGTAAACTACCCGAACCAATTATAATCTTTATATTCTATGGAACCTCGGCATTTTGAGCCTACGTGCTTGAACACATGCTTAATAAAACATATATATATATATAAAAATAAAAAATCTTGCTGTAACACTTTTTAAAAAATCACCTTTAAGATATTAATTGCCAAATTTCGATTTCACGAAAGTGAAGACGTCGGTGAATATTTTCGTTGAATTAGAATAAAATTTCTACAATATCATTGTGATAAATAAAAAGGTGGAAGGATTGAGACAGAGTGAGTGCGGCACAGAGGCGCCGAGTGAGGTAAAATGAAAGTAAAACTGAATTCGGCATGAGTCTCGCATCTCGTTGCCTGAGGGCAATAAGAGGCTCGCAACAGCAACAGTAGAAGCAGAAGCAGAAGCAGCAGCAGCAGTAGCCGCAGCGTCTAAGCATGAGCGGAACGTCGGATGCGCGTTCATACGATCCACTCTTATATGTCAAGGTCGTCATCTGCCGCATCTTCTTATTTACGTACTTAAAGGCTTACTTATTTATACCTATTGGATGGAGCATGAACGGCGTCGGCGTTACGCTACCAGCGATAAACATTTTCATATATTATTCATTCGACAATCGATCGTCTTTACGCCTGTCTGTACTGCGCCGCCTTTTTATGGGCGAATTGCAACGCTGGCTAATGTTTCAACTGTCTTCGAACGATTATGTTCTGACCACGTGAAGACATTTCGGAAATTCCCAATACTAATCATCCAAAAATTCTAGAATCCGAAAACAAAAAGAAATTTCTAACAACAATATTTGGACACAGTAATAAGCAGCATTTATATGGAAAGTATAAGAAATCTTCGTAAAAATAAATAAATAAATAAATAAATAAATAAATAAATAAATAAATAAATAAATAAATAAATAAATAAATAAATAAATAAATAAATAAATAAATAAATAAATAAATAAATAAATAAATAAATAAATAAATAAATAAATAAATAAATAAATAAATAAATAAATAAATAAATAAATAAATAAATAAATAAATAAATAAATAAATAAATAAATAAATAAATAAATAAATAAATAAATAAATAAATAAATAAATAAATAAATAAATAAATAAATAAATAAATAAATAAATAAATAAATAAATAAATAAATAAATAAATAAATAAATAAATAAATAAATAAATAAATAAATAAATAAATAAATAAATAAATAAATAAATAAATAAATAAATAAATAAATAAATAAATAAATAAATAAATAAATAAATAAATAAATAAATAAATAAATAAATAAATAAATAAATAAATAAATAAATAAATAAATAAATAAATAAATAAATAAATAAATAAATAAATAAATAAATAAATAAATAAATAAATAAATAAATAAATAAATAAATAAATAAATAAATAAATAAATAAATAAATAAATAAATAAATAAATAAATAAATAAATAAATAAATAAATAAATAAATAAATAAATAAATAAATAAATAAATAAATAAATAAATAAATAAATAAATAAATAAATAAATAAATAAATAAATAAATAAATAAATAAATAAATAAATAAATAAATAAATAAATAAATAAATAAATAAATAAATAAATAAATAAATAAATAAATAAATAAATAAATAAATAAATAAATAAATAAATAAATAAATAAATAAATAAATAAATAAATAAATAAATAAATAAATAAATAAATAAATAAATAAATAAATAAATAAATAAATAAATAAATAAATAAATAAATAAATAAATAAATAAATAAATAAATAAATAAATAAATAAATAAATAAATAAATAAATAAATAAATAAATAAATAAATAAATAAATAAATAAATAAATAAATAAATAAATAAATAAATAAATAAATAAATAAATAAATAAATAAATAAATAAATAAATAAATAAATAAATAAATAAATAAATAAATAAATAAATAAATAAATAAATAAATAAATAAATAAATAAATAAATAAATAAATAAATAAATAAATAAATAAATAAATAAATAAATAAATAAATAAATAAATAAATAAATAAATAGTGTTCGAAAGTAATTGCAACGCTGGTTAATGTTTCAACAGTCTTGGGACGATTACGTCGTGTCCACGTGAAGACACCTCGGAAATTCCAAACACCGTATACACAAACATTCTAGAAGCCGAAAAAAAATGTACTGGCAAAAATATTTGGTTTCTGGAATGGAAAAAGAGGGATTTGGTATCAATGAAAAGTATAACAAATGATCGTTGAAATCTTCATATATTAGAAAAGATAAAAAACTTATCATACTTCTGACTATCCCATTGCTTCATTAATGTCCCACTATATTAATAAGGCAATCTTGGCAAATTTAATTAAAAACAATAATCAACGTTTTCTCTAAAAGGTCAGTGAAAAATGCAACAAAAATCAAAGTAAGTGAGAACGTAATGTGCAATTTCGTTCACCCACTATTTTCAAAAATTACATTTCTAAACAGAAAATTAAAAATATATATTTCTTTGTTTCTATTTAAACAAATATCTACCTTTATTTACACGAACAGTGGTAAAGTATTCTAAGGAAAAGAATATTACATTACATAAAATCAATGAAGAAATTGAGTAATTTTGAAAATAATTTCATATGTGAGGCATTCTCTGTCAGTTCAGCCACTTTTTTTCGACCCTCTCAGATCTGCCCCATAATTGGCCACATTTTAGTACCACTTGAGTGCACTCTTTGTGAATTTTTTTAGATTTTTCAATCCATCCATTTAGGAAATATAATTTTCCTATTATTCATATAACTTCGATGGAATAAGTCTGACAAAAAAATGACACATAGAAAAAAATGTTGTTTTTCACTCAACTTTGTAATACAATAGGTCTCATTTTTTTATTCGTGTTGCAAAAGCGATTTTCAGCAAAAAAAAATGTTAACAAATTTTTTCATTCATTCGGACACATTCGATATTACTCTCAATTTTTTATAAGCGGTAGGGACATGTATAGAACCCACACAAAAATTGGCATAGTGGGCATCGGCTACTTGAAGGATTAAAAAAAGAAAGAAAATTAATTAAATTTATTTAATTATTTTTTTATTTTAATATATTTTTTTGTTTTAATTCTTTTTTTACTTCTTCAAATAATCGAACCACTGAGCTACTTGACGCGTGATGACAACACGGGCTTCAGGGTGTACATACAGTCATTCGTGCGTATAGCCATTCATTGGATCGAAAATGTTGGAAAATATTTTTTTTCTCGTTCAAATAGTCGATGCCCACTATGGCAATTTTGTTTTTGTAGGTTCTATACATATCCCTACAGCTTATAAAAAATTGAGAATAATATCGAAAGTATCCGAATGAAAGAAAAAAATTGTTTAACATTTTTTAACATGAATAAAAATATGAGACACATTGCATTACAAAGTTAAATGAAAAACATTTTTTTATATGTGTAATTTTATTGTCAAACTTACTCCATCGAAGTTATATGAATAACAAGAAAAATATACATTTCCTAAATGGATGGATTCAAAAATGTGAAAAAATTCACAAAGTGCTTTTAAGTGGTACTAAAATGTGGCCAATTGTGGGATAGATTTGAGGGGATCGAATAAAAAAGTGGCTGACCTGACAGGGAATGCCTCATGTACAACTCTGAACATTACAAAATCTACGTATTTAGGGACAAATAAAAATCAAAGTACTTAGGCAGTAATAATAATACAATTGCAGTGATTCCATGAACCTGTTGTACTCGAATGCCCTGGCATTTTCGTTGAGAGATCTTCCTTCACCGCACAATCTATGAATATATGCTCAGCGCAGCTGCTAGGCGATGCACTGGCGCATAAATGTGTATAGTACGAGTGGATTTATTACTCCGTCTCGTGGCGCGTTTGCCGCCTGTTGAATCCTGAATCCATGCAAGAAGTGCTGACTTGTGAACGCTTGAGGACGCTACGTTCTCCTGGTCGCCTGGATACACGCTTATATACGCGAGCATAGATGGCACCCCTTGTGCTATGCCACCAGTCGTGCATAGCAACACGTCGGTGCTTAACAACAGACGTTCTGCAGGCGCAGCGTCGAGTTTGTTGAACCAACGATACGTCGTGCCATCACAGACGCCGGAGGAGTGGGTAAGATAAACGGTCCAATTCCTGACACTGCCGCACTTTCCGACACCGACGGTACATTTATATCTGTAGTAAATAAAGTTTTCGTCAAATATAACAAAATTTACCGGCAAATTAAAGAGCGCTTTTTGCTGGCGAATTTTTGCCGAGATACGAATGTATTTATAGAAAATTTCATATCGAAATTTAATCGGATGAATCGCCTATTGATTAAACACCACTGATGTCCAGTAATGTAAAGCCGAAACGTGACCATCACGAGACAGTCATGTGACTGTCATTTTTTCCGTCACGATGCGTCACAGAACCGTCACATGACGAGTGTTAAAATGACGAACATGACAATAATGACCAAGATCCGAAAAATAAGGTGCGCATGAATGAACACATCGTGACGGAAAATATGACAAACAATATCGTGACCGTCATTTAACATCTATGTAGATGCACGTCATGTTGGTCATGTCACATTACGTGAATGAAAATGATGGTTATGTGACATGACGTAAATGAAAATGACAGCTACACGGAGAGAAAAGTCTGTGTGTAGCTACGCAGGTTTCTGTTGTTAATTACTATAAATTGCGTACCGCGGTGACACAAGGGCTTTATCAAAGTTGTTCTTATACACGTAGAAGCTTTCACAATGTGTATTGTAATCTTTCCGATTTTGCTTTAGTACCATGCTCATTATTCCTATATTAATGTTTCCAACCGAAATTTTACTAATACGTATACGTATGCCAGTATTCCCTTTTTATATAGGAACAATTAGTAAATTTTTCGTACTATTTTCAATATGATACATGAATTAATTATGGAAGGATTTTCTATGCGTTCCCTTAAATACATTTAAGGAAGGGGAAATGTATTTAAATGTTTTGCAAGTTAGCGTATAAAAAATGTGAATTTTTTTTAAAGACGCCATCATATTTTGTAATTCAATTCTGTTTCTCTGACTGTTGTGTTGAAACTGCAACGCGCTAGCCAAAGTAGGTCGATAAGTCAGAGTTGTAACTTATCATATAACAAATCGACTAAACATACAAATATTGGGCAGCTTCACTGCCATGTCTTCGATGTCTCACGAAAGACACTTTCGGGTGAAAAGACAGTGTTGTCAGAGAGAAATTGTGTTGCGTACTAGACACCAGAGCCAAAACGTACTAAATGTGATTTTTGCGTACTAAATTCTGTAGCGAGTTCAGATTAGCATAAAAGCATTCACATGTAGTTTTTGTTTGCTGATTCATTAGTTTTCTGACAACTTGACGAAAGTAGTAGGTTTACATCTTACATAGAGAAGACATAAAAAGACAGGGACAAAATAATCGCGAGAGTAAAACTATAAGGAATCGCCAGTGACAAGCGATAACAGAACCGAAATGAATAATCAGAGGCGGGCGAGGGAAAGACCACAAGAAATAGTCGGGGTTAAGAGAAAGACAAACAAAAAAGTAAAGGTAAATAACCAGGAACAACCAGGTTGTACCTGTTTATTTATTTATTTTTTTTTGAAGAGAGAAAATCAGGAAAAATAGCTAGAAACAGGTATTAGACCTGCCGAGAAAAAGCAGGGATAGACGAGAGAAAGAGCACAAGGAATAGTCAGGATGAAGCGAAGAAAATACCAAAAACCATAGTCATAATTTCATTTCATTCTTTTTTCGCTTTTTCCTACTAGCTATTTCTTTTTGATTTTTCCCTCGCTTGCACCTGATTTATTCCTTCGGTTCACTGTCTTTTCTTCATTATCTACATTTCCAAAAACCTATCGTCTTTAAAATTTATATGCGCCCAAAATATAGCCATCCTAGATTTACTATTACAGTTATTCCTTACAACTGTGCTGAAGCTGACAACGTTACTAAGTGAGTGAGTGAAATGTACAATTCACATTTGAGAACAAAGGAGAACTTTTATGACCGTTTTAAGATGATGCGATGTTTGAAAAGCGGAATTACATGGCAATAAAAAATTACTTTCATGTCGCGTACCAACGCACTGAAAAGTACGAAAACGTACTAGATTTACGAAAGACGTGCTAACGTACTAAATCGCATGGAAACGTACTAGATTTAGTACAATTGTACTAAACTGGCAACACTGTGAAAAGACTTGTCTTTATATGTACCGCCGTCGATCTTTTCGTTTACGAGAAAAGTCGTGGTTATTCGCCATCTAGCGGCTGAAAACTCACTAAATGTTCTCTGGGTTTGTTTACTATATAAATATGACATGTCAATGTTCCTTATGATGTATAGTAATTACAACATTTCTTATACACTCTAGATTCACATTTCTACTTATTTGTGATGTCGCTAGATGGCGAATTCGTGTACCGATTCTCGTAAATGGTAGTGACTACGGAGGCGCATATAACCGAGGAGGTTTCATACAGATTCGTCCTGTGGCATTATACCGCAGGGCAATATATCGATTTTTTGTCGCTCTCTTCGGGCCGTTCTAAAATAGTAACGACCCAGCGCTTTTGAAGAAAAGAAAGATTTTAAAAAAACCTCAAACAACAAAGTATGCTGTTAGGAAAATTTTATATATGTAGTGGATGAATAAATTCGCGACGTCATCATTAACCATGTTCTTATTTGCGAATCTAAAAAATCCCTACATGTTGATAATCCCAAAGCAGAATAGGAAATTAATACTAATCGACGGTAATAAGTCCCATGTAAATGAAGATTACTCCAATGTTTTCAGCTTTCAAAAAGATACAGATACAACGGATTACTATACCGTTAAGAAATAAGTCATTGTTGTAATCAAGCAAATTTGGGACGATTACTATACGTATCATAAACTGTAAGTTGTTTATATCACCTTTTACAATAGAGCCCATGTGTCACCGCCGTACAATATTTTCTGCGAGTGGCAGCTATATTCGCGGACCCATTTCTCCTCGTGTATGTGACATGATGTAAATGAACATGACGGTCATTTTTGCTTAGAAAAATCGGCGAAATTGAAAATGACGTCACGTGACGGTCATAATGACGCGTCACTGACGCATGTCGAAAATGACGGTCATTTTACATCTCTGCTCATGTCATCACTCAATGGACAAAATTATAATTATCGATAAATCTCGCTTGCATAAAAACATAATATACTGTATTTTGTAATATTGAAACTATATCAATCTTAATATCGCTATATGTCATACCGTGACGGTGTCGACACGTGACATGGAATAAGAAAATAAGCCGCAGGTGATGACTCTTCGTTGACAAAACATTCTACGAAAACGCCGATGGATGTTCAATTCACAACATTTTTCACGATATTTAATGACATCTAAATGTAAGTTTTGACCAACACTAACAGAAAAATGTTTATTCTTCAAATGCCAAACGGTACTTACCGCACATACTGACAAATATGTGAAATACGCTAGTGTTCATATTTGAGTTTGGAATTCTAACCTCTTTCCATTGAATGAATACAGAGTAAATCCCCTGTCAAATAATTATTACTGTCGAAATCATTGTGGATTACTATGATTATTATTATCTTTTATATATCTTTTATAACGAAATCCAAGAAAGATTGAACATAACCTTAATACATATAAATAATTATTTAAAAATTAATATATAAATAATTTACAAATTGTTATGTATTTCTAAATGTACCTATATGTATTTGGAAGAAGCGACATTCCGCGACACATTTTCCGAGCGATGTAATCGGAAGCTTAAGCACATGCGGAATATCGGATTTAGACCCTTCAGTAAGTATTAAATACTATAAAAGTGATATGAATACCTTCTGAATAAACCACACTATAGATCTGATATGTAAAAGTTTATCTAAAGGTTAGTTATTCCCATAAATTCTCAGAGTCCATAAGTATATTACCTAATTCAGGTTATGTTGCAGTTTCTGACACTGCATGTATAACCTATGTCGAAGCGTCAGAAACTGAGGACTGGTTCGTATCACAAACTGTGACATGTATGTCAAAAACGGGGTCCGCGCCGGTGTCAGAAACTGCGACATGGAAGATTCAACAGTGTCGGTAACCCCCGCAGTAGACGACCATAATTAAAACAATAATTTAATTATTATTTGTTAATGATTTTATTTCGAAACCGGGTGAATCTCATTCAGAAGGGCTCAATGTACGCGGAAAAGGAATTTTTTTTCAGTTTCATGATATAAGGCGCTCGTAAATAGTAAAAAACCGTGGCCGCGGATCTAAAGATGTCAGAAACTGGGCTGTTTACCTTAAGTCTATCAGACGTGAACGAAACGCCGGGCGTTGCCCTTTCAACAAACAGGATATGTGGGCATCAGATAAATAGATAGCTATGCGAGCACGTGAGCCAGGAATTTCGGCAGGATTCGTTGCTCCCCCTTTTGTCGTTCGGGCGGCTGATAGACATGCGAAAAACCAGTTTATCGTTGATGTCTTCATTGATATTCGTAATATTCCCGGAAAGCTAAACAACGATAGTCTGGAGACGATAAATATAACTCGTTGATGGGACTATAACGGCTCCCTGGCAAGCTGTGTCACCGTAGTATTAACGGAAAATAACTGAAGTTAACCGACTTTTTAACCGAGAAAATATAAGTCTCGATTAGCCCACCGTTCCACCGGCTTTAACCGACAATTTAACCGATTAAAAACGTTTCGTTTGGTTAAATTGTCAGTTAAAATCGGTTGAATTCACCAAACAAAATTCATTTTTTTTAAATCGGTAATAATGTCGGTTACAATCGGTTAATTCACCAGTAAAAATCCCGTGCAGAAATTTAGTCAGGGCTATATACTGGGCCCGTATAATCTTCCCTGACTAACTACGGGGTCCATCCTGGAAATCTAACTACTGCCTGTATTGGGCGGTCCCACTTTAAACCTTTGGGCCAGTATTGGGTTCCTCGGCGGGGCCCATAAAGGCTGCCATGCTAAACCCCATATAAAAAAACGAAATAATTATCTGCGTAGATTGAATTCGATTTATGTTGCATTTTTAGTTGGATATTTGGAGTTATTGCATTGATGGTTACATATTAATTGCTGAAAAAACAAATATACATTTTTTTTTTTGCTGTGGGTAGGAATCGAACCTGGATCCTCTGGGTGGCTGTGCATGCCTTAGCCCACTCTGCCATTGACATCTTAAAAGATTCCAATTTTTATTGTCTATTTGAAGTATACTAAAAATGAAAACGCGTTCAGACTACATTTCTGTACATAGATGCGTGACTGCCTCACGCCTAAAATCTTACTATAAGTCTCACCAGGGTTAGCACTTGGATGGGTGACCGTCCCACTCCCGAAATTTTCTAAGTTCCTCGTAGGTCAGTATTTGAATGGGTGATCACGCCACGGCTGATATTTTTGGAATTTCGCATGGATCAGTACTTGCATTTAAGTGCCGGTTAAATAGGTTAGGTTGCGACCTTTCGATCGCAACCATCTAAATGACCCTTGAGGGACATTGAAAAATTCGGCCGTGAGGCGGACACCGATCCGAATACTGACTTGGGGGACTTAAAGAAGCTCGGACGCGGATCGATCACCAATGCAAGTACTGATCCTTGCGGAATTCCAAAAATATCAGCGGTCACCCATCCAAGTACTGACCTACGAGGAACGTAGAAAAATTTAGGAGTGGGTCGGTCACCCATTCAAGTACTGACCTACGAGGAACTTAGAAAAATTCAGGAGTGGCTCGGTCACCCATCCAAGTACTGACCTACGAGGAACTTAGAAAAATTCAGGAGTGGGTCGGTCACCCATCCAAGTACTGACCCTTGGCATATTTAGGAGAATTTATTTATTAACACAGCCAGCGGCGACGGTCGCAATGTAACAACTGGACCACATATGGTTGATACAGTCATTTTTTATTCGACACACTTAGAAGAATTTCCATGAAAGTGCCTATACGGGCCCTATAATCCTTTCCCTACTGAAATAGGTCAACTTTGTCTAACGTTACCATTTACAGGACCCAATGAGGCTAAGTATTGGCGCCCCCAGAATGGCCGCCACGAGAGTGCCCGTTTATTGTGTTATCGACGCTTTCTTGGGCCATCTAGGGACCAATATTGGATGCCCTGTCATGGCTTCCATGCGAATGCCCGGAAATTATATTGTGGAGGCTTTTGTTGGCCCAAGTAGGGTCCAAGACGGTATTCCTATTTCTGGCTTCCACGGATAAGCCTATAATGGGCCCGTACTTATTCGCGGATGCCGGGATCGCTTAAAAAATTACAATTTCGGTTAAAAGGTCAGTTAAACTGGGTGAAACAGGGACTAATCGAGACTGGTTAAAACACCGGTTAAAAAGTCGGTGACACTGTTTGCCAGGGTTTGCTTAAAATTCTGCGGTAAATACATGGAGATCATTTTAATGTCCAAGATAGACATTTGGTGGCACAGGAACAACATAAACGCGTCACACAACGGATGCTATGTCGGAATTAACGTAGCGATGTACGTCTGAATGGAGCTATTATGTGACGGCATATCGTGTCATCGTATCATGACGCCAAGGCAAAGTCACATTTGTGGTACTTAAATATTATGGCGTGGTGCACTAGTGGCACTACAATGTCGCCATGCTTCAAGTTCAGATCATGTTTCCATGGTGCCATAATTGCTCCATGTCGTATCACTGAGTGTCCGAGGTGTGAACGTCATTTTGTTACTATGGTGCCATCTTTGCAGAATATTTGGCATGGTAATTGCAACACGGTGACAGCATAATGGTGGCACGCCATGCTGTGTTAAAAGTTTTGACTGTCAGTTAGGAATCGTAAGCGTTTTATTTCTTTATATCTGTTACTTGCATTATGTTTGGTTTTAGTTTTTTTTTGTCTAACATTGCAAATCGCGAGTCAAAAGTATAAGACAGAGTAGAATCTTTTATCTTCAACGATATTAAAGGGTCGTGACCGGTGCGATGGTCTAGTGGTCAGAGTACTGACCTCTAGTCCAGAGCATCGGTAGGTCGCGGGTTCGATTCCCGGTGCCGTCGATTTTCGTCGAAAATATAAATACGGGCGCGATGAAGCTCCAGATGTATACATGAGACCCACACAGGTATTTCTACCTGTAGGGGTCACATGTATACAGCTGTAGTCCGTGTTTACGTTCTCGACGAAACGTGACGTAGCTCCGGTGCCGGGAGGCGAACTCGAGACCGGCTATATCGACATAGGTTTTCCGCAGTTTCCCTATGCCCATAGCAGATATGCTATGGCAAATGCGATATAGAGGGGGAAGTCGGATGCGGCCGCATGGGGGCCTGGTTACTGATCCGGACCAGACCCCCAGGGGGGACTGGCTACTGATCCGGGCCGACTCTGGAATAGGCGTAATGCCTGCAAACGGGGGGAAATGCAACATAAAAAAAAACATAGTTTGGTATTTTCCTTATATTTGTTATTTTCGGGTCGTTAGGTTAGTTGTAGTTCTTTAGGTTCATTAGGCCTTTGGAGAATTTTCTTTCCGAGAGAATATTGTGTGCGGGGATTTTGTCTAAGAGGGATTTTGTCCGGGGAGATTTTGACCGGAGAGATATTTTCTAGGGAGATTTAGTCCTTGAACCCTTCAAGCGTCGTAATGCCGAGAACGATCGCTCCACCGTGCAAGGTGATGCAGAAACCGTCAGTGCAATGCGAATAAGTTTGGCGAATTCCGGCAGAAGCGCGCTGATCGTTGGATTCTCTTTCAAAAATTTGACTACATCGCCGAGAGTACCGACGCTGACTTTTTGCTGTTTTATCTCATACTGAGGCACATGTCGCGATGCAACTTTAATTGCTTATGGTTGAAGTCGTTGTTATAGACGGCCGTGACTGTGTAAGATTCATGATCCTTGCCAATACAAAATCCTGAAACTGACTCAACAGCTTCATTGTCTCAGATTCAAATTGATTGTTCAGAGAAGATAAAACTTGATCAACGATTTCGAAAAATTATTTTCCGATAATATTCTTCGGGACTCGCAAAACCCTGACTCTGTGACAACGTTGTGGCTCTCGTAGATCGACTTATTCGGCAAAAACCACCAAATTTTTCACAGTTGAAGGCGAAAACAATGTTACTTGAAAAAAAATAAAAATCACATAAATTTACGAAAAAAAAATCCAAACTCCCAGGTGTGTTAACTCCACACCCAGTGAATTTCGGCTGTGAAGCACTCCATACCGACCATACGAAAGCTGCCGCCCCTGCTGAAGAAGGCATACGGAAGAAACCAATAATAAAAAAAATATTTACAAAAAAAGCATAACCTTAAAAATATCTATTTCTATGGCACGTTTTTAAAGGGTTGGCAAGAATCCCACAATTCCCTCTCTGAGTCTTCTTACTCTCTCCCAGGGTAACATCTGCTTGATTTGCAGTCATTTTCCAGTAGCTCCTGTTACGTATTGAGAGGCAGATTGATGTCACGAACTTCAACATGACGTCTAGATAGGCTGATTATTACGTATGAAGAGTTCCGATCCAGTAAACTCGTATGAGGCCTTTATTGCTCAGAGATGATGCGATGATATTTTACTTATGATGTGGCAGAGTGAATTACATACCGCTGAAGATGTGGCAAAAGAAACAAACAGAAATAGCGAGGAATAGATGGATTGGTTCTTCGTTTATCCGTTGCTCGAGGTGCGGCGTTACTCAAGCGAGGATCTGGAGCACAGAGGGCATCTAATTATTGACCGGGAGGCCTGCACTCCGCGAGCTCATCTCGGCTCTGAATCCTTTGGATTTCGTTAGAGCAGCACACAACAGGGAGGAGAAAGTGGACTCTTCCTCGTCACGACATCGTCTGGCCTGAGACACAATTCTACGAGTCTACGAAGATAAATAAGATCTCACTCAGTCGATAAGTCATAGATAGTGATTGGCAGTTCAAGGAACAGCTAGTGGCTGGTTATTGCCATGCATCCGGCACTTTCTGTTAAATATTCATAGAACTGTTGACTGCCAATAGCTGTAACGCTTGACCTGCCAGACGAATCAAGCTTCGGGCAGAAAATGGCTTCCTCACGATCGCAACTTCAACTACGGCCGAAATAATTCGACTGATTTTGATCTATGCACTTACAACTGAGTCTGCTGAATACACATTGTAATTTACAAATCAAACTATCGTATTGCATGCGGTATCAGCGATATTATCTATAAGCTTAGTGGGTTTTGTTCTGGCCATATTTATCTGACGCAATAAAAAGGTCACGAGGCCAGGATGCTCTTTCCACATTTTGTTAAAATTTATATATTCGTATTCGGAATGCATTTGACTCAAGGACCCGAGTGTTTCTTCTGATATAAAGATATTCTGTGGGGGGTAGAATTCCGGCTGGGCAGAATACTACAATGCAATATGGAATAACTGCTTAATACAAGCGCTGCATTCTTCAGAAGGCGATTGCCATGCTTATGTTCTATACATTAATGTACAAAATGTCATGTCATAGTTTCACATGTAAAAAATACAAAAATAAAGACGTTACAACTCATTGTCATTGTTGAAAGCAACTTTTCTTTTGGAAGTCAATTCAGAGTACAGGACCCCTCGCCACCATATCTCACTCTATGCTAAGGGCATAAGTGGAGCTTGAAGCACTTAAGGACACTAGAAAATAGGGATGGACAGCACCAGGACTCGGTTGTCTTAGTCGTTTACTGAGATATTCTTGGTCGATACGTCGAACCGTCATGAATTAGACGTTCCAAATTAGAAGCCACACATATTGTATTATAACTTCAATATTTTGCCAACTGTTCGTATTATACAATAAATATAGGGTAGACACACCATTTGTGGCCTCACAAAAAATATATATATCAATTCGTCATTACTTCGATCTACACAAATTACTGAATAAGATAATTTTACATGAATCAAAGCAAAGTTTACATTGAATATGCAATGCTTTGAATACCTAATTGCTTAATAAATGTTGTACAGACCCTTTTGGCACCATTTGTGTCCATCTCGTCATTTACGTACAATTAGTATGGCCACAAATGGATCAAGTTGATGGCCACATACGGTACTAATATGGCCAAAAATGGTACTTCTACCCTACGCCATCATGACAAATATGTTTCTTTCGTTATTGACTCCCTGTTGAGCAAACTTCGTCTGACTGTTGAGCAAAAACCATTCAATTTATTCAGCACTAAGCTGTATATATCTAATTCCATTAAGTTGTTTATTTGCTAGTTTATATATCGGTTTCGAATCCGTCGCACCGGATTATAATAAGTTTTTATAAACCCCTTTCCAGTATATGATCCCCGCCCCTTCCAGAGTCGGATTATTCCATGTGCCCCTACGAATGCCCTCTAGAGCCGAGTTATTCGAAGACCCCCTATAACCGACCCCCCCCCCTGGGACTAAATAACGGGTTTTTCCAAGTCTCCCTTCCCAGGGTCGGATTGTCGGCCCCCTAATGGACCCCGCAATATAGAATGTAGCATATTACGCAGTAACATAATATATAATTATGTTATTATGTACACGAGGGAATTGTATACACAACCTGGCAGATTTGACTCATGCATAAGATAGATGTCTATCGCTTTTCTCAATTTACACATAGTTGGTATTGACGACCGTGAAGAAACTGTAATTTTATTTTGAATGTATTTCTACTGTATTAACCTAATGTTTACGAAAAATCAGTAGCTAAATTAACATTCGGTTAATAGAATCCTAGTGGTACTTTACATTGTACACTGTTTATTACAGCTGCAGCAAGTATTTATAATTTCTGTAGATACTTCCCGCGAGCAAGAGTTGATTCTACAGTGACTGGCAAGTCTGACCTGTACATCATCAGTCTTGTGTCCTCGGGCAACTTATGAGAACAGTAAGAGCAATATAATCATGCCGCTTCCTGCTCGTTCTTTCATTATTGCGTGGTACATATACCCCGTTTGAGGTCACACTTCTTGCTGATCTCTGTATGGCTACAAATCAAACAACTTTTTATCGAATTGTGGTTTTGCAATATGTTCGTCGCACATCCAGTTCCTAACGTATATTATGAACACTGAATTCAGGTTGTACATTTATTTTCAGTCTATTTGAACCTTTAGACTAGTTCACGAAAGTTCGACCCTTTTGGAGGTTAGCCTCCTTGGAATAAGCTGTAATCCATTCACGAGCCTTGAGGATTGTTGGTGAGATTGGAGAAGAGACTGGAAGATGGGCCTGGAAGTCGTCCTTGCTGGCGATGTACGATAGCTGAATGGGAGTTTCATCCTCGATGGTATAGCTGAAGCTTGAGGCTCCTTAGATACTCTGGAGAGTTCCCTACTCCTTAACCTGGTAAACGTTGGTAATTTCAGAGCTCAACGAGTATGATCATTTGTGATAGAGACCGTCTTGAGCTTGCTTGACTATCTGCATTGGGCTAATTTGGGACAGGGACACAATAAAAAGGTTACCAGGCAACGATGCTCTTTCAATATTTCGTTAACATTTATAAATTCGTATCCGGAAAACGACTCACCATAATGCAGAGACACAATAGAATGGTCACAAGACCACTTCTTGTTCGGAATGAATTTTGCTCAAGGACGAAAGTGTTTTTTGGTACTGAGATAGTCTAAAAGCCCAAGTAGCACAAAGACAAAGGATATGTATTTGGTATACGAAAAGGTATATTAATTTCCGCCCAAATGATATCTTTTTAGATTTGGATATTTTAAGAACGTCTAAAAGATATCCAAATCCAAAAGATATCATTTGGACGGAAATTAACATACCTTTTCGTATACCAAATAGATATTCTTTGTCTTTGTGCTACTTGGGAGTGAATAGGATTGCATTTGGAAATAATACCGCAGTGTAATAGTCGTTTAATATAAACGTTCCACTATCCCAGAAGGCTCCTTAATCACTAACGTACAAAATGTCGTGTCGTAGTTTTATAAAAATACAAAAACAAAAGGCGATTTACAGGTCATTGTCGTTGCCGACTGACGATTGTCTGACTGCGAGCAAAATTAAGATCGAGGTTTTATTCTACTTAAGTATAATTCCAAAAAATTCTTCACTTTCGGAGGTTGTCCTCCTCGGGATGAGCCGCGATCCATTCCAGAGCCTTGAGGATCGCTGGTGGGATTGGAGGAGAGACTGGAAGATGAGCACCCTGGGGTTGGAATCCGTCCTCGTTGGCGACGTACGACAGTTGAATGGGAGTTCCATCTTGGGCGGTTTAACTGAAGCTTCCCTGAGCGGAAATAGAGTCGGCCTTGGATTCCCTGAAGGTCACAAGTATCCCTGCTTCTCAGCCTAGATATCCCTGGCAGTCTCGCAGCTGTAGGTGCAGTTTTCATCCGGACAGGGACTATCCTGGACCCGTTTAAAAACCGGTATTGATTCACCTTAGTTCAGAGACGCAATAAGATGATCTCGAGATTACTTCTTGCTCGTAATGAATTTTGCTGAAGGACCGGAGTGTTTTTTGGTACTCTGATAGTCTAAAAGTAATTAGGGTTTTGGAAATAATACCACAGTGTAATATTGAATAGTCGTTTAATATAAACGTTCCACTCTCCCAGAAGGCTCCTTAATCCCTAACGTACAAAATGTCATATCGTAGTTTTATAAAAATACAAAAACAAAAGACGTTTTACAGCGCATTGTCGTTGCCGACTAACGATTGTCTGACTGTGAGCAAAATTAAGGTCGAAGTTTTATTCTACTTCAGTATAACTAGCTTGTGAAAGTTCTTCACTTTCGGAGGTTGTCCTCCTCGGGATGAGGTGCGATCCATTCCCAGGGCCTTGAGGATCGCAGGTGGGATTGGAGGAGAGACTGGAAGATGAGCACACTGGGGCTGGAATCCGTCCTCATTGGCGATGTACGACAGTTGAATGGGACTTCCATCCTCGGCGGTTTAACTGAAGCTTCCCTGAGCGGAAATAGAGTCGGCCTTGGATTCCCTGGAGGTCACATGTATCCCTGCTTCTCAGCCTAGATATCCCTGGCAGTCTCGCAGCTGTAGGTGCAGGTTTCATCCGGATATGGACTATCCTGGACCCGTTTGAAAACCGGAATTGATTCACCTTAGTGCAGAGACGCAATAAGATGGTCTCGAGATTACTTCCTGTTCGGAATGAATTTTGCTCAAGGACCGGAGTGTTTTTTTTGGTACTAAGATAGTCTAAAAGTGATTAGAGTTTTGGAAATAATACCACAGTATAATATTGAATAGTCGTTTAATATAAACGTTCCACTATCCCAGAAGGCTCCTTAATCCCTAACGTACAAAATGTTATGTCGTAGTTTTATAAAAATACAAAAACAAAAGGCGATTTACAGCTCATTGTCGTTGCCGACTAACGATTGTCTGACTGTGAGCAAAATTAAGGTCGAAATTTTGTTCTACTTAAGTATAACTAGCTTGCGAAAGTTCTTCACTTTCGGAGGTTGTCCTCCTCGGGATGAGCCGCGATCCATTCCAGAGCCTTGAGGATCGCTGGTGGGATTGGAGGAGAGACTGGAAGATGAGCACCCTGGGGTTGGAATTCGTCCTCGTTGGCGATGTATGACAATTGAACGGGAGTTCCATCTTCGGCGGTTTAACTGAAGCTTCCCTGAGCGTAAATAGAGTCGGCCTTGGATTCCCTGAAGGTCACAAGTATCCCTGCTTCTCAGCCTAGATATCCCTGGCAGTCTCGAAGCTGCAGGTGCAGCTTTCATCCGGATAGGGACTATCCTGGACCCGTTTGAAAACCGGAATTGATTCACCTTAGTGCAGAGACGCAATAAGATAGTCTCGAGATTACTTCTTGTTCGTAATGAATTTTGCTGAAGGACCGGAGTGTTTTTTTTTGGGCACTAAGATAGTCTAAAAGTAATTAGGGTTTTGGAAATAATACCACCGTATAATATTGAATAGTCGTTTAATATAAACGTTCCACTATCCCAGAAGGCTCCTTAATCACTAACGTACAAAATGTCATGTCGTAGTTTTACAAAAATACAAAAACAAAAGGCGATTTACAGCTCATTGTCGTTGCCGACTAACGATTGTCTGACTGTGAGCAAAATTAAGGTCGAAGTTTTATTCTACTTAAGTATAACTAGCTTGCGAAAGTTCTTCACTTTCGGAGGTTGTCCTCCTCGGGATGAGCCGCGATCCATTCCAGAGCCTTGAGGATCGCTGGTGGGATTGGAGGAGAGACTGGAAGGTGAGCACCCTGGGGTTGGAATCCGTCCTCGTTGGCGATGTACGACAGTTGAATGGGAGTTCCATCCTCGGCGGTTTAACTGAAGCTTCCCTGAGCGGAAATAGAGTCGGCCTTGGATTCCCTGGAGGTCACAAGTATCCCTGCTTCTCAGCCTAGATATCCCTGGCAGTCTCGCAGCTGTAGGTGCAGCTTTCATCCGGATAGGGACTATCCTGGACCCATTTGAAAACCGGAATTGATTCACCTTAGTGCAGAGACGCAATAAGATGGTCTCGAGATTACTTCTGGTTCGTAATGAATTTTGCTGAAGGACCGGAGTGTTTTTTTTAGGTACTAAGATAGTCTAAAAGTAATTAGGGTTTTGGAAATAATACCACAGTATAATATTGAATAGTCGTTTAATATAAACGTTCCACTATCCCAGAAGGCTCCTTAATCACTAAGGTACAAAATGTGATGTCGTAGTTTTACAAAAATAAAAAAACAAAAGGCGATTTACAGCTCATTGTCGTTGCCGACTAACGATTGTCTGACTGTGAGCAAAATTAAGGTCGAAGTTTTATTCTACTTAAGTATAACTAGCTTGCGAAAGTTCTTCACTTTCGGAGGTTGTCCTCCTCGGGATGAGCCGCGATCCATTCCAGAGCCTTGAGGATCGCTGGTGGGATTGGAGGAGAGACTGGAAGATGAGCACCCTGGGGTTGGAATCCGTCCTCGTTGGCGACGTACGACAGTTGAATGGGAGTTCCATCCTGGGCGGTTTAACTGAAGCTTCCCTGAGCGGAAATAGAGTCGGCCTTGGATTCCCTGAAGGTCACAAGTATCCCTGCTTCTCAGCCTAGATATCCCTGGCAGTCTCGCAGCTGTAGGTGCAGCTTTCATCCGGATAGGGACTATCCTGGACCCGTTTAAAAACCGGTATTAATTCACCTTAGTTCAGAGACGCAATAAGATGATCTCGAGATTACTTCTTGTTCGTAATCGATTTTGCTGAAGGACCGGAGTGTTTTTGTTTGGTGCTAAGATAGTCTAAAAGTAATTAGGGTTTTGGAAATAATACCACAGTTTAATATTGAATAGTCGTTTAATATAAACGTTCCACTATCCCAGAAGGCTCCTTAATCACTAACGTACAAAATGTTATGTCGTAGTTTTACAAAAATACAAAAACAAAAGGCGATTTACAGCTCATTGTCGTTGCCGACTAACGATTGTCTGACTGTGAGCAAAATTAAGGTCGAAGTTTTATTCTACTTAAGTATAACTAGCTTGCGAAAGTTCTTCACTTTCGGAGGTTGTCCTCCTCGGGATGAGCCGCGATCCATTCCAGAGCCTTGAGGATCGCTGGTGGGATTGGAGGAGAGACTGGAAGATGAGCACCCTGGGGTTGGAATCCGTCCTCGTTGGCGACGTACGACAGTTGAATGGGAGTTCCATCCTCGGCGGTGTAACTGAAGCTTCCCTGAGCGGAAATGGAGTCCTCCTTGGATTCCTTGGAAGGCACAAGTGCTCCCTGCTCTCCAGCCTGGATACCGTTGCCAGTCTCGTAGCTCCACGAGTACGAACCATCAGGATTGGGTCCATCCTGAACCTGGCTGACAATTGGGATTTGCTCATCAACCGGCGCCGCTGCTGCCGCAGCCACCACCACCGCCACGAGGAAAGACAGTCTCTGAAAAAAAAAATTATCAATTTTCTTGTTAATCTTTTTGTTTTCACGCTTTGTGCAAAGGTAAATAACCGCAGGCGAAACCAGCCATTAAAATCGGTATCTCCTTCGACACCTCGATGCCTCATTGGTAACCTGCTGCGTCATCGGGCTATAAATTTTATGACTTAAGAAGCGGTCGAATACGTTATGCAATAATGAGCCTGCAACGATCTGACCTGCACGCACTGGGATAAACTAGTGAGGGGATACGATGAACCATCGCTAGAGTTATGGTATCCACCATTTGAATATTGTATGATTTTTTAAGATTTTTTTTTTTCGCAAATCTAGTATTTGAGATTCGTGAGAATTTTTGTTTGTCTTGTGACCGATAGAATTTGTTTTAGACCCTAGAATGTGACTTGCAGATAGTTGGATTCCTTGGTACCTTTAGAGGGCAAATCACTCGTCTATGAAGATGTAATTGACGTAATTTCTGTTAGATTTTATACCAATGGGTACCTAAGATACTCAAGCGTTTCACTGACATTTCGTTCGAGCACGCGGATGCCCAGCTTACTCGACTGTTGACCGACTCTGCGTGATTATCCAGAGGGAGTTGTAGAGGAGAGATTGATATTGCGTAATTCAAACCCGTGGGCAATATTGTGAACATCAAGTGTGTGTTTAAAAACAAGCAAAAAAAACGAACAAAAGAAAGGTGAAACGTGTAATTGGCTGACGAATTTATGTTCGAAGTACACAATTAAAGGACTGATTGGGTTACCAAAAAAAGGCCTCCTTTTAATTAAAAAAATGTAATAGATGAAAAAGAAAAAATGTTTTTACTGATTGGAACAAACATTAAAATCCATTTTTATAATTTCGACAAATCAATAAAAATTAGGTCGATGAGAAATTAAGGTTTCACTTCTGAGATTCCCGGAAGAAAATTCACTAGTTCGATATTCCAATATTGGCTTGCACTTGTATCGTTTTTTTTTTTTTTTGATTCACAATTTTTTTGGTTTTTAGGCGTAGTCGTCGCACTCACCAGGATGCTCATGTTGGACACTTGTGTTGTTGTTCGCTTCTTGGTGACTCGATGAGGGCGACGGGCTTTTATATTGGCTCCAAAACGTTGGGCTACGTGGTGGCAAACCTGGGTGTCCAGGTTCTCCCTCTTGCTAACGCACGCGTAGATGACATCTTCGACGATCCACACGAGACACTTCTTCGCGCCCCGCCATAAGCATATTACACGACAAATTAACAACCAGAATCTCTGACACTTGACACTCGCGCACGAAATAATCCTTACGAAACCTCATTTCTTTCCATTCAAACGGCGGCCCCCCTGCGCAGCTTCATCCAATCACTTCACAACTGTAAGCTGTGTTGAGACCTTCTTTGATGAATTTCTTTCTAACAGCTCATAAAGGGTCGTATTTCATGTACTTTCTCGAGCTGATTACAAAGAGCACCCACATTGCAGTAAAGAAATTGATTTACAAAATAATGTCATCTAATTATGACATCAAGCTGCCAATATTTTACTTCAACCAATAATTTACCGATTTTTTCAAATTTTTAATTAAATGTTTTTCAATTTTTAAGAAATGTATGATTGCAGTTACTAATAAAATAATAATATTTTTTATTGATTGGTTTTAGCGAAATTGTATGTATATAATGACAGTAAATATTATAAACTGATATCATATTAATTAAAGAATATAAATGTAAATCGAATCTCGTACCTACTTAGTGATTTTTTTAAATTGAATGTTTTAGTATCATTTTCTGTCATTTGATATCACGAACATTTATTGTATAGTTATTATTTTGCGATAATTATAACAATTATTTTAAAGAATGCTTAATTTTATCAATAATTGATAAGAAAAAAAATAGTGAAATATACTTTTCTATTTTTTTGCGAAATGGTTCGTTAAATTAGTTTGAAAATATGTTTCCTTTGCAGTCATATAAAAATTCAAACTTCTGTTCATAAGCAGCGCAGATTTTTATTGGGAGCCATGCAATTTTAGTTCGAAATTATAGGAACTCGCAATAATTCAGTCATTTTTCATTTACATTAAGTGAAAATTTATCTATATATTAAGACCATAAATTAATTAATAGCAATTAATATTAAAATTGACTCTGGTTATCGTTGAGTTCGCGAAATGTTCTAAGTTATCGTTTGTGTATGCAATATTCACGTTTGCATACAAAATCGTCAAGTACCGGTATTTTTTTTACCATTAAACACAAGAAATAAAATAATTTTATTATTATACTAATGTAATACAAATATATAAATATCCTTCAAGTATGATTAAAAATCAACATGTACTCAAGAAGACGTGTTTCGAATGTTTTCAATTTATTTCACATTTATTTGTTACCACTCATGCAAATTTCTTTCAAGCTGTTTATGTGTTGTATTTTTGCAAGTTTTAATCCACGGTTTAATTACATTTTTTTACATTTTGGCGATCGATTATCCCTAGCAATGAAACATAGAGTTGAATCTTAGCTCGCTGGTTGCCAAAAATACGCAGACCTATTTGGTAATGGCCCATCGTGATCTAAGAATGTCCATAAATTAATTCATTTTTAGTTGGGCTATTCGCGGAATTTGTCGTGCTCAAAGCAACATAAATATTTATCGTTATGATAACGAGGTGGGCGATGGGCAACTCAGGCTAACGATCTCTTCGATCGTCAACTACTGCTGTTGCTTCTTTTTTTTTCTCCTTCTCTTAATGAAAACACACGCAGATAAATTTGCGTCAGTCTGGTCGTCCTCGCCCACACGCGTGCTATCATTGACCCGTACTGTGATTTTTTCTTAACTTCTAGCATCTTTATACGATTTCGGGAATTCTTCTGTCGCGCATATTTGCGAATCAGCGGTAAATCTGTTCGGTAAATCCTTGAGACTACGCAATACGAATACTTAAGTGTAATATAAAGGATTATTATAATAACGGGCACCATCCTCAAAATATAAATTTGCTAGCAAAAACGATGCAACTGTTATGGCGTTTCCAATACTTTAGAAACAAATATAAATATTTTATCGATAAATCAATTATTTGAACGGTAATTTATTTTATTTTTTACAACCGAATCTCTAATACATTTAACACATGTATCATTATTTCAAAAGATATTAAAGCAGCTGCTGAATAGAAAATATAGTAGATTAATGTTTGGCATATAAAATGTTTAGCGAGTTATGATCATAATTCGAAAGAATCCCACAGTGTAATTTAACACTTTTTTACCGCAATTCCGGAATCGTTAACCATTCAGTTACCACGATATGTATAGTATATATATGGAGTTGCTCTACTTTTCATAGGAAAGCATAAGAAAGCATTGAAGATTGAAGGGGAAAAAACGAACGAAGTAAATTAAAGTAAATAGTGAAAAATAATTGTTTAAGAGTTTTTGTAAGTAGCAGATCTGTTGTGTTAGTTTGACAGAATTATTTGTGTGCTTTCCAATTTTCATGATAAATTTGAAAAGTGATAGAAAAAATGTATAAATTTAGCGAATTTACAAATATTTCTTTAATTAAATAAAAAATAACATAAGAAACGCGTAGAATCTACAATTCACAGTGACATATAAGATGTATAAAATTTACACATTTTTGTGTTCGATTTGAAGTCTTTTTACAAAAAGTTTATTCCGAAATTTTATCGAAGTGTGAGTTGGTCCATTGTCATCGTGATCTTTGTCACTGTGATTGGTTCTCGCGGCCATTTCACGAACACATTTGTGTTTCACAAATTTGACAGTTATAATTCTGACAGTTTTGTCAAACATCAGGTGCGCGAGGACTGAATTGCCAAGTTGGTTGAATTTCCAAGTTAGTTGAATTTCCAAGTTGGTTGAATTTCGAAGTTGGTTGAATTTCGAAGTTGGTTGATTTTCGAAGTTGATTGAATTTCCAAGTTAGTTGAATTTCCAAGTTGGTTGAATTTCCAAGTTGGTTCAATTTCCAAGTTGGTTGAATTTCCAAGTCGGTTGAATTTCCAAGTTGGTTGAATTTCCAAGTTGGTTGAATTTCCACGTTGGTTAAATTTCCAAGTTGGTTGAATTTCCAAGTTGGTGGAAACAAGATGGTTGAATTTCAAGTTGGTTGAATTTCCAAGTTGGTTGAATTTCAAAGTTGGTTGAATTTCAAAATTGGTTGAATTTCCAAGTTGACTCAATTTCCAAGTTGGTTGAGTTTCCAAGTTGGTTGAATTTACAAGTTGGTTGAATTTCCACGTTGGTTAAATTTCCAAGTTGGTTGAATTTCCAAGTTGGCTGAATTTCCAAGATGGTTGAATTTCAAGTTGGTTGAATTTCCACGTTGGTTGAATTTCAAAGTTGGTTGAATTTCAAAGTTGGTTGAATTTCCAAGTTGGTTGAATTTCAAAGTTGGTTGAATTTCAAAATTGGTTGAATTTCCAAGTTGACTCAATTTCCAAGTTGGTTGAGTTTCCAAGTTGGTTGAGTTTCCAAGTTGGTTGAATTTCCAAGTTGGTTGAATTTCCAAGTTGGGTGAATTTCCATGTTGGTTGAATTTCCAAGTTGGTTGAATTTCCAAGTTGGTTGAATTTCCAAGTTCGTTGAATTTACAAGTTGGTTGAATTTACAAGTTGGTTGAATATCCAAGTTGGTTGAATATCCAAGTTGGTTGAATTTCCAAGTTGATTAAATTTCCAAGTTGATTGAATTTCCAAGTTGGTTGAATTTCCAAGTTGGTTGAATATCCAAGTTGGTTGAATATCCAAGTTGGTTGAATTTCCAAGTTGGTTGAATTTCCAAGTTGGTTGAATTTCAAGGTGGTTGAATTTCCAAGTTGGTTGAATTTCAAGGTGGTTGAATTGACAATGTTTCGTTGAGTTTTAATTATATTTTCGGTTTCCGGATTATGTGTTTATTACAATTAGTAGACTAGGTTTAAGATATTGAACAACCCATGGTAGAAATGCCGATCTAACGAAGCGGCTAATGATTGGCCCAAGATCAGTGTTACGATTGTTGACATCCCAATTTCTGGCCAATAATCAACACAATTTAGATTTGACAGTTTTTAGAGCATTGATTAAGTCCAATATTCGGGCTAGTTTTAATTTGGCAATCGTTAATATTCTTATGCTTCGCCAATATGTGAACTTGCATCGATCCGCCAATATATGGATTATTATAAGTGAGCCGAACTTTAACCTTCCATCTATTCTCGAATGAGATTCATTGACCGATCTTTGGTTTGCTAATGTTAAACCGATCATTAGATTATCGTTGGAAGATCAATTTTTGATTCGCTAATTTAAAACCAAAACGTGGTTCATCATTTGATAACCAATTGTTGGTTAGCCCATTAAAGACTGGTACTTAGTTCATCATAAAATTACTATTTTTTGATTAGCCAGCTTAAGGGGATGCTGGAGTAGATTTTATTACCGACTTTGGTCGGTAAAAACAGGCTTTTTCGTAGTTTTGGTTATTTTTTGTTAATACGCTACACACATGATTCAAATTGTACACGATTGTAATATCAACATAAACGAGTGGACGTACATTCGAATATTTGGTGAAAACGTACAATAAATGAAAAAAATCGTATATTACTAAACCTCTCGAAATCAAAATGGCCGCCAGGGTTTAACAACATCGCCGGTTTGGTAAGATATAAAAGATTTCGGAACTCACATACGTTAAATCGAAATGTACGTCCATTCTTTAGCGTTCTCTGAATATTCTACGAGCGTCGAAAAGTCAATTACACAAAAGGAATCCACGCAAAACCCAGACTACGTTTACGTAGTCTATTCGCGATCAGAGTGGGTCAAGAAGAGCGCGAATGAAGTTTCCCGATTAGAACACAAGTGGCGCCGATGTAGTCTGTTTTCTTTTGGCAAAAGCTCCGAGCCTTTGCAACGCGACTATACATGGATTTGACTTGTGTATTTGACATTCTGATGGTTTTCGAATATTCAGAAATCATCACAGAATTGACGTCCGGTCTGATTTTACATATCTAATTTCCAGAAATAATTAAATCTTACGGCAACGGTCAGCTGACATATCGTGTGCGGCCATATTGCTTTTCGGGATATTCAGTATCTTTTGCCAAAAGTACACAGACTACGTCGGCGCCACCTGTGCCCTGATCGAAAAACTTACCGACCAAAGTCGGCAAAAAAATCTACTCCAGCATCCCCTTAAGACCGATGCTCGGACTACCATTAGATTACCAATTTCTAGTTAGTCAATTTAAGGCCAATGCTCGGCCTATTATGATATTACCGATTTCTAGTTAGTCAATAAATTCTGAAAATTAAAAAATAGAATCGCTTTTTAAATTTTATTTATAAAAGTAAATTTTTTTGTTTTTTTGTTTATCACATTGCATCAACTGTCAAGGTTATTAGCAACGGGACGTACTATACTGGAGAATCTGAACCACAGTTCCGTATATCTCGCTTGGCTTGATTAACCATGGGAGGTATCAGAGTCTTTTGGATAAAGAATAGTAAGTACTTGTTTGTCCAAATGATTATGAATGTTTCGTTTCGTGGAAAATTTTTCAAGCTGTCAAGAACTCGTTTTGCCAGCGCAGCAATGTTTTGAGGTTACTGACGTAAAAACAATGGCTTCATAAACAAGATGACTCAAGCTCTTCGCAGTGCTGCCAATAAAATTAAAATTAATTATTTTAGCGAAACTCAGTTTTTTCAATTATTCGCTCACATTTTTATTAATATTTTTTCCACATGCAAAATTGGTAACTGCGAACAAAACAAAATATGTCTATGACAAACATTCTCTTATGCAATAACTAATAAATTTTATTAGGTATTTTATAGCTTACAACATTTTATAAATTTTTATTAGGTATTTTATAGCCAGTAAATTCGTATACATAATATATTTAAAAAAATTATATTGCACAAACATTTTTTATATGTTTAAAAAAAAGGATATCTCTGTACATTTGTCGATTAAAGGATGTGACATTTAGGCGTAGTTGGAATTGAATAAACTCTGGGAAACGCAGTCATCACTCTTGTGAGATTTTTTTTTTGTAACTGAGTCTGCCCTTCGCTGTAATGTATATCTTTGTCCTTCCAAATTCAAAGTTAATCGAGGATTCGTCTCGGGGACGTCGTGAAGGTGATTCACGGTGATGTTCATCATCACAAAAGATTTATCGTTTTTGTTGCTGCGAATGCGATAGCTACTAGCGACTTTCTAATTACTATATTTATTGCAAAGATGTTGAAAAAATATTCGGCAGTATCTTCACCGTAACTATGGCGACTAATATCATGGATTATGTTAATACGAAGGACGACTTTGACGCGAAACAGTTTAAAACGCAAACGCTGCAATGATAAGAATTTTAGGAAATAATATTTTGTAAAAACGCCATATTTTTATTAAACTATTATTGAATTAATTTACTTCTAATTTTTTAGGCGAAAAAATAATGCTTTTTTAAAATAATAAATTATATTTCATAAAAACAAAATGCGTCTATTTTAATTCAACTATTTGTTAAAAAATTTATTTCTCAACGGTTTTTGCCATAATACATAGATTTTTTAGATATAAAATATTGTGTTTTCTTAATAATTGAACTCTCGTTTTTAGTTAACTAATGAAAGTGTTAAAAAAAATTGTTGTCGAAAATAATTTGTCTGTCTTTGCTCAACGGTTTGTGCGATAATTGATTCGTAATTTTTTTTTGGTAACAAATTAATTATTACCGCGAGTGCGAAAAAAAAATGGCTGTCATTCAGTCAGATTTGTGTCCAGTGGTGCGATGTAATTAGTGGCACGTGAGACGAACGCGATGACCAATTATCTCGCAATTAGTCAAAGTATCTGCTCGATACTGCGTAATAGAAAGGAGAATGAATAGGATTGCGGGAGCAAACGATTACACGACAGTTGGTGGTGTAGTTGGTTGATTCATCGAGCTGTCATGTAATCCGTTCCTCTCTCACGCAGATGACCATTTCTCCTGGCGGACGAGATCAAAATTATTGAGTAACGGATAAATGGCTCATTGAGTGTTAAAAAAATTCTATGTATGGTAAAATATAATGGAAGAAGAGAGTGCGAGAAAATGACTTACTATTGAAAAAAAAAAAGATTGATTTCTCTTTCATATATCGATTTCAGCACTTATAATAGAGATTAGATGGGACTTTCAGAGATATTATGAATCTTTTTCTCTTTCTCCCGCAACTTGCCTAATAAAAAGCAATGACTTAGCTTCGATAATAGATTTAATTACAATGGCCCACGAGAAAGGCCTTTGATGATCGTTGTGGGACATTATCGTTCTTTCAATTGCCTGCAGGCATAACCAGACGACAAATTATTGAGTAATGTAGAAGCCTCATCTTTCTACATATACACATATCCGAATGAATCATAAGCGGTACGAAATGTACGCAGAATCTTAGAATCTTTCGTTGCTAACATAAACTAAGTTGCGGAACGTCTGTTTCGCTTCCAGATGCTTATTATCGGTCATTCATGTGGTTATAAAGCACCTAATTGTATGATCTGGACTTTGGGTATATATTTAGATTTTGTTGCAATTAATTAATCTCTTAACTTAAGGAGGAATGATTTTTCTCCTTAAGATATAATCGACAATTCGTTTATATTAATCTCGGGACTTTTTTTTCGAATGAGCAAGACTCAGAATTTTTGTCCAATTTTTTTTACAGAAAACAACGATTTTCGTTTGCAGAAAGTTGAAACAAAAAAGTCGAAGGTTAATCGATTTTTGCTTCCAATTATAAACTTTGCAAAAATTATAGACAAAATGTCACCTTCATATAAAATCCAAATCCTTCTATCGATCTTTAGTCAATTAGATATGTAGCATCAATGAGCATCATATTATTAACCTACAAAATTTGTGCTATCTACATCAAATTTTGCAAAAATTGATGCAACATCATAATTTTTTTAATAATTTCAGAACTCCGCAAAACTCGACCCACCTTCGCGGTTTTGCCCATATTCAATACGAAAGGTCGCATCATTTTGTTGAATTTTCATACGAAGTTTCAGTCCCATCGCAAAAAATTTGCTCGAATTAGAGCGTTGACGAACATTTTTCAAAATATTTAACATCTCATAAAAATGGAATCCGTAGAATGATCTTTATAAAAAACTTGCTACTGGCGTGATCGCAAAACGTGACTTTCTCATCACGATTGTTACTGGCGTCACGTTACTGTCGTGAAGTTAGTTTGTGAAGTTAGTTTGTGAAATTAGTTTGTGAAATTAGTTTGTGAAATTAGTTTGTGAAGTTAGTTCGTAATATTCGTTTTTGTAGTTATATATGAATAAATATCTCTCTATATTATAAAAAGATCGCGCCGCCGCCTTCGCCGCCGTGTCAAGAATCGAGGGACTTATTCGGGTTAGAAGCGGTCACCCATCCAAGTACTGACCACAAAAATTCTGGGGTCTATTTTTGAAAAAATTAGCTTATTTAGGCTTATTTTAAAAAAAATTAGGTCTTTTTTTAAATTTAGGTCTATTTTTGAAAAAAAAAAAAAATTAGACCTATTTTTTAAATATTATTTTACATACTTTGCATGTGATGAAAAAGTAAAAATTTGTTACTGGTGTAAAATTTTTATCGTGAATTTACTGGGTTATAGTGATTAATAATGTGTGAATTTCGCACATTAATTGTAATCTCCATTTTTAGCTATAATTTGTCAAGAACGCGTTTGTAAATTCGAAATTCGCGCGCGCGAGAAAGCGAGCGTGACATCGCGCGCCGGCGCGCGCCTTCACATCTCTCTTTCCCTTTGATGTTATTATCGTCGGCATTGCGATAGTTTGACAGTCGGAATTACATTTTATTTGATATTTCCAACGTTTCGCATATTATGGTGTGTATGAGCAGCATTTGGAATTGGTATAAAATGCTATACGAGTGATAAAATAAATAAAAAAACTATGATGTGATGAGTGCATGAGTGTTTATAGTCTAACATCAAGAGTGATGATAACCTCAAATGTGTTTCTCTTGTATTTTTACATTCTTTTTTTAAATTTTAATCTAACATATGGTGTAAATATTCATAGTATGTTATCATTGAAAACTGCTCAAGATCATTGCAGTTCTTTTTTTTAGTGAATGTGTAACACAATAACCCAAGAAAGTAACATATTTCAAGCAATACATTTTTTACAACAGTTTAAGATGTCTTATGTGGGTGATTGAAAAAACAAAATCTTCTATATACTAAATCTCTTGTTGTTCATTTTTTATTTGCTGGTAATACTATTTGTATGTATCACATTGAAGCATAATATCTTTTATATTAACTTGCGGTACAAAAATAAATAAAATTTTTATTTTTTTTTATTTTGTATTTAAGGTAAAGTATCAGAAGCAGTGGAGATTTTGGATTGGATTTCAATACCAAAACCAGGATTTGAATGCAGAAGACACACAAAAAATTTCATTTCAGTCCATAGATGTTTTCAAAAGTTATTGTGTTTCCGGACGGCACATACAGACGCCAGACAGACAGACAGACAGACAGACGGACGGACAGAAATGAGGTAATGTGTTTTTTGGAATCTAGGACACTCAAAACATCTATTTCCATCAAAATCTGGAAGTCGAATTTTTTTTGGATTGCAATACTTTCTCTTTATCCATACTCCGTATGTGATGAGAAAGTAAAAATGATACCAAGTAAAGATTGACTAGTGCTCTAAATGACATTAAAAATTTGAGCTGATTCGGTAGATTAGTTCACACTCACACTCACACTCACACTCACACTCACACTCACACTCACACTCACACTCACACTCACACTCACAATCACAATCACACTCACACTCACACTCACACTCACACTCACACTCACACTCACACTTACACTTACACTCTCACACTCACACTCACTCACACTCACACTCACACTCACACTCACACTCACACTCACACTCACACTCACACTCACACTCACACTCACACTCACACTTACACTCTCACACTCACACTCACACGCACACACTCACACTTACACTCTCACACTTACACTCTCACACTCACACTCACACTCACACTCACACTCACACTCACACTCACACTCACATTCACACTCACACTCACACTCACACACTCACACACTCACACACTCACACTCACACTCACACTCACACTCACACTCACACTTACACTTACACTCTCACACTTACACTCTCACACTCACACTCACACTCACACTCACACTCACACTCACACTCACACTCACACTCACACTCACACTCACACTCACACTCACACTCACACTCACACTCACACTCACACTCACACTCACACTCACACTCACACTCACACTCACACTCACACTCACACTCACACTCTCACACTCATACACAAACTACATTCTGACCATTTTTAACGTAATGACATAAAAATCACGAAAAAAGTATAAAAACAGAGTTCCCTCCAAGAGGAAGCAAAACTATGTAAAGCGTGTTTCATTTTCTGGCTAGCCGGCCGACAACTGTATCACTTTCTCCGCGCTCGTAACAAACGAATATCTTTTGGGCGGCGCGGCTCTCGATGGGTGCTTGAGAGCATCTGCCATGAGCGTTTGTCCGCGCGCGTGAAAGTAAAAAAATCCTGACTCTTTAGCCGGCAAGTAGTATTTGGGTTAGCGACCGAGTGACCTCCGCGAGTACCGAGAATACGAGTCAAAGAGAGCAGGAGAGAGAGTGAAAAGAAGAAAGAGAATTATAAAGAAGCGAGACATGCGTTATGGATTCTTTTGACTCCGCAACGTGTTTCGAAGACGAACAAGACACTGATATCGAAGCTGTGACTGCAAGTTTCCAGAGTCGGTGTCAGTGAAGTAAGAGCCACTTTGAAAAATTTGCTTATATCAACGACAAGCCCGAAAGCACAGTCATTGGCCACCTCCAAAAGTCATTGAAAAATCAGTGATATTCGCCGACAAATATTTCACTTGTTTTGCTGCTGGTTTTATATGAAAAAATATGTACTATTGAATAGCTAAACTAAGAATTTTTTACAAGGTGACGACAACACTTGGCCATTGTGAATCGCCTACAATAACTTTTTTTTTGTTTTTACACTCTACAAACATTCACAAGCGAACCGGTGGGCAAAATATTCGTCAATAATTCTCAGTTGTGTGGAAGATCATTCATTCGAACATGATCGAGTAATCTGAGGATAGCAAAAAAATTAAGGGAATACTATGTATTTAATTAGAAATTTAAAAAAAAAACAAATTATGTCCTTATTCCTATTTTCGATAGCCAACACCCGTAAAATGTTTCAGAAAAAAAAAATGGAACGCATAGTACCATTTTAATTCCATAAGACAGAAATGCATTTCCACGTGAAAATTTAAAGAATATTTAAAAAAAATTAATTCACTATTGGATTTTTATTTCATAAGAGAAAAATACATTAAAACGTGGAAATTAGAAAAAGTACTTTTTTAAATCAATGCACTATTCTGATTCTGAAAAATGTCCAATATCCACGAAATATTATTTTTTTTAACGAAGAATGGCGTCTTCGTTAAAAAGTTAACCATATAAAATAAATAATGTCACAACTATGCCAACGGCATAATTTTCTTTTTTCGTTGGCCAATAACTGCAAACATTTTTTTTTTGTATATACCCGATGTCTTTCGTAGGGCCAGAAAAAAAGGGTCGCATAGTGCCATTTTTATTTCTTGAGAGAAAAACGCATTAAAACTTTTTTTTGAATTGAAAAATTATTTTTTCTAACGTAGAATGGCCGTTACAATGTTAAACGTACAAAATAAAAAATGGCACTACTATACGCCAACAGCATTATTTTGTATTTTCGATGGCCAATGACTGCCAAAAAATAATTTTGTATATATTCGATGTCTCCCGCAGACCCAGAAAAGAAAACGGGACGCGTCGCGCCCGTTGCACGCAACACTTGTAATTAACGAGTTACCATTGCAAGTACATCATCCCCAGGGTACCTACCTTAAAGATGATCGTAACTTCAGATACGTTTACCGCATTCGCGCTTATTGCACTCGAAAGATGCGCACTGAACGAAAGTCCTTTTTCGTTCTTCCAATTTCGTTTTTTTCCTTTTTTCCCATTACAGCGTCGATGCAGGTGCTGCAATCGTCGCCAGTACCAAAACGTAACTTCTTGGGATTACGTTTATCGCCGACGGCGATCGACTGACGTATTTTCCCGAGATTCCTTGCCGATAGGCTGTCAACGCATCCTTCACCATGTGTTTCAAGATTTTAGATACAGTCATTGGCCATCTGACTGTTCCTACCATTAAAACCGTGTGAACTCATACGTGCTCATATGTAAAAGGTGTATCACCGCAGTAGCAACCGCAATGTGAGATCAGCTGACCGAAATACAAGAGAATTGCGAGAATCTTCGCTTCGCAAAGTTTTTTTTTTTTTTTTTTTTCTTAAATTCTTGTTTTCTATTTTTGTCATATATATATTTTTCTCGACTTTGAGGCTGCATGGTAAGGTTGTAATGTTGAATTTAAATAATGATTAAATCAACAACGAAACGGATTCACGGTAATCCTTGACAATTCAACACGTGATTGTGTGCAACGTGTTACATGGAGACACATTGATGTATCTCCGAAGTTTCTCTATATGCTTAGGGTCCATTATTTTTATCATTATTATTGAAAATCTGGCGTTGCGTCATGGTTCAAAATAGCCTCAGGTTAGACAAAAGAGGACTGGGAACACAAGAGCATCGCCAGTAATTACAATGATTTGTGTAATATTAAAATTAGATAACCGGTTGGTCCGAAAAGTCAAATTTTTACGATGTTTCGTCGAATTATAAGACGAAAGTTGATTATTTATAGATGTATGGCAAAAAATAATTTTGTACATGCGAACCACCAGTTTTAGTAAGTAACAAATTTTTTTAGGGTGTTTTGTGTTGAATTTGAAAAATAACGAAAAGGGTTTGTTAATTTGGCACATTCACAAATATCATTTTGTAAAATTAAAAGCGACAGAAATATTACATAATTTACCGAATTCACAAAAAAAAAAAAATACAAAACTAAATTTTATTTTTGTACTTTTTTTTTTGTTGAGAAATTTGGAACTGAAGTTTATAAAAAATGGTGGGCTTCACAAAAAGTTTTTACGGACAACCAATTTTAGTTGAAATTAGAAAAGAATTATTTTGGTTTTCACTTTGTATTTCGCATGATTATGTCAATAGAAGAAACTGCAAAAATAAAATCAATGTCATTAGATGTACATAAGATCAATAATCAATGTGCAATGTATAATAGTAATTCCAAAATTTTATTAATAAATTAGTTTGAAGCAGCTTAATAAACTTGTAGAAACCTTTTTTTTTAAATTATTAAATGCCTTTGCTAATTTTCTCGAATATGTATAATAAAAAAAATTCTTCATTGCGTCATAGTCCGAATTAGCCTCAGGTCGTCAGAAAAAAAAGACTGCGAACACAAGAGCATCTCTCGTAATTACAATGATTTATGTACCAAACCGTAATAATAGGATTCGATAACCAATTAGTCAGAAATGTTCAATTTTTTTGTTCAAATTATTTAACACACAGGAACCAATAATTTTTTTTCAGATCGAGCTGGCAATGTATGTAACTAACAAGCCTATTTCTTGGTAGTTACTTCTATTAAAATTTAGAAAAAAAAAGTAGCCAAACAACAATACAACATTTTTTACAAACTGTTCTTCACTTTGTTAATGAAACTATAAATTGGCTAAATGAATGTTGTAAAATTAACAAAAAATTCCGTCAACATTAATAATGCCAAGCAGCTCTTAACAAATAAAACAAATAAAATAAACAAAATAAACAAAATAAATAAAATAAATAAAATAAATAAAATAAATAAAATAAATAAAATAAATAAAATAAATAAAATAAATAAAATAAATAAAATAAATAAAATAAATAAAATAAATAAAATAAATAAAATAAATAAAATAAATAAAATAAATAAAATAAATAAAATAAATAAAATAAATAAAATAAATAAAATAAATAAAATAAATAAAATAAATAAAATAAATAAAATAAATAAAATAAATAAAATAAACAAAATAAACAAAATAAACAAAATAAATAAAATAAATAAAATAAATAAAATAAATAAAATAAATAAAATAAATAAAATAAATAAAATAAATAAAATAAATAAAATAAATAAAATAAATAAAATAAATAAAATAAATAAAATAAATAAAATAAACAAAATAAATAAAATAAATAAAATAAATAAAATAAATAAAATAAATAAAATAAATAAAATAAATAAAATAAATAAAATAAATAAAATAATCAAAATAAATAAAATAAATAAAATAAACAAAATAAATAAAATAAATAAAATAAATAAAATAAATAAAATAAATAAAATAAATAAAATAAATAAAATAAATAAAATAAATAAAATAAATAAAATAAATAAAATAAATAAAATAAATAAAATAAATAAAATAAATAAAATAAATAAAATAAATAAAATAAATAAAATAAATAAAATAAATAAAATAAATGCACTTTTTAAAAAAGTTTAGAAATTATAGTACGTATGATAAAAAATCCTTTGTTGCGTCATGGTCTGAAAAACCTTCACATCAACTAAAGAAGCGAATGCCATAGACTACTTGGTGTGTTTGCTGACGTTGATATGCTATTCTGATTCATTATGAATAATTAAGATTCGTCGTTTGTGGACGAAATCAATCATTAGAGTGGGATTTTTTTCTTAGGACTTATGAAGACCCTATAGATGTGGATAATCTACGGTCAATGTTGAGAGAGAGAGATGAAAGGATCAACTTTGGAAATGCTCGCAGTAAAATGAAACTGAAAGTACCGTAGCGGCGAAAGTTTGTTGCCGTGGGTGCTGGGTCATCATAGGACGAGTTCATAGGTGATTGACGACGCATGGCGTCAATACGGAACACTTCGAATCTTGACAGAGATTGGCAAAGACTTTTTTTACAAATGTGTTTCGAAACCTCGATTAGTTTTTTTTTTTTTTTTTTTTTTTTTTTCTTTAGTTAGCTGAAAGGTTGATGAAGTAATTATTGGTAATTATGATTTATGTGGCAAACGTCGATACTGAAAATTAGATGAGCTATTAAACAGAAAACTAATTTCTCAAGATGAAATAATTATAATTCAGCAGTAATTGATTATTTAAAGTATTCTTATTTGAAGTATAGAGCAATTCAAGAGCATCTCTATTAATTATAATGATTTATGTATTAGTAATACTGAATATTGTATATATTATATAATACATAGATGCTTAAATTAAATTTTTATTAGATTAGAACTTAAATTCATAGTGACAAGAGAAAAATCGGACAAAAGTGAGTTTTTAATAATAATGGCAAAATGATTTGAATCAATTAGTAAAAATTATTCTCTAATAAACTTTTAGAAATCGTTTTCTTTCTTATCAAATGATGTCGCTAATTTTTTTCCAATGCGCATGATTTTTTTTATTGCTATTTTTAAACTTATGCTTTTGAGAATTCTTTAGGGCTATTTCTATGAAAAAGTGTGTTAAATTATTCAGAAAATATTTATATGTAACATACAAACTACCTAAGAAAACATATATAAAATTACCGGCTGTTGAATACTTTTCTAAAATAAATTAATGTTTAAAAAAAAATTATCGAATATATCACATGGTACAAAAAAATCGATATGAAAGTCAATATTCTTTGTATGTTTTAATGCTGTTCATGTTTTTCAGATTTTTCGCCCCTTATGCGCTACTGACATTTTTTTGATGAGGAATGCCTGTATGATGCATCCTTAAGGGGATGCTGGAGTAGATTTTTTTAACGACTTTGGTCGGTAAAAATAGACGATTTCGTAGTATACACTATTCATCGAAAATATGCTACAAATATACGTAAAATTTAGCAGGGTAATAAAACCATACATGCTTGGCAGGGTTCGGAAGTAACGCGTTACTAGTAACGTCGTTAGTGAATTCGTTACTTTTTGGTGGTAACGGTCGGTAACGTCGTTACATTTTTATTCGTGTAATTCTAAGACAACGGTCGTTACAATTTTTTTGTAACAAGTAGCGAAATTGCCGTTACCATTTCGTTACTTTTTGAAATACAAAATGTTTGTTAACAAGTAACTGTTCGAATTCCCTCTAAGAGGCGAGATACCAACGAAAATGAACGTAAGCTAGTTGCTCGACGTTAATAAACGCTTCCTCTGAATTATTCCTTTTGTATTCGTTATTGACCTTCATTCTACACTTTAATAATTATATACGTCTAAATTTTTTATATGATTAATATGTTCTAAAGTAACGAAAAGTAACGGTAACGTTACATTTTCAGTAAGGATAACGGTAACGCGTTATTTTTTCACAAGGTGTAACGGTAACGGTAACGCGTTACTTTTTCATAAGGAGTAACGGTAACGGTAACGAATTACTTTTAATAAGTAACGTTCTGAACTCTGATGCTTGGGGGTTCGGTCGAATTACTGTTCAAAACATACAAGAAATGTAAGAAATTGTATATTACTGAACCTCTCAAAAACCAATATGGCCGCTCGAAATGTCAACAGGTCCTTTGAGGTAAGATATAAACGTTTCTGGAACTCAGATGTGTTAAGTCAGACCGGACACCCATTCTTTGATTATTCCTGAACCTTTCAAAATCGTCGGAATGTCGATTACACAAACCAAATCCACGAATAGTGTATACTACGATTGCAAAGACTGTTTGCTTTTCGCACAGGCTCAGAGCTGGTAAAGAGCATGAATATAGTTCCGTCATTAGGAGACAGGTGGCGCTGTTTACTTTTGGCAAAAGCTCCGAGTCTCTGCAATGCGACCGTAGTATACACTATATATGAATTTGGCTTGTGTAGTTAACATTCTGATGGTTTTGGAATATTTAGAAATCATAACAGAATTGACGTCCGGTCTGATTTTACATATCTAATTTCCAGAAACAATTATATCTTACAGCAAAGTTCTGTTGACATATTGTGTGCGGCCATTTTGCTTTCGGTATCTTTTGCCAAAAGTAAGCAGATTACTCGGCGCCACCTGTGTCCTAATCGGGAAACTTACCGACCAAAGTCGGTATCAAAATCTACTCCAGCATCCCCTTAAGGGGTTAGGCCCCTCTAGAGGACCACAAAAAAGGCTTTGTTTGAGAATTTTTTTCAGAAAAACTATTAGAGACATCGATTTTCTGAGAAAGGGTATTTATTGTACATATCATTAACTGTATATAGTAATTTTTTCATAGTAATTAATTAAAAAATGGCGGCTGTACAGCGTTGTTGCGATGACATCTTTTTTTTTTGGAATCCACGGCCGGACATACAGCTTCTGTAATTTTTGAATTATGATGAGTTTTTTAACGGTTTTCACTTATACATAACAGTAGCTAGAGAAGTACGTAGGATTTTTTCGATACAGGCATTTTTGACAAAATGGCGAGCATCTAAAGTGAAAGTTCAAAAATTTGGCCTAAAAGTCGTTCGAAAATTATCAATAACAAAAAAACTATGCGACTTAAAAAAAAAAATCCTGTCTACTTCTGTGGATAATGTATTTTTGAAGATATATCCAAAATTTCAAATAAATCGGTGGTAAACTTTTTGAGTTATGTGTCCGGCCAACTTGAAAAGAGCAGTTTTGAGACAAACGCGTTTATCTGCCGTATACCTGCTTTGGCCCTTCTCAGTACCTTTACGGAAGCGCACACAAGAGAGGTTTCCTGCTAACCGGGCGGTCTCTCATTAAAATTCGAAAATGGGGCATTTACAATTTTTTGCCTGCAATAATCTTTTGGGACAGCATTCTAGAAACCCTAATGAGTCATTTCCAAGGAGAAAAAAAATCGATTTTTCGAAAATTCTAGCGTGGCCTAACCCCTTAAGGTCTTACACGTAGTTGTAAGTAGCGAAAAGGATGAATGTTCCGCAGACAGGAAATTGGAATTCTGGAGGCTGCTACCACTGCGCAAGATTTATTATATGGGCCTGGTATTGATGATTCTACACTGTTGAAAAAGATTGTAAATTTACTATGACAAGTAATATGGAATTTACAAAACTGGTGTGTGAAATAATGATTAGTATAAAATTCGTTGTAAAATTAACATTAGTAGAGTAAATTTATGTATATGAAAATTAAATTTTCAAATATTTTAATGAAAATTACAAAACTTCTGTAGTAATCTAGTTAATACATGACAAAAATTGTAAATTTCAGTTAAGTTCTCAATATTAGTTAACCGATTTTTAAATTCATATACAGCACTTTCATATCTATATCAAAATTAGTGGTTAAACATCATGAAATTTTTCAAAACGTTATTTTTCATACGTCTTGGGAACAAAAATATAAAATGTGGATGATAAATTTTCAGTCAAACACAACTTTAATATCAGAAATTCAAAAACATTGTTCTCATTGTAGGTGGCTTTTGATTTTATAAGAAACATGTGCACGTAATTTACAAACGACATCCAAAAAAAGAATACAGAATGTAAATTTCTAGTATTTTATAACACAGTAAATTTACAAATTTCTCAAATCTTTTTCAGTATTGTTACTTTAAATATCTAGTACAGATTGACAATAATTTTGTGGTACAGGTTGTGAATAAAAACTTCCACTCTGGTACTGTAATTTTCTAGTAAATTTTTTTAACAGTGTATGTAAACATTTTAAATATCATTTTATCTGAAACGTTAATCTCGTTTTTCTCAAACATTAAAAAAAACAGTATTTAAACGAATTTTTTTTTGTGTGCGTTCGTGTTTCCATCAGTAAAAATTCAAACTTACATATTTCAAGAACAGCTTTAACAATCGAGTTGAAATTTAGCAAACATGTAAAGCAGGTTGACCCTGTAATTGTGGTAATTTTTTTTTAAATTCAACAATATGTACAAATTTTATTTGACTTTGCAATTTTTTAATAAAACTTTTTAGCCATTGAATTAAATAATTTTTTATAAATAAAGCTATAATAAAATAGGATCGGTATTGAATTTGGAAGGAATCTGTAAAAAAAACTTTCGGTTTTTCTGGGATTTTAAGTTTTTAAAAAAATATTCGTTTTGCTCCAACTCACGTAAAATCTTACTAAATGAACTGAAATTTTCTGCGGATGAAAAAAAAAAACATTCAGCGCTGCTACTTACCAAGTTTGGTCATGATCGGTAAAGCAGTTTGGATTTTACGTGATTTTCAAGTTTTCAAAAACTATATAGGTAACGAAAAAAGTTGCAAAGTAGAACTTTGAATTTTGTTTCCTCATACATTTTCATTTTTTACAAAGTTTCCTCTGTGAGGAAGCCACAATTAATAAATAAGATTTTAGTAAAAAAAAATAAGAAAATTTAAAATGAATTAGGAAGCAATGTGCAAAGTTCTACTTTGCAACTTTTTGTAAATTTCAGATGATTTGTTTCCGCAAATTGTATCTATCATATATATTTTTTTATGCAAAAAATAAAATTGTAAATGATACTTGAAAAGTTCTTTAGGTTCTTCAGGTTCGGAAAAAAGTAGACCGGAAAAAATTCCTCTTTTTCCAGCCATAAGCTACACCGAGAGAAATGATTTCATTGACGCCAAAGAAATGGGTGGACTGATTTTTTTTTCATTGATTTCAACGAAATATTTCTTTGATTTCAATGAAATAGTGCATTTGAATTTCAAAGAGAACATTTCATTGCCTGTAAATAAAGATTTACTTAGTGAGCATATAATAAAGAAACCGTTTTATTGTTTTAAAGAGACGTTTTCATTAGTTTAAAGAAACGTTTTCATTGATCTCTCTCTCGCACCTAACCTCACTTTTTTGTTTTCCGGTTCTCCCGAACGAACGGCTTCGAATTTCGAGGAACCAGAAGGTTAGCCGATTTCTGCCGTACTTCCTTACATACTCACAAAATTTGAGCTTTATCTGCCGCGTACTTCAGGAAAAAATAGGTTTCGAAATTTTGAGCTGGTAAGAAGAAGGCTTCAATGAATCAGAGACGACATCTTTGAAATCAATGAAAAAGGTTCATTGGTTTAAAGAAATGTCTCTTCGAATCAATGTCACTACTTTTCATTGAGTTAGAGATCATTCAAAGAAAAGATAGTATTGAAATTCATGTATTTTATTTATTTGGCAAAGATTTCTGTGAATCAATGAAACTTTTTCTCTCGGTGTAAAAGTAGACGTAGAAGACACCTAATATTGTCGATGGACACAGAATTGAATAATCAGTACTTGGAAATGTCGGCAAAGATCCAATCTGACTTCCCGAGTAACTACGACTCAATGAATCCTGTGGTGGATGAAATATCATTTAATTGCACCTTCAAAATTTATTGCAGAAGCTATTAAAATTTATAGGTTCTCTAAAATGGACGGACTTTTTTTCCAAGATAGAACCAAGGTGTCAATTCCATGAAAACATAGATCAGAATACACACGGACAGAAAAAAGATGCAAATAAGAACCTTGCATTTTGCTTCCTCATTATTTTTAACTCTTTGCAAATCTCTATGCGCAAGTATGTTCATAAATTTTGGTTTTCTCATAGAGGATCCTTTGTAAAAAGTTCAACATAATGAAGGAGAATTACCCAAGATTTTTCTTTGCTTCCTTGTTTTAAATAAATTTGAAAAAGTGAAGTTAAGCAACATTTTAGTCGCCAAGAAATAAAAATGAATAATTTAAATTCCTCTTTAAGCCGAAGCGCTTTTTCGATTTCGGTCAAATTGAATCCCAACCTAATTTAATTAGGCTAATATTTTTTTAAATTCAAAATCACGTAAAATGCAAAACGCTTTAACAATCTTGTTAAAATTAAATATCATACAACTTTAAACGTATCTTCAGTTATGGAGAACTATTCAGCTGAATCGTCCAAATTAATGTCCAAATTAACGTCCAAGGAAACAAAATTGATCAAAGCTGACCTTATTGGTCAGCTTGAACCATTTATAAAATTGAAGAAAATCCAAATTTGAATTGTCGATATTAGCAAATTATTTCCACAACGATACTAAAATCCACACTAATTCCTGTTCACACATTCTCCTTTGTACTTGACCTTCCAGAAAGTTGCCCTATCTCAAGATCAATCAAAGCTGGACAATAATGAACCATTTAGAAAATTTAAAAAAATCAAAATTTGAATTGTCCATATTTGCAAATTATTTCCACAATGATACTAAAATCCACACTAATTCCTGTTCACACATTCTCCTTTGTACTTGACCTTCCAGAAAGTTGCCCTATCTCAAGATCATCAAATAATGAACCCTTTAGAAAATTTAAAAAAATCAAAATTTGAATTGTCCATATTTGCAAATTATTTCCACAATGATACTAAAATTCACACTAATCCTTATGTACACATTCTCCTTTGTACTTGACCGTCCAGAAATCTACCCTATCTCAAGATCACTCAAAACTGAACAAAAATGTACCATTTATAAAATTTACGAAAATCCAATTTTGTATTGTCCATATTGATAAATTATTTCCATAACGAAACTAAAATCCATACTAATCTCTGTTTGCACATTCTCCTTTGTACTTGATCATCGAGGAATCTGCACTATGTCAAATCAAAACTGGAAAATAATGAACCATTTATAAAATGTAAGAAAATCGAAATTTGAATTGTCCATATTTGCAAATTATTTCCACAACGATACTAAAATCCCCACTAATTCCTGTTCACACATTCTCCTTTGTACTTGACCTTCCAGAAAGTTGCCCTATCTCAAGATCAATCAAAGCTGGACAATAATGAACCATTTAGAAAATTTAAAAAAATCAAAATTTGAATTGTCCATATTTGCAAATTATTTCCACAATGATACTAAAATTCACACCAATCCTTATGTACACATTCTCCTTTGTACTCGACCGTTCAGAAATCTGCCCTATGTCGAGATCACTCAAAACTGGACAATAATGTACCATTTATAAAATTTACGAAAATCCAATTTTGTATTGTCCATATTTACAAATCATTTCCATAACGATACTAAAATTCACACTAATCTTTGTTTACACATTCTCTTTTGTATTTGACCGTCGAGAAATCTGTCCAATCTCAAGATCAATCAAAGCTGGACAATAACAAACTATTAACAAAATCTAATAAAATCCAAATTTGAATTGTTCATATTTGCAACTTATTTCCACAACGATACCAAAATCCCCACTAATCCCTATTCACCCATTCCTCCTTTGTACTTTACCGTCGAGAAAGTTGCCCTATCTCAAGATCAATCAAAGCTGGAAAATAATGAACAATTTATCGATTTAAAATAGACCGAGTGCCTAATGATAGGTAGAAATCAAAACTAAGTTCAACGAAAGTTATCCCGGCGAGTAGCACAAACGACTAGTTACAGAATTTCAAGATCACTCAAAACTGGACAATAATGACACATTGACAAAATTTTCAAAAATCCAAATTCGAGTTGTCCATATTTCCAAATTATTTCCTCAATGCCACTAAAATTCCCACTAATCCCTATTCACCCGTTCTTCTTTGTACTTGACCGTCGAGAAAGTTGCCCTATCTCAAGATCAATAAAAGCTGGGAAATAATGAACAATTTATCGATTTAAAATGGACCGAGTGCCTAATGATAGATAGAAATCAAAACTAAGTTCAACGAAAGTTATCCCGGCGAGTAGTACAAACGACTAGTTACAGAATTTCAAGATCATTCAAAACTGGACAATAATGACACATTGAAAAAATTTTCAAAAATTCAAATTCGAGTTGTCCATATTTCCAAATTATTTCCTTAATGCCACTAAAATTCCCACTAATCCCTATTCACCCGTTCTTCTTTGTACTTGACCGTCGATAAAGGTGCCCTATCTCAAGATCAATCAAAGCTGGAAAATAATGAACAATTTATCAATTTAAAATGGACCGAGTGCCTAATGATAGATAGAAATCAAAACTAAGTTCAACGAAAGTTATCCCGGCGAGTAGTACAAACGACTAGTTACAGAATTTCAAGATCATTCAAAACTGGACAATAATGACACATTGAAAAAATTTTCAAAAATTCAAATTCGCGTTGTCCATATTTCCAAATTATTTCCTCAATGCCACTAAAATTCCCACTAATCCCTATTCACCCATTCTTCTTTGTACTTGACCGTCGAGAAAGTTGCCCTATCTCAAGATCAATCAAAGCTGGGAAATAATGAACAATTTATCGATTTAAAATGGACCGAGTGCCTAAAGATAGAAATCAAAACTAAGTTCAACGAAAGTTATCCCGGCTAGTAGGACAAACCACTAGTTACAGAATTTCAAGATCATTCAAAACTGGACAATAATGACACATTGACAAAATTTTCAAAAATCCAAATTCGAGTTGTCCATATTTCCAAATTATTTCCTCAATGCCACTAAAATTCCCACTAATTCCTATTCACCCATTCTTCTTTGTACTTGACCGTCGAGAAAGTTGCCCTATCTCAAGATCAATCAAAGCTGGAAAATAATGAACAATTTATCGATTTAAAATGGACCGAGTGCCTAATGATAGATAGAAATCAAAACTAAGTTCAACGAAAGTTATCCCGGCGAGTAGTACAAACGACTAGTTACAGAATTTCAAGATCACTCAAAACTGGACAATAATGACACGTTGACAAAATTTTCAAAAATCCAAATTCGAGTTGTCCATATTTCCAAATTATTTCCTCAATGCCACTAAAATTCCCACTAATCCCTATTCACCCGTTCTCCTTTGTACTTGACCGTCGAGAAAGTTGCCCTATTTCAAGATCAGTCAAAGCTGGGAAATAATGAACAATTTATCGATTCAAAATGGACCGAGTGCCTATAGATAGAAATCAAAACTAAGTTCAACGAAAGTTATCCCGGCGAGTAGTACAAACGATTAGTTACAGAATTTCAAGATCACTAAAAACTGGACAATAATGACACATTGACAAAATTTTCAAAAATCCAAATTCGAGTTGTCCATATTTCCAAATTATTTCCTCAATGCCACTAAAATTCCCACTAATCCCTATTCACCCATTCTTCTTTGTATTTGACCGTCTAGAAAGTTGCCCTATCTCAAGATCAATCAAAGCTGGAAAATAATGAACAATTTATCGATTTAAAATAGACCGAGTGCCTAATGATAGATAGAAATCAGAACTAAGTTCAACGAAAGTTATCCCGGCGAGTAGCACAAACGACTAGTTAGAGAATTTCAAGATCACTAAAAACTGGCCAATAATGACATATTGACAAAATTTTAAAAAATCCAAATTCGAGTTGTCCATATTTCCAAATTATTTCCTCAATGCCACTAAAATTCCCACTAATCCCTATTCACCCATTCTTCTTTGTACTTGACCGTCGAGAAAGTTGCCCTATCTCAAGATCAATCAAAGCTGGGAAATAATGAACAATTTATCGATTTAAAATGGACCGAGTGCCTATAAATAGAAATCAAAACTAAATTCAACGAAAGTTATCCAGGCAAATAATACAAACGGCTAGTTACAGGATTTCAAGATCACTCAAAATTGGACACATTGACAACATTTTCAAGAATCCAAATTCGAGTTGTCCATATTTCCATAATTATTTCCTCAATGCCACTTCTCCACTAAACCCTATTCACCCATTCTTCTTTGTACTTGACCGTCGAGAAAGTTGCCTTATCTCAAGATCAATCAAAGCTGAACAATGATGAACCATTTATCGATTTAAAATGGACCGAGTATCTATGATAGATAGAAATCAAAACTAAGTTCAACGAAAGTTAACGAAAGTTGAGTGATCAGAATTTCAAGATCACTCAAAACTGGACAATAATGACACATTGACAAAATTTTCAAAAATCCAAATTCGAGTTGTCCATATTTCCAAATTATTTCCTAAATGCCACTAAAATTCTCACTAATCCCTATTCACCCATTCTTCTTTGTACTTGACCGTCGATAAAGTTGCCCTATCTCAAGATCAATCAAAGCTGGAAAATAATGAACAATTTATCGATTTAAAATGGACCGAGTGCCTAATGATAGATAGAAATCAAAACTAAGTTCAACGAAAGTTAACGAAAGTTGAGTGATCAGAATTTCAAGATCACTCAAAACTGAACAATAATGACACATTGACAAAATTTTCAAAAATCCAAATTCGAGTTGTCGATATTTCCAAATTATTTCCTCAATGCCACTAATCCCTATTCACCCATTCTTCTTTGTACTTGACCGTCGAGAAAGTTGCCCTATCTCAAGATCAATCAAAGCTGGACAATGATGAACCATTTATCGATTTAAAATGGACCGAGTATCTATGATAGATAAAAATCGAAACTAAGATCAACGAAAGTTATCACGACGGGTGGTAGAAAATGACTGGTTAAAGGATTTTGCGCCTGGCCATCGCATCGGCAGAAGTGTTGTACTGACGCTTGTATTTACGAATCAACCACGACCTTTGTTGTCCAGTTAGCTTGACCCAAGTTTGAGGGACCTGGAGGAAGGTGCGCGCGTTGGTATCCGGCTGGTCAATGCCGCTGGCACCATGAGAAGCGCCGAGGCGGTAGGATCGTGCAGCAAGAGGGTGGAGAGGAGGTATGGTGTTCACCGAGCAAGTCTTACCACGGTGAAGATCCACAGAATAGAAGCTTAAGGTGGGGGGTCTCAAATAAGGTACGTATTACCTTACCGAAGATCCGTGAATCTTGCGGCGAGGATATATAAAGCGGAAGACTTACACGACTCTTCACAAGTCAGTGCGCAGTGAGCTCATACGAAGCTAAAACACAAAAACAAACAAACCAACAATGTTCAAATTGGTGAGTAATCAACTCCGACAACTCTTCAATTTTTCATTGACAAACAAACGATATCTATAAAACGTAAATGGCCGCTAATCGGAAGGATAAAAAAAATAAAAGCTGAATTGATTATAAGAAAATGGAGTATTCATTTTTTTTCAATTTCTATCGAACAAAGAAAAAAAATGGGAATAATAAATTGGTTTTAATAAAATCAGAAAATATTATAAATTAAATGGTAGTTGGTTTTGATTAATTTTTTTTTTGAAAATCCTATGGAACTTAGGATGTCAATATAATGGCAACAAATATAGAAAACGTCAAATCAAATCATTGTAATAACAAATTTTGTTGATCGTCATTACTATCAACAAAAATTTTTAAAAAACTTATAAAACTTCAATTGATTTGGACGATAAAGAAAAGTCCTAACAATTGTTAATTTCTATCAAACAAAGCGATAAAAACTGTGATATCCAAATTTCTTTTATTAAAAATAAAACAACTCTTAAACGAAAATTGCTTCTAATAAAAATGAAAAAATCAAGTTATCACATAAAACTTCAGCAAGAATAGAAAACCCCAAAGATAATAAATTACTATTAAAAAATATGAATATAAAACCTATAAAACTAAGGATCATGTAAACAAAAATAGAAAAACCCTAAATTCGTAAATTGCAATCAACGAATAAGAAAAAGAAAATAAACGACAAAATGTTTACCAAAAAAAAAAAAATTTAACTGCAACACATAAATGGCTTTAGATAAAAATGAAAAAAATGTTTAAAAAACTTAGATTGCATTCAAGCGAATAAAAGAAATCCAGAAATCGTAAATTGTTTAACTTTTAACAAAATAAAAAAAACAACCATATCAAAACTTAATGTCGAAATCATAATAACAATTTATTTTTATTTCGCACAAAAAACTATAAAATAATTAAAGATGTTAATAATTCTTCTTCGACTTCTTATAAAAAGGGAAGATGTTAATTTGTGCGACGATCAATGCGGTGTTTTATTAATAGGAATCTTACGCAATGAAGTTTTTAATGATGTAAACAATAGTTATAAAAATGAGGATTTATGAGCGTTTTATTTGATTTAACGTTAGAAGAAAAGAAAGTGGTGGAAGGAGAGTGAGTCTCTGTAGAAAGTGAGTCAGCTGATTCAACCGCAGGATTGTGAATGATTGAGCTTGCCGAGTTATTACACGAAGAGCTTTAGGCTATGAAGGAAAATTAAAAATTTAACTCAGTCAAAATTCGTGGCCCAATTGTTCCTTTAATTGTTTAATCAACTTTTCGAGGTTTGACTAATGTGAAAAAAAATTCTTATCTTCGCAAATAATACTCCATACGAATCATAAACGTGACGTGAGAATACAAGTTGTTTCTTGGTATTCCATTTGCCTCTGGCTACATCATCATACAGCTTTCACTGAGAAGATGACAAAGCCAGGACTCGTGAGATAATCGAACCTGTATTTACGAACACAACGATGTAATTAATCGAATACACGTGTCTCTTCTAATATTGATCTATGACTATAGCGTATAATGGGATGAAAACCGGTGGTTTCAGGTTTTATCGACGTTATGCTAATTTAAGTTAATTCGAATTAAAGTCATCGTACGTTATAGCTATCCAAGCTGTTTTTATAATGAGGAGACAAGAACACGAAAAGCATTTAATATTTAGGAAGACTATCGATTAATTGTAACATTGTTTTAGTTAAATAAAAATCTTTAGTTAAATTTAATTTTTTAAAAATAATTCAGACTTTTAAGAATTAAAAAAAATCATTTTTTTTTATATTGAATTTTTAAAAAATATGTTATAGCTACAGGAGCTGTTTTTATAATGAGGAGACAAGAACACGAAAAGCATTTAATATTTAGGAAGAGTATCGATTAATTGTAACATTGTTTTAGTTAAATAAAAATCGTTAGTTAAATTTAATTTTTTTAAATAATTCAGACTTTTAAGAATTTAAAAAAATAATTTTTTTTTATATTGAATTTAAAAAAAAAATATGTTATAGCTACAGGAGCTGTTTTTATAATGAGGAGACAAGAACACTAAAAGCATTTAATATTTCGGAAGAGTATCGATTAATTGTAACATTGTTTTAGTTAAATAAAAATCTTTAGTTAAATTTAATTTTTTAAAAATAATTCAGACTTTTAAGAATTAAAAAAAATCATTTTTTTTTATATTGAATTTTTTTTTAAATATGTTATAGCTACCGGAGCTGTTTTTATAATGAGGAGACAAGAACACTAAAAACATTTAATATTTAGGAAGACTATCGATTAATTGTAACATTGTTTTAGTTAAATAAAAATCATTAGTTAAATTTAATTTTTTAAAAATAATTCAGACTTTTAAGAATTTAAAAAAATAATTTTTTTTTATATTGAATTAAAAAAAAAATATGTTATAGCTACCGGAGCTGTTTTTATAATGAGGAGACAAGAACACGAAAAGCATTTAATATTTAGGAAGACTATCGATTAATCGTAACATTGTTTTAGTTAAATAAAAATCTGTAGTTAAATTATTTTTTTAAAAATAATTCAGACTTTTAAGAATTTAAAAAAATCATTTTTTTATATTGAATTTTTATTAAAATATGTTATAGCTACCGGAGCTGTTTTTATAATGAGGAGACAAGAACACGAAAAGCATTTAATATTTAGGAAGACTATCGATTAATTGTAACATTGTTTTAGTTAAATAAAAATCTTTAGTTAAATTTAATTTTTTAAAATAATTCAGACTTTTAAGAATTAAAAAAAATCATTTTTTTTTATATTGAATTTTTTAAAATTTAAATATGTTATAGCTACAGGAGCTGTTTTTATAATGAGGCATTTAGTATTATGAGATTATCGATAAATTATAACGTTTTTCTTATAAAATGCAAAATCTTTAGTTAAATTAATTTTTTTTTAATAATTCATACTTTAAAACAAAATAAATTTTTTTTTTATTATGTTAATTTTTTTCGTTATGCTAATTTAGATTATAAATTATTTTCGTTTTATCATCGATATGTAAATGTAAATCGATTCGAATTAAAGTGATCGTACGTTATAGCCATTCGTGCTGTTTTTATAATAAGTCGACGATAATCCGAAAAGCACTCAATTTGGGATGACAATTAAAGATTCATTTTAAGAAAAATTTCCGAATGAAGTAAGTTCTGGTTAGATAAAAAAAATCTTAATTTTTTTTTTGCTACGTTAATCTTTATTTTTATTTGATCGTCGTTATGCAAATGTAAATCAGTTCGAATTAACGTGATTTTACATTATAGCTATTGAAACGATTTTTATAATGAATGGAGAAGAACACGAAAAGCATTAAATATTAAACGACAATTATCGATTCATTCGAATGAAATAAAAATCACCATTTGAATTGTAATTTTTTAATTCGTTTTTTTCTTGTTTTTTCTTTTGTTTTATTAATATTTTGCATATCTCAGTTATTCCAAATTAAACTTGAAGTACATTATATAGCCATTCGTTCTCTTTTTATGATTAAAGAACAGGAACACAAGAAGCACTGAATATTTTACCGCAATTTTCCAATTAAATAACAAGCGCACATAAATCTTTTTGTAGAATATTAATTTTTTCAATAAATATTCATAACTATTTAATAATCATTCATCAAATTTTTCAATTAAATAAAACCCTCTAAAAAATCTTTTTTATTTTTCATTAAAATAATTTATAAATAACTATTAAGGTAAAAACCCAACAGGATTTACGATGAAATACCAAATTAAACAAATATATGTAAATTATTATTAAACATATTATTTTTATCGGATAAAAGGTCAAAAATCGCATACAAATATTTTGTTAGAAAATTTAATTTTTCAATTAAATAAAACCCTCTAACAAATGTTTTTATTTTTCATTAAAATAATTTATAAATAACTATTAAGGTAAAAAACCCAACAGGGTTTACGATGAAACACCAAATTAAACAAATATATATAAATAATTATTAATCATATTATTTTTATCGGATAAAAGGTCAAAAATCGCATATAAATATTTTGTTAGAAAATTAAATTTTTCAATTAAATAAAACCCTCTAACAAATGTTTTTATTTTTCATTACAATAATTTATAAATAATTAATAAGGTAAAAACCCAACAGGGTTTACGATGGAACACCAAATTAAACAAATATATATAAATAATTATTAAAAATATTATGTTTATCGGATAAAAGGTCAAAAATCGCATATAAATATTTTGTTAGAAAATTAAATTTCTCAATTAAATAAAACCCTCTAACAAATGTTTTTATTTTTCATTAAAATAATTTATAAATAATTAATAAGGTAAAAACCCAACAGGATTTACGATAAAACACCAAATTAAACAAATATATATAAATAATTATTAAACATATTATTTTTATCGGATAGAAGGTCAAAAATCGCATATAAATATTTTTTTAGAAAATGAAATTCTCCAATTAAATAAAACCCTCTAACAAATGTTTTTATTTTTCATTAAAATAATTTATAAATAATTATTAAGGTAAAAACCCAACAGGGTTTACGATGGAACACCAAATTAAACAAATATATATAAATAATTATGAAACATATTATTTTTATCGGATAAAAGGTCAAAAATCGCATATAAATATTTTTTTTTGAAAATTAAATTTTTCAATTAAATAAAACCCTCTAACAAATGTTTTTATTTTTCATTAAAATAATTTATAAATAATTATTAAGGTAACACCAAATTAACCAAATATATATATAAATAATTATTAATCATATTATTTTTATCGGATAAACTATTCAAAAATAGTCAAAAATCGCATATAAATATTTTTTTTAGAAAATTAAATTTTTCAATTAAATAAAATTCTCGAAAAATAATTTATAAATAATTATTAAGGTAAAAACCCAACAGGGTTTACGATGAAACACCAAATTAAACAAATATGTATATAAATAATTATGAAACATATTATTTTTATCGGATAAAATATTCAAAAATAGTCAAAAATCGCATATAAATATTTTTTTTAGAAAATTAAATTTTTCATTAAATAAAATGCTCGAAAAATAATTTTTTATTTTTTTATTAAAATAATTTATAAATAATTATTAATCATCTTATTTTAATCGGATTACAGGCAGTAGTACTTTCGGCCCTCGCGGCAGTGGCTCTGTCGGCTCCGGTCGACAACAGCAGCCCAATCCCAATCCTGAGCCAGACCCAGGATGGTCCCAATCCCGATGGTTCTTACTCATGGAGCTACGAGACCGGAAATGGAATTCAGGCTCAGGAGCAGGGAGCCCTTAAGAACGTTGGAACTGATAATGAGGCCATGTCCGCTCAGGGCAGCTTCAGCTACACCGCTGACGATGGTACTCCCATCCAGCTAACCTACATCGCCGACGAGAATGGATTCCAGCCCCAGGGAGCCCATCTTCCCACCCCCCCACCAATTCCAGAAGAAATTCTTCGTGCCCTCGAGTACATCGCAGCTCATCCAGAGGAAAACGACATCGATGCACCCAAGAAATAAACAAAATTATTTTTAATTAATTAACTGAGTGAATAATCGAATTTAAACTAAAATACAACAAAAAAATATTATTACAATAATTAAATGAAAAAAAAAAAAAAAAAAATCAGAGTGTACTAATCAACGTGAGTTTGACGAAGAATTCAGTGGAAAAAACTTGAACGAGACTTGCAACATTATTTGCCAAGTCTCGAGACACGTTCTCCTGAGATCAACGATTATTACTACTATTATTATTATTATCTTGGGAGAATGTCTCAGAGTGTAAATGACGTAGGAATTTTTTAAAAATTCGTACGTTAATCCTTATTAAATTCTGTTTTTGTGGAGCTTCAAAGCGTGTGCATCCCATTTTTTTTTTTTTGTAAAGCTGAAGTTCATGTAAATAAATAATTATTCGATCGTGAAACACGATTGGGTATTACAAGTACAATATTGTGAGTTTTTATTGGAAGGGATAACATTTTCTAATGTATTGCCAGTGCAGAGAAAAAGCAACTGGATTGTTGAGGCTCATGATGGAACGGAAATTCGACACATAAGGACGATACGGTTTGTTAATTTACTCTGTAAAAACTAGTTACCGACACACTTTTTTCTTAACCCATGCGTAACTAAGCCTAATGTTTATAGAAGTACATTAAATTTAAAAGTCAATGAGGAAATGAAAACATTTTAATACTTTCCAATTCACTCTATTGGTTTATTTATTTCATAAATATCGCACCATTTATCATATTTTTCATATTGAAGACAAAATATAAAAGCATTTTATTAAAAATGAAAAAAAAAAACTTATTTTCAAAATTTTTTTTTAAGAATATTAATTTAAATATTATACAAAAATTCCAAATAAATTAAAATTTATTTGTGTTTGAATTATTTTTTAAATCTATTGAATTTAAAAAAAAAATTCAAACACAAATAAATTTTAATAAAAATTGAAATAATTTAAAATGATTTAAAAAATAATTTAAAAGTAATTTTAAATAAATAAAATTTATTTGTATTTGAATTTTTTTTTAAATAAATTTCAAAAATATATTCATAAATACATTTTTATATTTAATTGAGGAATAAATAAAAATGAACAAAAAGTAATATTCATTAAAAGTAATAAATGTTATTTAAGATTATTTAGTAATGGAGCAAATAATAGACCTTTATTTTTGTTTTAATTGCATTCGAAACAAAATCAGTAAGCGACTATATATATATTTTTTTTCATTCCTAAAAAATATTTAGTCTATTTTGTAATCGATGCTGTGGAATATTGCGAAAAAATTAGTAGTATAAAATGATTTATGAAATAAGTGAACGACTATTGCAAGTGCAAAAATGATGGAATGATTACAAATCTGTTGGGCAATTTAGTAATTGCGATGCTAAAAGCAATGAACGTTTACGAGATTATGATTACGTGACAAAGCTGCATTATTGCTGAGACGACCTCCAACTCGCAAAAGTAGGCAAATATTTGTCCGCGAGCAGACAAATTTTATTATTCTCAATAGCGATGACCGCTAGTTGGTTACAGTAATTTAGGATAATTCGATGGATGCTATAAAGCATCCGAACTATCATTGAGTCACAGATTCCCGTGAGGTCTAACCTTGAGAATTTGTGATGAAACTGTAAGTCGGTAAATATCATCATCATCGGATAAAGATGCTTCAGCAATCGAACGTCATCGAGTATCTAACGCTTATGAATATTATCGAGAGTTTGGCCTTGGATATAACGATCTCGTTGGCCTTCGAATTCGTCTTTTGGGAATTTCCCTAAAAAAATACTACGCAATTTTTAGCTGCGTCAACTTTTGGGCAATTATTGCGGAATACAAATTTTTTCGACGGTTCCTTCATCATAAACAAATAAATCGTTTTCCTAACACGAGCCTACAAGAGTTTAATAAGAATCGGTAAGTTAAAGTACTTTTACAAATTATTCTGTCGTTGCTCTTGCAATATCTTTTCTAATAATCATTTCTTAACTCTTATTTGGTTTCAAAAAAAGAAAGAAAAAACTTAATAAGTGAAGTAATTAGCTAATTACTTTAGTTATTATAATGAATTAATTTAATTATATTATATATATATATAAATATTATTTTAAAAAATCGTCCAACCAAATTAATTATAATTAATTTTACTATTATAATTAAATTAATATATATATAAAATATATATATAAAATAAATATATATATTTTATATAAAAATTAATTTAATTATAATAGTAAAATTAATTATAATTAATTTGGTTGGACGATTTTTTAAAATAATATTTATATATATATATAATATAATTAAATTAATTCATTATAATAGCTAAAGTAATTAGCTAATTACTTCACTTATTAAGCTTTTTTATTTTACATAATATAAATTAATTATTTATATATACAAATTAATTTAATTATAATAGTAAAATTAATTATAATTAATTAGGTTGGACGATTTTTTTTAATACATAAATTGTTAACTAAAATTTCGGTTTCATAGGAATACGAATATTTTTTTTTTTAATATTGAAAAACAAAACCATCATGTTTTAAAATTCTATGAAAATTGATTTTATATTTTGATATAAATTTGAATATTCTAATTTTTCTAGTAAACTACGATTTTCAGAATTACTTCGAAAAATTTGGAATCTCGTTTGATGAAATATTTTGTACTCTATTTTTCGAAACTGTTCATTCAATGATTCGGAAATTTATTGTATGTGATATAGAATATTTAAAATTCATACTATTATGTTGGTGCTCTTGCAGTTTATTTTCTAATAATTATTTATTAACTCTCGTTTGGTTTCAGAAAAAACATAAAAAATAAAAAACTGAAGTAATTAGCTAATTATTTTAGGTTGGACGATTTGGTTGGATAATTTGTATTCACATTAATAATCTTATTGATTTCACGATTTTGGAAATTTTTTCACAATGATTTTTAAGTATCATAATTTTCTGTGCCTGGATTATGAATTTGTTGTAAATCATTGTGCCATTAATCTTGTAATCTTTTTTCTAATAATCATTTTTGTATTCATAATTTTCTCAATCTACGTTAAGAAAATCTTTCCTTTATGTACTGTGCGGAAACAATAATTTTGTTTTCAGAAAAAAACTTTAATAAATCGCACCTAAAGTAACTAGTTAATTACTTTAGTTTTTACAATTTTCAAAAGTTTTTTTCTGAAACCAAAAATAATTATTATTCACTTTATTAATTTCGCCATTTTTGCAATTTTTCGCTCTCATAATTTTTATAACATATAGTCCATTCTACGTTTTAGTGTTATTTGTACACATTAACATCCTGAAAAAAATACCTGAAAAAAAAACGTTTTCGAAAAAACAATTAGCTAACCAACAGTTTTTCTCAATTAGTTCAGATAATTCGATATGTTGTACTTTCGGAATCAAATAAAAAATTATACTTTTTGCACTGAACACAAAGAACAAGAGAGGAAAATAAAAATAATTATAATAACAAAAGTGATGAATGCTTTTACAAATTAATTGAACGTGTCGATCTCTGCGACTGAGAAATACTTCCTAACCGTTCGTTTCTTCATCATAATATTACCCATTAACTAACATAAAAAATAATAAGTGAGTGGGTATAAGTTGGCTCCCCACCCTCTTTCGTCTACGCGCTCTTTCTCTTTCGATCCGAAGTAAACATTTCGTTAGCAATCATTAATCGCTTCCTCCCCTCTTAAAAAACAACTACTCATGTTAAAAAAAAACACAGAAATATTTATTAAACTCTACAAAAGTATCGTCGTCCTTAAGATCTAAATTTCAAATGTATTATGGCCTCTCAGATTTGGTGGATTTGTCCATCAGTTGCGTCTGTTGACTTTCTTCGGGACTCCAAACTGTTGTTGCTGGTTCTTAACGATGTTGTTATTATGACTGGAATAGTCGTTGGATCGTTCTGGTTCCTCGGTGGTCGATGGCTGCTTGGCGATCCAGTCGAGCGCCCTCTGGATCGCAGGTGGAATTGGTGGTGGAGTGGGGATATGACTGCCGGAAACTTGGGTTCCAAATTCGTCCGCGGTCCAGCTGATCGAGATGGGAGTGCCATCTGGAGCGTTGTACTGCACTGAACCTTGAATCAGCTGAGTCTCGTCCGGAGTTCCCGCGTATTTACGAGATCCCTGCTCCTTCTGGAGAATACCGCCCTCTGTCTCGTAGGTGAATGCATAACTTCCGGGATTGTCGCCAACGGCGTGAGATTCGCTCACGAGCTTCTCCGGCTCCTTGAAATATTCCTGGGCGCAGGCCGCTCCGAGGAGAACCACAAATGATAACTGCAAATGAAAATGGAGGTTATGGATTAAAAAAACATCGATATAAAAGAAATCAATAGGTAATTCGGCGATTTTTATACAGGGATATATCGAAACTATTGAATTTGTATGAATCGATATGTAAATAATCGAATTTGTATCAATTGATATGTAAATAATCGAATTTGTATGAATCGATATGTAAATAATCGAATTTTTATGAATCGATATGTAAATAATTGAATTTGTATGAGTCGATATGTAAATAATCGAATTTGTATGAATCGATATGTAAATAATCAAATTTGTATGAATTGATATGTAAATAATCGGATTTGTCTGAATCGATATGTAAATAATCGAATTTTTATGAATCGATATGTAAATAATTGAATTTGTATGAATCGATAAGTAAATAATCGAATTTGTATGAATCGATATGTAAATAATCGAATTTTTATGAATCGATATGTAAATAATCGAAGTTGTGTGAATCGATATGTAAATAATCGAAGTTGTATGAAACGATATGTAAATAATCAAAATTCTATAAATCGATATGTAAATAATTGAATTTCTATGAATCGATATGTAAATAATCGAATTTTTATGAATCGATATGTAAATAATCGAATTTCTATGAATCGATATGTAAATAATCGAATTTGTATGAAACGATATGTAAATAATCGAATTTGTATGAATCGATATGTAAATAATTGACTTTGTATGAATCGATATGGAAATAATCGAATTTGTATGAATCGATATGTAAATAATCGAATTTGTATGAATCGATATGTAAATAATCGAATTTTTACGAATCGATATGTAAATAATCGAATTTGTATGAATCGATATGTAAATAATCGAATTAGTATGAATCGATATTTTATGAATCGAAGTGTAAATAATCGATTACTATAGAAATCGATGCGTGAAAAATCGATTATTGTCAAAATCGATGTCTAAATAGTCCACAATCATTAGAATCGATTCTATGTAATCGATTATTTGGCAGAACCGTCAAACCATCAATTATATCAAACGCTATTAAATTGTCGCTAGAGACAATTAACTAAGAGTCACTCTTCCTTTGTGCACTCAATGGAGAAGAAAATAAATAAATGAGATGTCGATGAAGGAAATAAAAACTGAATTTCCGATTTCTTTAACGAAGCAAGAGAATTAAATAGTATTGGCATAGGAACTAGAGCATAATTCCATTAAAATTACATTACGTCTACTATTAAAAAAAATATATATATAATGGTTTAAAAGAGAGTTAAAAATGTCGAAATGCTTAGCTGCATATAATTAGTTTTGTATTTAAATGTCCTTTCATTTCAGTTTACGACTTGCATTAAGCAATGTATATTTTACGTTGCTTTGAAACTGTATTTTTATTTACAGATAATGAAACACTATTATACTGGTAGGTTGTTTAACTGTCGGATTTCATTTATGACTTAGAAATTGCTACAAGAATTGAATCAAAATTCATTAAATGACTGAAAGAACAAAATGAAAATTATCGAATGACCAACACAAAAACGTACTAGTTTTAATAAAATGCATCATGATGTTATAAACGAAGATGATATTTCCAACTATAATAATAATCCCTTTACAAAAATATCAAGAACGCAGAAGCGATAAAATTGTAATGTTCACTGAACTCATAACGACACTAAAGGCCACGTTCAACTTTCAGAAACTTGCATCTTGTCTCTTGACAACATATCAAATTATATTGCCGATTGATTAAAAAAAAAATTGCCGATGTTTAAAAAAAACAATCGCCATTTAAAAAAAACAATAGTCAATTATTTGGAGAAAGCAAATGGAATTACTGATATTCAAAAAAGGAATTACCGATCTATTCGAAAAAAAAAATCAAATTACCGATCTTTTCGAGAAAAAAATCGAATTACCGATCTTTTCAGAAAAAAAAACCGAATTATCGATCATTTTGAGAAAAAAATTGAATTACCGATCTTTGCAAGAAAAAAAATCGACTTATCGATCTTTTCGAGAAAAAAATTGATTATCGATCGTTAAAAAAAAACCGAATTATCGATCTTTTCGGGAAAAAATTGATTATCGATATTTAAAAAAAACCGAATTACCGATCTTTTCAAGAAAAAAACCGAATTATCGATATTTTTGAGAAAAAAAATGATTATCGATCTTTTAAAAAAACAAACCGAATTATCGATTTTTTTGAGAAAAAAAATCGAATTATCGACCTTTAAAAAAAAATACCCTTCTCAAAAAAAAAATTTAATTACCAAGTTCATTATCTGAATCTGACTATCAACAGATTTTTTTCCTAAAAAAAAAAATCGGTTGAAAAGATTGGTTTTGAAGGGAGAGAAATCGATGTTCGATTCAGATAATCAACTCTGTAAGAGGCGTGAATGTAACCGTACTACCGTTATCTCAATTAAAGAACCAAGTGCGATGAATAATGAATGGAAAATCCGCGCGATAAGAATGAAGCGAGAGTGAGAGTTATATGCACCAAACGGTCGGTCGAGGTAACGAAAAAAAAAAAAAAATACAAACAAACGGCACCCAAGAAACGCGCGCATCGAGATGCAGAGATTACTTGAACTTTGACGGCTTACGTGGGGTTTGCATGATCGCGTTAGAGTCGTGTATCAAGCCCCTTTCCCCGGAAAAGGTCACAACACATCAAGGCGACAAGGTGTGCATATGCGTATTAAGAGATATACCAGACAAGACATCGTTTATCTCTTATGTGAGTTTCAATCGATTAGTCCGATCAAGAATTGTGTCGCACATAAGGTGAAAGGATTCTTGGACGTCCCACATTCATCGTCACTACAACGACATCCATGTTACTTTTTTTTTATGTATTAAAGGTTGCGCAAAAAAAAATTCAACTTAAAAAATTCACTTTTATTTAAAGTAAAGACGATTCAGTAATTTAAGGATATTCTTTACATACATTTCAAACTAACATTTCGGTTTCATCAGAATTTGTATATATTGAAAAAAAATGCTAAAAACACCGACTTTGTGTAATAATATTGTTGGAAAATCATTAATAAAGCAATTTACAAAATTTGTATATTCTAATTTTTCTACTAACATATGAGTTTGAAGATTTCCTGAACAATTTTTTGAATCCCGTTTGATAAAATATTTTTAAGGCTATTTTTAGAAACTATTTATTCAATAATTCCGAAATGTATTATATGGGAATATAAAATTCACAAAAATTTTTACGATTGGTCAAACAAGAAACAGTGTTATTAGAAAATTGTTTTTAAAAAACGTGTTTTGGAAAAAATCAGAGGATTTATTTAATTAGAATAAAATTAAGTTTGACTGGAGATAAATGTGTGAATCCTTAAATCTCAACTATTCCTATTCTGCGATGACCTTGATACGAAAAACTATATGTTATGTCGCTGTGAGGGAGATTTCGAATTACGAAACGCAAAAAAAAATATTCTATATGACGCAAGTGAAACTCTTGCGTTAAAATAACGGATAGTTAATTTTGGACTCTATCTTTTGATATACAGCAGCAAATTTAGAGTGTGATTAATCAGAATCCGTAGAAAGGAGAATATCAAAGAGTTAAATAATCGATTCTAAATAAAATCGAATGTCAAAAATCGATTTATCGAAGAAAAAAAATCATCTGCTAGTGAATCGATATTTCTGTACTTAATTAATGATTTTGTAATAAGAATGCAGAGTGGATTTTACACAATTATCTAAAGGACTTAATGTATACAACGAATTTAAGAGGATCAGATTATGTAGAAAATGAAATCAAATAATATTGTTTTGTTGATCATACAATCATTTTTATGTTTAGAAAATATGTTTAACTTTGACATAAACGCAAGGAATATTTTTTTTATTGTCCGTAATAATTGATGAACTTTTTTTTTAGCAATGAACGTTTACGGAATTAAATTAAATTATTTAAGAATCAATTTGCAATAATAATGTGACAATCGATCCAAAATCTCGATCTTTGGTTTAAGAAAATTGATTAACGAAACAAATCAGAATTTAACATTACTAGCGCCGCGGTGGCAAGATTTGGACTCAACTTCGAAAAAATATTTTTTTAAATGTGCGTCAATTGTTATGAATTTTTTTGTAAATATAATTAGAATTTTTCAATGAATGTTACGACAAACATTTACAAAAAGATAAAGATTTACAACGTTGGATATAAGTGATGATTATTTTAAAAAGATTCATTTGTAGCTATTTAAGAATTAATTTGCAATAAATCGATCGATAATCTCGATCTTTGTTAAAAACTAAAATCGATTATCGAACCAACTGAGAATTTAGCATCACTAGCGTCGTAGTGACGAAATTTTTACTCAACTTCGAAAAAATATTTTTTTTTAATCTGCGTCAATTGTTATATATTTTTTTGTAAATATAATAATAATTTTTCAATCAATGTTACACCAAATATTTACAAAAAAATGAGGATTTACGAAATTGGATATAATTAATTACTACTAAAAACCAGAGTTGTAAATCATTTATTATTTTAGAAATAAAATTGATTGTACAATTGGCTTTGTGATTACGTTTTTATAACAATAACTTGCAGTGATTATAATATTTAAACTTTTGAATAGAGTCAGAAAATATGTAAAATTTAATGGTAATCTTATTGAAAAAATGGAGAAATACTGGTAATGCATTGCGAAAGTATCGATGGCCTGTGCTTATCCATTTTTCTTATAATTTCTCGCGAACATTTAACTAAAAATGAAGTTTTTCTTTCAAACTATAATTCAAAACATAATCGCTACAAGTTATTATTACAAAATCATAACTGCAAAACAAATTGTACTGTATACTTTATTGCTTCAAGTAATCGGGACTTACAACATTGTGAAAAAAATCTATTTGAAATTGAATGTACTTATACTGGAAGTTTTTATGCATAAACTAGTATATTAAATATAATATACAAGTGTAATGTAAAATTAATGTATGGTACAGCATATTCAATAATTAACTCGAATTTTACAGTAAAAGTATTTGAATTTAAATAACCCGCTTTAATTTTACTGAAAAAGTCCATGAATTTTAAACCACAATATTGTATTAAATTTCAATTACGAGTTGATGCATAAAAACTTCCAGTCTTTTCTAACAGTGTATATTTAAGAATCAATTCGCGATAAATCGATCAATAATCTTTGGTGAAAAAATAATATAAAAAATCGATTATCGAATCGAATGAGAAATTCGCATCACTAGCGCCGTGGTGGGGAAATTTGGAAGTCGAGCGGGGTAGGAGTCGATGCTTGCTGACGATACTCACGAGGACACGCATGCTGATGATAGTTTGTGGCTGATGCGTTGCGGTTGCACGTGTGAACGAGAAAGTGGAATGAGAGACGGATTGGCCGGCGAGTTTGTAAATATATATGTATATATATCTACGGCGTTGATACTCGCGGGGCTTGGCTTAGTGAAAAAGTCACGGAGCGTCACATATAGGAGATCACTTCGATGGTTGCCGTAGTGAAGTTCGCGAGCAACTCTTGGTCCGTTGGGGCAGAGCCGACCTTTATACCTCGCTCCGTCTACACCGAGTCTAGGCCTTTACATAACCCGGGAAAGTGTATTTCGGCGTGCGTCCTCTCCCTCTGAAATGATTTCGCGCCACCCTGCTCTCCTTGTTTTGCTGCGTAACCCCAGCAAAACCTTTAATACGATCTTCCCGCGATAACAAATGCCCTTCCGATTCGTTCACTGTCGTAGCCACTCACTACTGAGTGTCCACCGCGCATATGCATCGTATATACTCCCTGTATATCTTTCTGTGTGTACTTTGACAATTACGTAATACGGCCTGTGTGGTTACGCGAGAAATGATTAGTGCGCACGCGATCCTTGATCCCCAACACACATCTACAGGACATTAACCTCACTTTACGGGGATTCCGCTTTTATATACATCTGTTTACCACCGTTTTCATTGATATTGTAGCTTTAAAGGATGTTCGACTGTTTCACACTAGTCAAATCAGTGCTAAATTTTAGTAATTGTTTCATTAAGGTAGTTCTGTCGCCACGGCAATCTAAACTCATATGCATGAATTTTTGATATGTTGTAATTTAGCTATTCAATTTTACTTGCACAAAATCTTGAAGGCTTTTACCGAGTATTTGAATGAACAATTAAAACTTGAAAATCGATCTTTTTACACGGTGCTCATGGGAGGGCTGGAAAAATTGATCTTTAAATCGAAAATTAACATACTTAGATCAAAGATAGAGAAAAAATAAAAAGTACTACGGATTCGCAAATCATTCAGGACTTGATGCATCATGAAAAAAGGTGATGTCTCCGGAATAATGTTTAATTGAACCAAGGTCAAAGTGCACGATACCGGGCCAAATGACGTTTCCTAACCTAATTGTCGTAAAAATGAAGTCAAATCCGCACTAAACATATCAACTATTTACAAATAATCGTTTTAATTTGATTACGACAAATTCGAAGGAGTCTCGATTATTTTTTTTAATATTATTATTGAAGCAGTCAAAGTGATGCGTATGATTCTTTTTTAATGTCATATAGACTCTGAGATTTAATAAAATTTAAAATTTAATAAAATTTTTGTAATAATTTATTTAATTTTTGAGGTAAAATTAAATCTAAGTATTGAATTTAATACAAATCTTAATTAATAAAATTTTTTTAAAGTAATTTATTTGAAGGAGGCATAAATTATTTAAATTAAAATTTAACTTAAAAATCAAGCTATTTAATAACATTTTTGTAATAATTTATTTAATTTTTGAGGTAAAATTAAATTTAAGAATTGAAGTTTACATAAATCTTAATTAGTAAGATTTATGACTCTGGCGTACCGACGGAACTACCTTAAGGGATCTTCCCAGTGTAAAAAAAAAATCGATTTTTTTTGTCTTATCCATTAGTATATACGATCAAAAACCAGTGTTGCCAGTTTAGTACAATTGTACTAAATCTAGTACGTTTCCATGCGATTTAGTAGGTTAGCACGTCTTTCGTAAATCTGGTACGTTTTCGTACTTTTCAGTGCGTTGGTACGCGACATGAAAGTAATTTTTTATTGCCATGTAATTCCGCTTTTCAAACATCGCATCATCTTAAAACAGTCTTAAAGGTTCTCGTTTGTTCTCAAATGTCAATTGTACATTTCACTCACTCACTTAGTAACGTTGTCAGCTTCAGCACAGTTGTAAGGAATAACTGTAATAGTAAATCTAGGATGGCTATTTTTTGGGCGCGTATAAATTTTAAAGACGATAGGTTTTTGGAGATGTAGAAAATGAAGAAAAGACAGTGAACCGAAGGAATAAATCAGGTGCAAGCGAGGGAAAAATCAAAAAGAAATAGCTAGTAGGAAAAAGCGAAAAAAGAATCAAATGAAATTATGACTATGGTTTTTGGTATTTTCTTCGCTTCATCCTGACTATTTCTTGTGCTCTTTCTCTCGTCTATCCCTGCTTTTTCCCGGCAGGTCTAATACCTGTTTCTAGCTATTTTTCCTGATTTTTTCTCTTCAAAAAAAAAAAATAAATAAATAAACAGGTACAACCTGGTTGTTCCTGGTTATTTACCTTTACTTTTTTGTTTGTCTTTCTCTTAACCCCGGCTATTTCTTGTGGTCTTTCCCTCGCCCGCCTCTGATTATTCATTTCGGTTCTGTTATCGCTTGTCACTGGCGATTCCTTATAGTTTTATTCTCGCGATTATTTTGTCCCTGTCTTTTTATGTTTTCTCTATGTAAGATGTAAACCTACTACTTTCGTCAAGTTGTCAGAAAACTAATGAATCAGCAAACAAAAACTACATGTGAATGCTTTTATGCTAATCTGAACTCGCTACAGAATTTAGTACGCAAAAATCACATTTAGTACGTTTTGGCTCTGGTGTCTAGTACGCAACACAATTTCTCTCTGACAACACTGAAGATTATTTTTTAATGTCACATAGACTCTGAGATTTATCACTCTGGCGTACCGACAGAACTACCTTAAGGGATCTTCCCAGTGTAAAAAAAAATCGATTTTTGTTGTCTTATCCATTAGTATATACGATCAAAAATATTCTCTCAAATTTTTAAAGCGAATTTCGAAACACTTCACTCGCATACTTTATGGACCTGGCATCGCCGATTGGTCGTAAGTACACAATTTAGGTACATGAAATTTCTACACTCGAAACTTTAAACGCGTTTTTCTCGAAACGACATTTTTCAAAACGGTCGACATTCTCCAGGAAACAATTCTCAACCGATCGTTTTCAAATTTTAGGAGAAAATTCTTCATGCTACTCTCTATTGTGCTATGGAAACTTTTCTTTTTTTTTAAATCTCCCATTTTTTTTAAAGAAAAACTTTCGAAAAAAAAAGGCTAAATTCGGTACTTTTTGTTCAAAACGCCGCCATTTTGTAAATTTTGATTTAAAAAAAAGCCTTCATAGCGCGATAGCCAATCGCATACTAATTAATAATCCTTTGGGTTTTTTTTTTTCAGATCAAATTTGCGACCCCTAGGAAGTCCACCATGAGGCTATCTTTTTTATCAACATTATTTTCAACAATAAAAAATATATATTTAAACAATAAAAATCGTTTAAAAAAAAATCATTTTCAGTCCTTCATGATTCCCTTAATATGTCATAAAAATGCCAAATTGGTTGGCGTATAGTAACCGTCCAAAAAAAAAATCGTGAAAATAGACTATTTTTTGGGCCGTCACACTGGAAAAATCCCGTAAAGTTTAATGCATTAAATAACAATAGTAGAGAGTAGTTTGAATTGAAGCATGTATGCTTAATCCAGAGGAAGATTAATAGTGCTGTAGTGGTGCGAGATTCTGATTCGATTATTCGAGAATCGATTATTTGCGAATCGATTATTTTTCCACGATTATTTTGATAAACGATTTTCAAAGATTTGCATAGCCAGGGCACGAGGAATTGGCCAATCAGGTGTCGTCTAATTAATTGTGACTATTTATTTTTATTTTTGTTTTATGATTATTCAGTACTTGAGATGAAAATCAAAATTAATGGATTCTTTTACAATCGATTGATTTCATTCTGATTATTCAAATCGATAATTCTTTTTTTTTAAATTTAATCGATTATGAGAATCGATATTTTTTCATGTATTGTCGCATCACTATAGTGCTGGATTTGCATACAGATTAAATAAGTAACGTTACTTTCCAATGGGTTTCATTTTTGTCCAGTTTTTTCCAAGAATAATCTATAATTTTTTGCCAATTTTGATGAGTGATGGCTCATTCTTTTTCTTAAAAGATGCTCTACAAATTGAACGTCGGGATATTTGATATTATTGATCGTTTAATAATTATAGCGATTTGTTTGTGAAAGTATTTTGATTTTTGTTAAACTGCAGACTATAATTGTTAAACGATCAATAACATCAAATATTCAGCCGGTCAATTTGTAGAGCATCTTATAAGAAAGAAAATGAGCCATCACTCATCAAAATTGGCAAAAAATTATAGATTATTCTTGGAAAAAACTAAACGAAAATGTATCCCGTCGGAAAGTAACGTTAATCAGTTAATCTTTATGCAAATCTGTCACTATTCATTTTTTTCTCGGTTAAGTGTACATGTTTTAATACAAATCAACGCTCCACGAAGTTACTTAATGCATTAAACTTTGATGAAACAATTACAAAAATTTAGCACTGATTTGACTAGTGTGAAACAGTCGAACATCCTAGCTATGTCAGTATGACGGAGTCATAGACAGCAGCATCGATATAACAACGAAAATTTATTATATATTGCATTTTGGCCGTAACTATGATAATATAAAAAATAATCGAGAATTTGTGAAAATTGTTGCAATTAGGTTAACACAATTATTTGCAAGGAAACTATTTTTTCAGTGCGAATTTGACTTCGTTTTCACAACGACATCTTGAAAATCGGTTGATAGGTTAGGTAACGTCAGCCCGGAATCGTGCACTTTAATATTAGTTTACTTTAATATGTGTCCGGTGACTTCATTTTTTTATGACACGCAAAAATTCGCAAATAAATTTCGAATTAGCGGTACTTTTTATCTTTTATCTATCTTTGATCTAAGTATGTTAATTCTCGATTGAAAGATTAATTTCGCTGACCCTCCCGTAAGCGCCGTGTAAAAAGATCGATTTTCAAGCATTCATTATTTATTCTATTTATCGGTAAGAACCATCCAAATTTTTGAGAAGTAAAGCTAAATAGCTCAATTACAATAGACCAAAAGTTCATGAACATCAGTTTTATTTGCCTTCCTGACATAACTACCTTAAGTAAGTGGATTTTAAACAATTTTTCACTTTGATCCGCAAGACTTATTTTTATTTACAAAAATTAATTGCTAATAAGTTGTTTTGCTTCCTCATAGAGCATGTTTTGCAAGCTCATAGCTTTGGTTTCGTGAAAAAAATTTTGTTCGAGTTTTTTATATCAGTTTAGAAAAATCTATGGATGGGTGTGTGTGTGTGGTCGTCACACGAAATTCAAACTTACATATCTCAAGAACTGCTTTAACAATCGGTCTGAAATTTAGCAAACATGTGGAGCAAGTCGGCACCTTTGCTTGTGGTAATTTTCAAAAAAATTCAAAAGTATGATCACATTTTATTTGACTTTGAAATTTTCGAAAAATGTCTGTACACTGTAAAAAAAATGTTTCTTAAAATTAATATACTTGTATTGGAAGTACCATATGCATAAACTGTGCATTAAATTTCATAAACCTTTATATTGAATTTTCATATGAACGGTATTGAAAAAAAAATAGCTTTCGATAACATTACAACACAATTGTTTCTGGTTTTACCATCGCTGCAAGATATTTTTCGATGAATATGTTTGAACATTCATAGACATTACTTTTGATATTTAATAACCTTGTATATTAAATTTCATAAACATTTATGTTGAATTTTCATAAGAGCGGTATCAGAAAATTCAAATACATATGTGTTGGAAATTTAAAATGGACATAAAAACAATACAAATTTTTTGCACAAATTATGTCATCAGAAATTGTTGGGAGTTGGTTTTCGCCACAGAAAATTTTTCGCTTAAACTGGGATTTGAATCTACGACCTACCTAAGTACCTAATAACGCACGCACGCTGCCGACGACGCTATCAACGACTTAGTAATTTTGGATATCTAAATGACATAAGAGTTGTACAACTATTATTCTCTCAAGCATACTCATAATTGACATAACAAAATATTAATTGATTACAATCAGAGCGCAAAATGGGTTGGAAATATTTTCAAATGAACATAATTTTTGGATGAACGGAATCTTTTTGAAAATCTCAAGTAACTTATCACAAGTCGATGCTAAGTGGTAAGTGTTAGCGATCTAGTGCGGGTTTTTTTCGTTATTGGAAAATGTGTATTAAATTTCAAATCAGTCACTAAAATTCCAAAAATTCATGTTGATTTTCATGTACTAATTTGGTAATGATTGATTTAGTAACCATGTGTTGTAATTTTACATCACCGGTTTGGTAAAATCCATATACGCATACGAAATTTACTATGCAACTATATTAATGTTTATATCTTACAGCGAATTTTGTAAATTTCTCACACTTTTGTGTAGCAAAAACGCAAACATTTTTCATAAAGTAATATACCCATATAGACAAAATTGCAAACACTTTACTTGGTATTTTTCAATAAATTTCTTTTTTAACTTGGCGTCGAGTCACTACTGCGACTCTTGATCAGTAACTGTACTTTGAGTAACTTTGATCTTACATTTAACGGAACATGTATATTAAATTTCAAATCGGGTACGAAAATTCCGAAAATATAGATTGACTTTCATATACTAATGAAGTAAATGATGATTTAATAATCATGTGTTGTAATTTCCAATCACCGAATTATCAAAATTCATATATCTGTATTAAATTTACTATGCAAACATATTAATTCCGATTTCCTGTATCAAGTTTTACAAAATTCATACACGTTTGTATAGGAAAAAACGCGAACATTTTTTACAGTGTAATTTCTGAGCGAATTTTTTAGGGATGGCCTCTATAAAAATATGGGTGTTTTTCCCATACAGAATGGCAAAATGAAAATATCTCAGCGTTTTAGGAAAAAAAGCCTTTCGAAAAAAAATTCGCCGGAAGTAAGTAATCAAATTCTCGAAGTTAAATTAAGATTCGATTTCTGTAAAACTTTTTTTCCGACTTCGCTAAAATAATCGCATTTCGTGCACGTAACACAGGCACAAAATCGGTTACTTTCCTCATCTGCCTCGGCCTCATGCGCAATCCAGTTTCATTACTACCTAGGGACGAAAATGGTTCATTACTACCCAGGGACGAAAATGGTTCATTACTACCTACGGACGAAAATGGTTCATTACTACCTAGGGATGAATATGGTTCATTACTACGTAGGGACAAAAATGGTCCATTACTACCTAGGGACGAAAATGATTCATTTCTGCCCGGCGGGAGAAATGAAAACCGTACTGCACATACGCACTCGCAAAAAAATGCGTCAAAAAAGCGACATTTTCTGCCCTCGGTTCTGCCGACCCAAAATTCACCCTCAGCAAAAATCACTCACTTCAAATCGTCAGACTATCGCGTTAGCAATTCTATAATATGGCAACGCCATATTACCGGAAATTTTATTCATCAGCTTATATATAAAATTTACAAAACGACTGTGGTAAATTACAAACTTCTATAATAGTTTTTCAAATTTACATAGGATTTAGTAAAAAGTACTGCAATTTTACATCTCGCTTACATATCAAATTCGATATATCAGTTATTGTATAAAAGTAATTTTAGCCGTAATGGAAAATTATACTAAATATTTCTAACAGTGTATGCTAAGTACCTTTTCTCTGTCTGCTTTTTGTTTATGTATTTTTCTTATTGTGCTCAGATCCTTAGGGGATTCAATATCTCAGGATCTCAATAAAAAATTTAAATCTAAATCTAAGTATGATTATTATTAGTGTGGACAATTTTTGGCTGCGTTCGACTGATTATTATTATTATGAATATTTCATCGTATGCGACTATTCTCGGTCAATATTTTTAATGATGAAAATATTAAAATTAACAATATACGGTCGCTGCCTATAATATACTATGAATATTATTCTCATATTCTTCTCTCCGTCTACGCGAAATGTCTTGGCATTCATGATATATTTATAAAAATGCATATTTAAGACGTGAAACTGAACTTGCTCTTTCTCAAACATTAATTATATATGAGTAGATTGGAATGCAGTGATTAATGTCTTACACATGCTGAAATAAATTATTTTGAATTTTTATGCCCGAGAAGCTTTCCGTGAAGATGGTAAACATACTCTTTAAAATATATACTTTAATTCGATAAGCAAGATTTCAAAAAAATCTTGTGACATTTCAATGCTTTCTTAAATAACAACAAAATGTGTCGACATCGCTCAGAAACTATTTCAATCCAACATGTTTACACAGTTCAAAATATTGAATGTAAATTTCCATTACGGGTACAAAAACTCATTTATAGAAACTGGTATATCAAATTTAATTTACAAGTAAGATGTAAAATTACACTATTCTCTAGAAAAACTTATGAAAATTAGAAAAATTAATATAAATAAAGTAGAACCATTAATTAGATTAAATTAAATTAGTTAAGAATAAAATTAGAAAAATTAATATAAAAAGGATGTAAAATAGAACCTCATTAATTTTCATTTTTCACAAAGTCACCTCTATGTCTAAGCTTATTTGTTCATTTTTGCTTCCTCATAGCGGAAGCTTTGTAAAAAATGAAAATGAATGAGGAAACAATGTGCAAAGTTCTACTTTCCAATTGTTTTTCGTTACCTATATGTATAGTTCTTGAAAAGTTAAAAATCACGTACAATCCAAACTGCATTACCGATCACGATCAAATTTGGTAGATAGCAGCGCTGAATGTTATTGTTTATCTGTAGAAAATTTCAGTTGATTTGGTGAGATTTGACGTGAGTTACAAATATTTTTAAAAAAAATCAAAATCTCATAAAAATCGAAGTTTTTTTTACAGATTTATTCCAAATTCAATACCGATCCTCTGTTAACATTGCGTTATTCATAATAAATTATTTATCTCGATAGCTAAAAATTTGCGGATGCTAAAGATCGTACCGGGATTTTTCGCAAATTGCAAAGTAAAACAAAATTTGAACATGTTTTTACTACAAAGGCATCGACCTGTTTCACATGTTTGAAAGTTTGAATTTTGAATGACGGATACACACACACATCCATCCATACATTTTTTCTAAACCATTTTTTTCATCGTTTTAGACCATTTTGAGTGTACTGACATAAAAAACTCAAAAAAAAAAATTTCGCACGAAAGCGAAGCTTTCTCTATGAGGAAGCGAGAATTTGTAATTTTACTACAATCGTGTACTAAATTTAATATATTAGCTGGTGAATAAAACTTCCGGTAATGTAAATTCACAATTTTTTTTAACAGTGTAGTATTAGCTAGTTATTATATACTCGATTACTACGAAAGATTATTCTAGATTATAATAAATAAATGCGTGCAACGGGGCACGCCCGTTACTCGGTGCAGCAACACGATTAGCGTCGTGGGAATTGAACTCCGTGTTGTGAATATTACACGCGAGGCCTTGGCCCAGTGCTCCTACCGATTGCCATAACATGGTACCTACAACTACCAAGGGAAGGAAATACAACATAGTATACGAAGCGCGCACTCGTTAGGCAAAGCAATTTTTGCATGCAGCCTCCATTAAGCATTAGTCTTCGCGTCTGCGTCGTTATACTCGAAGAGCTGATAAACATACATCAGAATTTAAAAAAATAGGGGCAAAAAAAATCTGCAGTGAAAGGAATCAACGGTTTGCCAGTCGATTATAGAAATTCTAACGCTTGCTAGCGTGTGCAAATTATTTATGAGTTAACGGTACAACAATTACGTCCTTCCGGAGACGATTTATTCAATTTATAATCGGATGTTGAAGATGCTAAAAATCATTAATTTTTTACTTTCTTATCACGTACAAAGCATGTAAGAGAGAAAGTATTGCAATCCAAAAAAAAATCGACTCTCAGATTTTTATGGAAATACATGTTTTGAGTGTCCTAGGTTCAAAAAAAGACATTCACTCATTTCTGTTTTCTGTCTGTCTGCTTGTCTGTCTGTCTATCTGTCTGTCTTTCTGTCTGTCTGTCTGTCTGTCTGTCTGTCTGTCTGTCTGTCTGTCTGTCTGTCTGTCTGTCTGTCTGTCTGTCTGTCTGTCTGTCTGTCTGTCTGTCTGTCTGTCCGTTCGTCCGTCCGTCCGTCCGTCCGTCCGTCCGTCCGTCCGTCCGTCCGTCCGTCCGTTCGTCCGTCCGTCCGTCCATCCGTCCGTCCGCCCGTCCGCCCGTCCGTCCGTCCGTCCGTCTGTCTGTCTGTCTGTCTGTCTGTCTGTCTGTCTGTCTGTCTGTACGTCCGTCCGTCCGTCCGTCCGTCCATCCATCTGCCTGTCTGTCTGTCTGTCTGTCTGTCTGTCTGTCTGTCTGTCTGTCCGTCCGTCCGTCCGTCCGCCCGTCCGTCCATCCATCTGCCTGTCTGTCTGTCTGTCTGTCTGTCTGTCCGTCCGTCCGTCCGTCCGTCCGTCCGTTCGTCCGTCCGTTCGTCCGTCTGTCTGTCTGTCTGTCTGTCTGTATGTCCCTCCGTCCGTACGTCTTTCTGTCTGTCTGTCTATATCGTCCGAAAATACAATAACTTTAGTTAAAAGCTGTGAAACGCAATGAAATTTGGTGTGTGCCTTTTGCATATAAAATGTAATTTTGGTATTGAAATCCAATCCAAAATCTTCACTGCTTCTGGTACTTTACCTGAAATATTGAAAAAAATTAATAACATTTTTTATTTATTTTCGGACCGCAAGCTAATATAAAAGTTATTGTGCTTTGGTATGATACATACAGACAGAAATACTAGCAAATGAGCAGTGAACAACAAGAGATTTAGTATAGAGAAGATTTTGTGGTCTTTTCAATCAATCACATAAGCCTTCTGCAACCGTCCGGTGTGAAAAATTTATATTGCCTGAAATATGGATTGTGTTACACATTCACTAAACAAAAGAACTACTATCAACGATCTTGAGCAATTTTCAATGAGAAATATACTATGAATATTCACACCATATGTTAGATTAAAAGGAAACTAAAAATTGCAAGAAAAAAAATATTTGAGGTTATTCACAGTCATGATGTTAGACTATAAAGACTCATACACTCATCGTATCATAGTTGTTATCACTCGCATAGCATTTTATTTTTTGTGTTATTAAAAACATGGATGTAGCGTCGCAAATTTTATTTTATATTTTTAATTATTGAATTAATTAAAAAAATACAAACTAAATATATAATATAATTCATATTTTTCAAAAATATATTTACCGTTCTTAAAAAAATGATTAATTAATTGAAAATATAAAATTTAATAATTCATGACTCAAAATCGATGATTTTTTAATGTCGATTTGGCTCATGTTCCCCGAAAGTTAAGAATTATAATTTAAAAAATGATTTTTACGAACAAAAAATGTTAATCAATGTGTTATGTTTTTAGAAGATTACTGTAAGGACAATATCTATATTTGGATAACGATATGGTGTGAAAAATTGAGCAACCGATTGAATATACATCAGTCCTTGTGACCTTCCTCTTCAATTTTGATCCTCTCCTCTGCATTTTCTAATATTATATGAGAATTGAGTCACAAATATCAAATGCTTTACAATCACATATTACACATAATGTAATCCTACGAGAGTCCTTGAAGTCAAGAAAATTTATCGCTGCTATCGAAATCCGTTGATACGAGTTTGATGAATATTTTAGAGAATTCGTAACACTACGTTACACGGTCAATGAATCTTCTCGGGGATATATGAGCCACGAGGATATTTCATGTTCCCTGCTGAGATGTAAGAGCGTCAATGGCACGGCCAATGACAAAACATTAGACCACGTTTCCAATTTATTCGGTAATGTCTTGCCCGTAGCACGTCATATGGAAATTGAGATCGCTATGTTCTTCCAAGACGATTTGGCAAGTTCCACATAACATTCTCTCGATAGAGATCTTTCTCCATGATCTCGAGGATTAAAAACCTGCTACTATAACATAAACATGACAGTGTAAGGATCATTCAATACCAAATGGGCCACCTAAATTTAGCATGGTCGCAAAAAGTGTTTATAATTTTTTCAAAGGTTGTTTAGAGTTCATCGAACATCCATAAATTATTTCAGAATTTTAGCACCTATGGTTTGCCCAAAATTTAATAACGATTTTTTTAATTTCGTTTTTTTTTTAATTCGCTGTATATTCAAAATTAACGATCGTACAAAAAATATGTTCCTGTATAAAATGTAAGTTTTTGAATGTACTTTTTAATTAAAAAATTTCCATAGTAGCTCAAAAAAATGTCCACCATTTTTTGACAAAATAAAGTAATAATTTTTTTTTTCGTTCAAAAAGACAATTCTGATTTTTCTCAAAATTTCACAGAATTTCTAATATTATGCTTACAAACAACAGAAAAAGTGGCGTGATGGCAAATGAATGGCTCACTAAAACAAAATCAATGATTTATTTAGTAAAGTTTTACGAGCGAATAAAAAAAAAAATAATAATAAAAATGGAAAATAAAAAAATTAATAACAGAAATAAATAATGATAATAAAAAAATGAAGGGATAATGATAATAACGATAAATTATAATTTCGCTAAGGAAATATTATTGGGTTTCTGGTAAAAACACATGAAATTTGGAATTAATAATAAAATGGTTAAAACAATAAATAAAATATTGAAATTTTTTTTCACGTTTTAGACTCGTCACGTAAAACGACTGACAGAATCATAAATATTTCAACTACGCTCGGTTGTATAATACCGTGAAATTCACGTTCGGGGACCATAAATATGTCTTATGACAACTTTATAAGGATTGAGGCGTCGGTGAGTCGTTATGTTCGTGTCGAGTTGTTAAATCCCCTCTCAAGTTGGCAGAATAACCCAAGTGACCAAGTCATTGACTTATTAATGAGTGGCGTAAAAGATTTAACGAAATTACGTCATCTAACTAATCTCTAATTATAATAATTATTAATAATGTATAATAAAATTCTAAACGATTATTTTTTAAATGTTCAGCATTGTTGTAACCCATTACTGTAAAAATCACTTTCTTTCGTCATCTGTTGCATACAATATTTTTTACTTTTACAAAAACCAACCGCATTGGTACAAAAATGCGAAGAAAATTATCAGAAACAAAAAGAAATATTTTTTATTTCACTCGGTGCGAGAAATGCGGTAAAACGTCCATTATTGCACCGTGTGTGTAAAGTACTATTTTCTACAAGGAACCGTTATAAATGCTATAAAGAAACATATAATAGATTATGGGTTATAGAAAGCAATATGTTCTCATTTAATTTTAATTTTTTTTCGAGACTTTTATGTCGTAATACTTAAAATTATGTGACCTCGAAAAAAGGGGAAAAAAATAAGAGGTCTTGTTCCTTCACGGCCTAATCCTACACTATAATTCTGTAAAAAGTTGCAAGAGAATTTAATATACAAAACGATATGAGATTTACAAAACGGGTATATGAATTCCATATTAATATACTTTTATTGTAAATATTTAGAATACCCGCGTAGAAAAAAAGAATCTTGTGAAGAATCTTTTAAAGAATCTTAAAAAAAGTCTTGAAAGAATCTTTACAGGAATCTTGAAAAGAATCACGCATAGGTGCCGGAGCAAGATTCTTTCCAGGATTCTTTTCAAGATTCTTTCCATCCGAAAGCGTTCTGAGAATCTTTTAAAGAATCTTAATGAAATTCTTCAGAGGAATCGAGCGAAACCTGTTGATGCTTTCCAGGATTCTTTTCAAGATTCTTTCCATCCGAAAACGTTCTGAGAATCTTTTAAAGAATCTTCGGAAGAATCTTGAAAAGCGTCTGTAAGAGAATCGTGAAAAGATTCCGTCCATTAAATAGAAAAATCGTTGAAAAAATCTGAATAAATTGTAAATATTTAGAATACGCGCGTAGAAAAAAAGAATCTTGTGAAGAATCTTTTAAAGAATCTTAAAAAAAGTCTTGAAAGAATCTTTACAGGAATCTTGAAAAGAATCACGCATAGGAGCCGGAGCAAGATTCTTTCCGGGATTCTTTTCAAGATTCTTTCCATCCGAAAGCGTTCTGAGAATCTTTGAAAAAATCTTAATGAAATTCTTCAGAGGAATCGAGTGAAACCTGTTGTTGCTTTCCCTTGGTGTCGAGACAGCACATTTCGGTACATCAACGAAGGGTAAACCCCTCGTGTATAGTCGAACTCAGGACAGCTTTGCAGTCTTATATACGTTCAGGCTTCAAGTCACTTGCGAGAAACGCTTCGACCGGTCGCCATCTAGCGGAGTATTGAATATAAGTGTTTCGTACGATGCCACTAGATGGCGAGCGGTCGAAGCGTTTCTCGCAAGTGACTTGAAGCCTGAACGTATATAAGACTGCAAAACTGTTCTGAGTTCGACTATACACGAGGGGGCTTACCCTTCGTTGATGTACCGAAATTTACTGTCTCGACACCAAGGGAAAGTAACAACAGGTTTTGCTCGATTCCTCTGAAGAATTTCATTAAGATTTTTTCAACGATTTTTCTATTTAATGAACGGAATCTTTTCACGATTCTCTTAAAGACGCTTTTCAAGATTCTTCCGAAAATTCTTTAAAAGATTCTCAGAACACTTTCGGATGGAAAGAATCTTGAAAAGAATCCTGGAAAGCATCAACAGGTTTCGCTCGATTCCTCTGAAGAATTTCATTAAGATTCTTTCAAAGATTCTCAGAACGCTTTTGATGGAAAGAATCTTGAAAAGAATCCTGGAAAGAATCTTGCTCCGGCTCCTATGCGTGATTCTTTTCAAGATTCCTGTAAAGATTCTTTCAAGTCTTTTTTTAAGATTCTTTAAAAGATTCTGCACAAGATTCTTTTTTTTCAACGCGGGAAGGTATATGCATCCGAGCTTTATATACTGTATATTAATTTTCAAACAAAAATTTGTTACAGTGTACATCTGTAATATTCTACACCGAATTATTTTCCTCTAAATTAGCATATTGTAAAATCCTACATGCGTAATACATGAGTTAAATCCTGCAGCATAATTTGCCTCGATTGCAAAGATCTACACGAGTAAAATCCTACACGCGTAAAATTCTGCGGGAGAAAAATCCTACATGCGTAATATTCTACATGAGTAAATCATACAGCGAACAATTTACCTTTGAAAAAAATCAAATATGTATTGAACGTTAAATAATTTTTCATTAATTTAAAAATAAAAGTAAATATACTCCATACTTTTATTACACTGTTATTTTTTAAAAGTGGTATAGTGTAAAGCAGTGTTATGAATAAATTTTTCATATACAAGAAAAAATGAAACGAAAAAAATATCCGAGGAGAAATTCAACTACGGGGAATATCAGGCCCTAGCGTGGTAGCCGGATTTAAATCTACGGCCCCTGCCTGGCAACCTGCTTACCCGAGTAGAAATATCCACATAGGTTTCGCAGGCAGGGATGTACATTTCTGCCCGCTGCAGCACATTCCTGTCTGCTGGTCAAGAATCGACAACTTTCGACCCTCCGCATAGAAAAAAAGAATCTGGCCGAGAATCTCGCTGAGATTCTTAAGAATCTCCCTGAGAATCTCGGCCAGATTCTTTTTTTCTACACGGGGGGTCGAAAGTTGTTGATTCTTGAAGATTCTCGCCGAAATTCTCGCTGAGATTCTCAGCGAGATTCTCAGCGAAAATCTCGGCGAGAATCACGGTTGCGCGCCGAACCGAGATTCTTTAGGGGTTCGCCGAAAATAAGAAGAATCTCTATCAGAATCTCGGCCAGCTTTTTAACGAGATTCTTCTCATTTTCATTTTCATTGAAAATAAAAAAAATCTATATAAAAAAGATCTTTCCGAATATTTTAATATTGCTAACACTAATTTGTTAGTACATCAACGAAGGTTAGATCCCTCGTGTGTAGTCGAACTCAGAACAGCTTTCCAGTCTTATATATACGCTGGGGCTTCAAGTCACTTGCGAGAAACGCTTCGTCCTTTCGCCTTCTAGCGGAGTATTGTCCACCTGTGTTTCGTATGATGTCACTAGGTGGCGAACGGACGGAGCGTTTCTCGCAAGTGGTTTGAAGCCTCAGCGTATATATAAAACTGGAAAGCTTTTCTGAGTTCGACTACACACGAGGGGTTAAACCTTCGTTGATGTACTAACTAATTAGTGTTAGCAGTCTTTCAATACTCGTAAAGATCTTTTTTGATATAGATTCATTTCATTTTTAATGAAAATAAAAAGGATCTTGCTGGGCGAGATTCTAATAGAGATTCTTTTTATTTCCAGCTACCCACTAAAGAATCTCAGTAAGAAGCTTAAGAAGAAGAAGGTTCTCTACATTCTCTAGAATCTCGGTGGGCTTTTGATAGAGATTCTTTTTATTTTTGGCGAGATTCTGATGGAGATTCGTTTTATTTTCAGCTACCCACTGACGAATCTCGCTAAGAACCTGACCGAGATTCTAGAGAATCTCGGTGAGATTCTGAGATAGATTTCAGCTCGCTAAGAAGCTGACCGAGATTCTAGAGAATCTCGGCGAGATTCTGAGATAGATTTCAAAAGAATCTCGGTCCGGCGCGCAACCGTGATTCTCGCTGAGATTCTTAAGAATCTCGCTCAGAATCTCAGCGAGAATCTCGGCGAGAATCTCGGCGAGAATCTTAGCGAGAATCACAGCGAAAATCTCAGCGAGAAATTCAGCGAGAATCTCGGCGAGAATCTTCTTAAGAATCTCGGCCAGATTCTTTTTTTCTACGCGAGCCGCTTTGCAGACATGGAATGTGGTAATTTTACCGTAGATGGAAAAAAGATTAATTTACGATTAAATGCCTTAACAAAATTACATGATCCTATTTAACTGTAATTATAAATTTTATTAATTAATATAGTAAAATAAATTGCTAAATTTTTTTTTTCATTGATCGAAAATATATGAGTTATAAAGTAAATATAGTGCAATCAGTTTGTTACATGTGATTTAAATAAATGGGATGTTTTAAATGTATCTTTTCAAGAACATTTACAAAAATTATCAATACATTCACTGAAAATAGAATAATATATGATTATGAATTAAATAAATAAGTAAATTATCTTTCTTCCATATAAAAAAATATGAATTACAAAATAAGTAAATGAGTAAAAAAAACAATTTTCAATGGAAAATCTCAGCGAGAAATTCAGCGAGAATCTCAGCGAGAATCTTCTTAAGAATCTCGGCCAGATTCTTTTTTTCTACGCGAGCCGCTTTGCAGACATGGAATGTGGTAATTTTACCGTAGATGGAAAAAAAATTAATTTACGATTAAATGCCTTAACAAAATTAGATGATCCTATTTAACTGTAATTATAAATTTTATTAATTAATATAGTAAAATAAATTGCTAAATTTTTTTTTTCATTGATCGAAAATATATGAGTTATAAAGTAAATATAGTGCAATCAGTTTGTTACATGTGATTTAAATAAATGGGATGTTTTAAATGTATCTTTTCAAGAACATTTACAAAAATTATCAATACATTCACTGAAAATAGAATAATATATGATTATGAATTAAATAAATAAGTAAATTATCTTTCTTCCATATAAAAAAATATGAATTACAAAATAAGTAAATGAGTAAAAAAAACAATTTTCAATGGCAAGCACTCATATGACGAGTATTTGCAAAAATAGCTAGTTAAAATAATTGATACATTCACCGAATAAATAAATTATTAAATATAACTGTATTTATAACTACTAATAAAATTTAATAAATGAGTAAATAATTTTTTTTTTTCGATATTGAAAATATACCAGCCGAAAAATTAATAAATATAGTACTCTCAGTTAGATATTATATATATAAAAAATGAAACGGCGAAAAGCAATTTCGGGAAGAGTATTTACTAAAATGGCCGTTAGTAATTGATACATTCACCAAATATAGACGAGGAAAATTATATGCGCGCATGCGCGAGTTGGTGGCAGTCAATGAACGTTTCGTTGCTCCAATTCACGAGGGAACCGTCCGGTTTCTTGATTATTCTCCCGATCCCCTCTACGTTCATTCATAATTCAGTGACTTACAGGAGGTTCGCGATCGGCTTAAATAGCTCGGAGGTTGATGGAGGACAGTATACATCGTGCAGAGCTGCGCTTCAGATGCTTGCTACTGCTGCTCGTCTTCTATTCTTATTCTTCTTCTTCGTTTGCTTCTTCTTCCATCGCAAGAGATGAGTCGACCTTTGATTACGCCATCGAGGCAACAGTACTTTCACTTCTCAGCAAGCTGCACACGACGAGTCTCTCAGGTTATACGAAGAGTCCCGTGCATTTAACAAATTCGCGACAAAAGGTACCACTTGTCCGTAGCAAAGAGACGTAGCTGCAAGAAATGTTCACCTCAGAGTCAGAAATCGCTTGGCAATCTAAGCTGACGAAAATCATTCCATTCCTTACGACTGACACTTTTCTTGTCTTGTCAGCAAACGTCTTTTACTTATTTTCACCAAGCAGAAATAATTAAAACACGAAAACTTCTTCTTGAACTGTATTATATATCTATATCGCTTAAACTTTCTCCTGGATTGCATCCTACGCAGGTCCTCAATCCTTAAAGTTTATGCGTCTTGAGTATAGAGCAAACGGCAGCTGACAAAAAAAAATATAAAGAAAATAAAGATATTAAAAATATTATTAAAGTTTTTAATTTCAACAGAATTTTATATTAATATTTGAGTTTTTAATATCAACAAATTTCGCTTTCAATTTAAATTTTGGTTTATTTAATTTCATTTATGATTTCATAATTTTAAGTTATATTTTTATAATTTAATTAATAATTTTATTTATTTCTTTAGGAGTAGGAAACAACGAATTTTTGCCTTTTCACCCCTGTCAAGTATTTGACTGATCCTTCAAAGGAGATTGTTGCTTGAAATCGGTAAAATTTTCAAAGCATTTTATGCATTAATTTTATATTAAAATTAGTTTTTTTAATATCAAAATATGTAAAAAATATATTTTTAATGTTAACAAAAAATAAAAAATATTATTTTTAAATTGTGTTAGATTGTTCGGTAGTTTTTCGATAAATAAACATAATTTGTGATATCTTGTTTTCAAACGTATCATAATTTTTTTACAATTAACTCAATTTTATTACGACTTAAAAGAATTCTCTGTATAATTGGTCAATATTTTAATTAATCTGATTTATCGCAAAAGAAAAAATCTTAATTTAACAATAGATGTAACAGAAAATTGTTATTTTCCTTTCTTAATATGACAATAATTTAAAAAAAAATAAATCACACGAAAATAAATACGAAAAATATATATAAAATTTTTTAATATTTTTGTCGATGACTTGTATAATTATAAATATCATATATATTCCAGTTTTATTAAAAATATACATTTGTTCTCATATACGAACGAAAAAAAAAATTTAGATTGAAAATAGATTTTCCCGTCGGAATCTTCGCTAATTTTCATACATTTTTATCTCCGTGAGATAAACGATTGAAAAATCTAATTATTAGCATATTTGTCTGCTTTGATCCTGTCGGATTAACTGTATGACTGGCACGCAAGAGCCAACCACTGTGAAGTAGCCAATGACTGTCCAATTCATAATAATATGTACATTGCGAAAAGCAAACTTGTCCAAGAGTAAGCGGCAATAATGAGAGAAACAAACTCGTATGCCGTTCTCATTGTCGCGCTGCGGACTCGGTGTTGTTGAGTGCAGACGAGGACGCCAGACAAGCGATTAATATTGCGAAGCGCAGGAGTGAAGATGGTCTCGTTGCAGTCACGAGAACATCCCTGGTAAGGACACCTTCATAAATTATTTTCCTTATTACGTAAAGTTTCGAATGACCAAGTGGTGTACCCATAGCAGGTATACAAGGTGATTCATAATGTTATAAATTTTTCGGTGGATGATAGATTGTCGTCCCTTGAATAAAGTTACTTAACCGTTTTGCAAAATTCGCAATAGTTATTTAATTATGATCATTTTAAATTTGAATATATATGAACCAATCAGAGTAACGAATTTTACCGCGCTGGGAGTCAAACGCCCCCCTCCTCGCCTTTTGGCGCGGCAAAATAGATTGCTTTGATTGGTCCATTTATTTAAATCTATAATGCTTATAGTCAAATAACTATTGCGAATTTTGAAAAACGACTAAGTTTATTTTGCTCAGGAAATGATCAGCTATCACCTAGCAATAGTTATAAATATAATTTTTATTTTTTAATTATCCTGAGCTAATGCTTGGGAAAATCAAATGAAAAAATTCTATTATAAAATCGACAGAGAGAATGACGTCATATAGTTCATCTTGTAGCTACCCGCGCAGAAAAAAATAGTCCAGGATGGAGTCCAGGATAGAGTCCAAGATAGAGTCCAGGATGATGTCCAGAATGGAATCCCGGATGGAATCTGGGCAGTCCGGGAAGGAGTCCAGATGGACTCTCATATGAACTTCGGCTTTTAATCCGATCCCGAAGTCCATCCTGAAGTCCATCACTCCATCCGGGACTCCCGGAAGGACTCAATCTGGATTCCAACCTGGACTTCTACTCTGAACTCCATCCTGGACAGTTTATCCTGGTGTCCACCAGGATGGTGACACCAGGGCCAGTCGGTATCGACCTTGGACATCTTGGTGTCCAGACGATTGATTTTGGACCGTCAACGAAGAGTAGACTCCTCGTGTGTAGTTGAACTCAGGACAGGTTTCTAGCCTTATATACGCTCAGGCTTCAAGTCACTTGCGAGAAACGGTGCGTCCGTTTGCCATCTAGTGGTATCATGCGAAACACGGATATACAATGCTCCGCTAGTTGGCGAGCGGTCGAAGCGTTTCTCGCAAGTGACTTGAAGCCTGAGCGTATATAAGACTGGAAAGCTGTTTCGAGTTCGACTACACACGAGAGGCTTACCTTCCGTTGACGTAATAAGAGTGGTCCAACATGGATCGTCTGGATAGCAAGGTGTCCAAGGTGGACATGGTCTCGTCCTGGTGTCAACCGTCTGGTGGACACCCGGATCGTCCAGGATGAAGTCCAGGATGGGGTCCAGGATGGAATCCAGGATGGAGTCCAGAATGCACAACAGGATGGATTCTGCCATCGGGCTGCCGAGATTCGCGGACCGTCCAGGATGGACTGCGGGACAGTCTAGGCGAGAATCCAGGATGAATCCAGGATGGATTCTCCTATTGGACAGCCAAGATTCGCGGATCGTTCAGGATGGAGTCCGAGATGGACTGTAAGACAGTCCAGGCGAGAATCCATTATGGACACCAGGATGGATTCTGCCATCGGACAGCCGAAATTCACGGGTCATCCAGGATGGAGTCCGCCGACTCCGGGATCCGATTAAAAGCCGGAGTCGGCGGACACCATCTGAGACTCCAGCCGGTACTCCATCCTGGACTGCCAAGATTCCATCCGGGACTCCATCCTGGACTGCCAAGATTCCATCCGGGACTACATCCTGGACTCCATCCGAGACTCCATCCTGGACTACTTTTTTCTGCGCGGGACTGTACTAAGTTGTCCTGAGTTCGACTACACACGAGGGGTCTACTCTTCGTTGACGGTCCAAAATGGACTGTCTGGACACCAAGGTGTCCAAGGTCGATACTGTCTGGTCCTGGTGTCCACCATCCTGGTGGACACCAGGATGGACTTTGTCCAGGATAGAGTCCAGGGTAGAGTCCGGGATGGAGACCAAAACAATTCAGGCGAGAATGCAAAATGGACAATAGGATGAACTCTGCGATTCAACCGGCGAGATTCGCGATTCGTCCGGGGTGGAGTCCAGGATGGAGTCTAAGGCAATCCAGGCGAGAATTCAAAATAGACAACAGCATGGACTCTGCGATTCAACCGGCAAGATTCGTGATTCGTCCGGGGTGGAGTCCAGGATGGAGTCTAAGGCAATCCAGGCGACAATTCAAAATGGACACCGGGATGGACTCTGTGAATGATTCGCCAAGATTCGCTGATCATCCAGGGTAGAGTCCAAGAGAGTATTTGGCATCCCGGATGGAGTCCGGGAAAGTTCTTTGAGTCCAGAGTGGAATCCAGATTGAGTCCTTTCGGGAGTCCTGGATGGAGTGATGGTTTTCAGAATAGACTTCTGGATCAGATTAAAAGCCGAAGTCCATATGAGAGTCCATCTGGACTTCCTCCCGGACTGCCCAGATTCCATCCAGGACTCCATTCTGGACATCATCCTGGACTCCATCCCGGACTATTTTTTTCTGCGCGGGATATTCATGGTTTTCATCTATTGTGAATGAACTTTAAAATAAAAGTAACTTTGAAATTAAGAAAATTACTTTGGAACAACCGTCGTGAATGCTTCCAGACCCTGTGTTCTACAATAAAGATGGTTAAGAAGCATCAGCTCACAATCGATTGACTAATGCTTCGATTTTTTATTTATTTTTTCTTCGGTCAAAGTTTTTTTTTCAAATGGAAGCGAACGCGCGCCCAATTTGGGTCTAGGCTTGAAAATTTTGAAATGTGTCAATAAAATGTCAAGAATTTATTCAAATTCTTGCATTACGAGCAACGTTGTTTTTTTTTAAAGAGCAATAAGTAAAAAAAAAATTCTGCTTGCCTTTTAGAGTTGGAACAACAATATAAAAAATCACCGACCAGATCTGAGAGGTCAAGGGCCAGATCCAGGACGATTTGGTGTGGATTGCCCCATAAAAATAATAAAGGTTTTTAAACTGTTTCTGGCTCTCCGAGGTACGTCCTCCCCACATTACGTCGGATAAACGAGGTTCTACTGTACTTAATTAAAAGGACTTGAGATGTAAATAAATGAACCAATCAGAGCAACTCATTTTGCCGCGCAGGTAGTCAAACTCCCCTCCTTGTCTCTTAGCGCGGTAAAATAAACTGCTCAGATTGGTCCATTTATTCAAATCTTTAATGCTTGCACTGAAAAAAAAATTCTATTGCGGGCTGCCAAAAAGAAGTATTTTTGAATTAATTCTTGTTCTTATTCGTTCAATCCCGTTTAACATTGAAATGATAAAATATTGTTTTGCTTATTTTAGAGTTATTGTTTTGATCTCGCATAGAATTAGAGGAATTAGAATTCAAATTAAGATGATAACGCTTGTTTTTGCTAGCCCGCAAATGATGAATTTATTGAATCAATGACATTTCTTTTTCAGTGTATAGTTAAATAACTGTTGCGAATTTAAAAAAATGGCTAAGTAAATTTGCTCAGGGAATGATTAGCTATCACTTAGCAATATTTATAAATATAATTTTAGTTTGTAAATTATTCTGGACACCCTATAGTGGCTACAGGAGCGCAGGTACAGCGCCAGTAATCGAGTTCGTTGTTTTAACGTGAAAAACAAGCTGTGGGGACTCGAAATGATGAGCTGAAGAACGGCACGTCGACTACTCGTTACCGCTTTACCGATGTGTCAAATATTACGTAGATCGTTGACCCGTTTACCTCGTATAGCAAGTCTTTCGCCATACACCTAAATTACAAATAATAACAGCAAGCCTGATTGCTGAATGTTTTTCGAATCGAATATTTTATTTTTACTCGAAATTTAATGTACGTCTGGTACGTACGTTTATGACAACGTGGGAATGACATAGTGGCTATTTCTTCAAGGAAGATTCGGACAACGCCCGTGGGTACTAATAGCAGATAATTAGGACCGGGAAATGTTTTTGCTTGTGCCTTCAGAGTCGTAGATGAATTTTTGGGATGCCCCAGACTGGGTCTTCCTCTTCAATTGCCACATGCTTGAGGTAGGCAACGTGGGACAACACACCGAAATTATACATAAGGCCGCTTTTAATTTAAATTTTGGTTTATTTAATTTTATTTATAATTTCATAATTTTAAGTTGTTATTTTATAATTTTAAGGAAAAACCGAATTCTTGGCTTTTCGCCCCTGTCAAGTATTTGACAGATCCTTCAGGGGTGATTTTTCCTTCAAATCGGTAAAATTTTCAAAGCAGTTTATGCATTAAGGGGATGCTGGAGTAGATTTTTTTGCCGACTTTGGTCGGTAAGTTTTTCGATCAGGGCACAGGTGGCGCCGACGTAGTCTGTGTACTTTTGGCAAAAGATATTGAACATCCCGAAAAGCAATATGGCCGCACACGATATGTCAGCTGACCTTTGCCGTAAGATTTAATTATTTCTGGAAATTAGATATGTAAAATCAGACCGGACGTCAATTCTGTGATGATTTCTGAATATTCGAAAACCATCAGAATGTCAAATACACAAGTCAAATCCATGTATAGTCGCGTTGCAAAGGCTCGGAGCTTTTGCCAAAAGAAAACAGACTACATCGGCGCCACTTGTGGTCTAATCGGGAAACTTCATTCGCGCTCTTCTTGACCCACTCTGATCGCGAATAGACTACGTGAACGTAGTCTGGGTTTTACGTGGATTCCTTTTGTGTAATTGAATTTTCGACGCTCGTAGAATATTCAGAAAACGCTAAAGAATGGACATACATTTCGATTTAACGTATGTGAGTTCCGGAATCTTTTATATCTTACCAAACAGGCGATGTTGTTAAACCCTGGCGGCCATTTTGATTTCGAGAGGTTTAGTAATATACGATTTTTTTCATTTATTGTACGTTGTCAACAAATATTCGAATGTACGTCCACTCGTTTATGTTGATATTACAATTGTGTACAATTTGAATCATGTGTGTAGCGTATTAAGGAGGTTGGAGCGCTTCACGCTAGTCAAATCAGTGCTAAATTTTTTAAAGTTTTTCTACAATTTCAGATGGTTTAATAATCTGTTCCAAGGTGTTAATCACATTACAGCATTAGTTCTTGATATTCAAATACACCCACAGCTGTGATATCAACAGTAAATCGATCAATATCTGCAAATTTCCGATGTTATGTTTTTTTATCCAGTTTTTTAAAAGGGTAAACCGTAATATCAGTCCGATTATGACGACCAATAGCTCATTTTGTTTACTAAAAGATATTCTATCGATTAGCCATCTATTTTTTTAAATCGTATTAGTAGTTTAAAAGATACAACCGTTTGTTTATCCTATCATAACCTAACATCAAGTATACAAATGCCTGTAACTTTTAAACGCCTGATCCTATAGAAAATCCGGACGGTCAATCGATTAAGGATCTTCCACTGATCAAAATGAGCTATGTTTTGTCATAATCGGACTGATATTACGGTTTACCCTTTTACAAAACTGGATGACAAAACATGACATCGGAAATTTGGAGATATTGATCGATTTACTGTTCATATGACAGCTGTGAATGTATTTGAATATCAAGAACTAATGCTGCTATGTGATTAACACCTTGGAACAGATTATTAAACCATCTGAAATTGTAGAAACGCTTTTAACAATTTAGCACTGATTTGACTAGTGTGGAGCGCTCCAATCTCCTTAATAAAGAATAATCAAAACTACGAAAAAGCCTGTTTTTACCGACCGATAATCGGTGATAAATGAATACATACAGAAAAAATTCAGTGAATTTTTTTTAATTCCTTGTAGGAATCCTCATTCTGGATCTAGGCTAATTAAGGGCTTCATTTAAATCTTAATGTACAATTTGAATGTCCAAAATTCCGAGGTCTAGAAATATCTTTGTATACCAAAATATCGAAATTATTTGCTCCATTTGTATCAGAATGCTATTTTAGTTCCTTATTGAAAATTAAAAAAGAATCATGTAATCTAAATTATCGACGATATAATTAGGAAAATCTCAATTACAGTTTAAATATTATAATATAATATAATTATAGTTTGTGTCAAGTTTAAATCCAATCTACAAAGACGTTGAAGCCCAAGGGTTTTTTTTTAAATATTCAAAAACAAAAATTGAAAGATCCACGATGTTTCTATAAAGTAAATCTAAGAGAAAATTCTAAGATACATAAAAATCCATTACGATTAGAAAATATGTAACACTTGTCGATATTATACAATAATCAGCGTATTCCTCAAAGACCTGAAAAAAAATTGATTTCCATAAAGCAAAAACATTTTTCAAAAAAATCCGTTCGTCCCCTAGTTAGAAATAAAATATTTTAGGTACAAAAAAAAACCCTTATATATTTTCACATATTTTATGATGGTCCTGTTATTCTGAACCATTTTCAATTGTCGATTTATAAATACTCCAAGTTTCTTTTAAAGAATTACGCCATTTTCGACATCGTCGATTCTACGAAAAGAGAGTCGAGTGAAATTCTGCAAAGTATCGAGATTCTTCGATACTCTTGACGTAGAATGTAGACATGAGACGCCGACGGCGTGAGAACCGGTATCGGGCTGAGATGGCCTGTGGTACAAGGTTAATTCACAAGCATAGTGACTGCCTTACCAAGACACGAGAGTTGGTAAACGTTTCTGTGCGAAAGGTCCTCTTCCCGGCCCTTTTACTTCTATATGCGCGGGCAGACGTCTTCTTCTATCTACTATGTATCTCTCGCCACCGTTTACTTCAAGACGCGCCATCCGTCAAGGTCCTTCGCTAAGAAAGAGTTCCTTTCTTCTGGTAACTTGAAATGACAAAAAGTAAAAAACATTTTTGAACTACAGTAAAGAAGCAATATAGAAGGTTCTACACTGAGAAAAAAGATTTCATTGATTTCAATGAAATGTTGCATTTGTATTTCAAAGAGAATTTTGCATTGATGCAAAGAAACGGTATTGTTGATTCAAAGAAACTGTATCATTGATTTAAAGAAAAGGTTTCATTGATGCGAGGAAACAATTTTATTGCTTCAAATAAATGCTGTTATTGATTCAAATAAATGGCATCATTCATTCGAAGATAATGTTTCATTGATTCACAAAAATGGTATGATTGATTCGAAGAAAAGGTTTCATTGATTCAAATAAATAGTTTTATTGATTCCAAGAAAAGGTTTCATTGATTCAAATAAATAGTTTTATTGATTCCAAGAAAAGGTTTCATTGATTCAAATAAATAGTTTTATTGATTCCAAGAAAAGGTTTCATTGATTCAAAGAAACGGTTTTATTGCTTCTCAGAAACAGTTTCCTTGATTCCAAGAAACGGTTTCATTAACTCAAAGAAACAGTTCCATTCATTCAAAGAAACGGTTTTATTGATTCCAAGAAACAGTTTCCTTGATTCCAAGAAACGGTTTTACTGATTCAAAGAAACAATTTAATTCATTCAAAGAAACAATTTCATTGATTCCCCGAAACAGTTTCCTTGATTCCAAAAAACGATTTCATTGATTCAAAGAAACAGTTCCATTGATTCAAAGAAATGGTTTTATTGATTCCAAGAAAAAGTTTCCTTGATTCCAAGAAACGGTTTTACTGATTCAAAGGAACAATTAAATTCATTCAAAGAAACAATTTCATTGATTCAAAGACACAATTTCATTGCTTCCATGAAACTGTTTCATTGATTCGAAGAAACGAATTTAAACTCTATGAAATTGGAACCGCCTTACCAATTTCAGCCAAATTCAATACCAAACAACATGCACCTGCACCTCTGAAGAAAAATTTAGTAAAATCGCCGAAATTTAACAAAAGTTAGAACGAACACGGCCTTTTTTGCTTCCTCATAGAGAAAGCTTTGTTTTCATGAAAAAAAATTCCAGATTTTTATGTCAGCACACTTAGATTTGTCCAAAACGTCCAGAAGAAGTGATCTGGAAGAAATGTCCGTATGTATGCATGTGTGTGTGTGTGTATAATTTTTTGAAAAAAGGAGATGGTCGCTCTAACTTTCGTAAAATTTAGTTTATTTTGCTAAATAGTTGGTTATAAGAGCAGGTGCACTCAATGTTGTTTGGTATTGAATTTGGCTTGAATCGGTAAAGTGATTCAGATTTTATGGAATTTTGAATTTTTCGAAAAATTGACATTATCGCTCTATTGTAAATTTTGTATATAAATGAAACAATATTCAGTCATTATATATGTATAATTTCGTGACAAACGGTATGAAATTTGTGATTTTACGGAACGTTGAATTATTTAAAAAAATATACGTTGTCACATTTACTTTCATAAACGCTCTAATAATAACGAAATAACGGAATAACAAAATAGAAAAAGCGAATTCACAACATGTTTATTTATCTAATTTAAACAAGGATGCAAAGTAGAACCGTGCACATTGCTTCCTCATTATTTTTCGCTTTTTACAATGCTTCCTCTATGAGGAAGCCAAAATTGAATAATATACTTCCTCATAGAGGTAGCTTTGTAAAAAGCGAAAAATAATGAGGAACCAATGTGCAAGGTTTTTAAGTAATTTAAAAAACACATAAAATCTACATTTCTGTATATATTTTGTCAAAAGTCATAATGATTAAAAAAAGGGACCGTCGCTTAACACGGAGAGAAAAGTCTGTGTGTAGCTACGCGGGTTTCTGTTGTTAATTACTATAACTTGCGTACCGCGGTGACACAAGGGCTTTATCAAAGTTGTTCCTATACACGTAGAAGCTTTCACAATGTGTATTGTAATCTTTCCGATTTTGCTTTAGTACCTTGCTCAGTATTCCTATATTAATGTTTCCAACCGAAATTTTACTAATACGTATACGTATGACAGTATTCCCTTTTTATATAGGAACAATTCGTAAATTTTTCGTACTATTTTCAATATGATACAGGAATTAATTATGGAAAGATTTTCTATGCGTTCCCTTAAATACATTTAAGGAAGGGGAAATGTATTTAATATGTTTTGCAAGTTAGTGTATAAAAAATGTGAATATTTTTAAAGACGCCATCATATTTTGTAATTCAATTTTGTTTCTCTGACTGTTGTGTTGAAACTGCAACGCGCTAGCCAAAGTAGGTCGATAAGTCAGAGTTGTAACTTATCATATGACAACTCGACCAAAAATACAAATATTAGGCAGCTTCACTGCCATGTCTTCGATGTTCCACGAAAGACACTTTTGGGCGAAAAGACTACTCTTTATATGCACTGCCGCAGATCTTTTCGTTTACGAGAAAAGTGGTGGTTATTCGCCATCTAGCGGCTGAAAACTCACTAAATGTTCTCTGGGTTTGTTTACTATATAAATATAACATGTCAATGTTTCTTATGGTGTATAGTAATTATAACATTTCTTATACACTCTAGATTCACATTTCTACTTATTTGTAATGTCGCTAGATGGCGAATTCGTGTACCGTTTCTCGTAAATGGAAGTGACTACGGAGGCGCATATAAGAGGGGAGGTTTCATACCGATTCGTCCTGTAGCATTATACCGCAGGGCAATATATCGATTTTTTGTCGCTATCTTCGGGTCGTTCTAAAATAGTAACGACCCAGCGCTTTTGAAGAAAAGAAAGACTTTTAAAAAACCTCAAACAACAAGCGTATGCTGTTAGGAAAATTTTACATATGTAGTGGATGAATAAATTCGCAACGTCATCATTAACCATGTTCTTATTTGCGAATCTAAAAAATCCCTACATGCTGATAATCCCAAAGCAGAATAGGAAATTAATACTAATCGACGGTAATAAGTCCCATGTAAATGAAGATTACTCCAATGTTTTCAGATTTCAAAAAGATACAGATACAACGGACTACTATACTGTTAAGAAATAAGTCATTGTTGTAATCAAGCAAATTTGGGACGATTACTGTACGTATCATAAACTGTAAGTTGTTTCTACCAGCTTTTACAATAGAGCCCATGTGTCACCGCCGGACAATATTTTCTGCGAGTGGCAGCTATATTCGCGGATCCATTTCTCTCCGTGTACTTATGTGCCAAATTTCAGTTCGATAGCTTTAACGATTCTTTAATTATGGGCGATTGAAGTTTTATTTTCTCGAAATTCTTTTTTTAGTGAAAACAAAGCTTCCTGTATGGCAAAGCAAAAATCAACAGTCTTAATTAAATTGCACTTGTGTTGTGTTACTATTCTAAGCTGCCCCCCATTTTCGCACTGGTCTAAAAAATTTTGTTTTTGGACATAGAATTTACTGTAAAAAATTCAAATACATAGTCCACGTAGTTTTTGAGAAATTCAAATTTTTAGTGATCATACTAATTAAAAAATTTTATCTACGGGAAAATTTTATTTTTGGTTGCTATTCTAGACTAACCCCCATTTTCGTTCTGGTCTCAAAAATTTCGTTTTTGGACACAGAATTTACTGTAACTAAGAAAAAAAAATCGTCAACGTACTTTTTGAGAAAACAAATTTCAGGTAATTAAAAAAAACAAATTTTTGAAAAAATCTAAAAGAAATTCTGGAGTGTTTTTTTATATTGCTCCACAACATCTCAAAAGGAAAAAATATATATATATATGAGGGTCGTGACCCTGACGATAACCGGTGGAATGCCTCATATATTTGTCGATTATGACCCTCTTTAAGGTCCCCCCCCTTCCCCCCCAAAATAAAATCCTGGCTACGCCACTGCTAATAATAACGAAACAACGGAATAATAAAATAGAAAAAGCAAACATGTTTGTTTATTTAATTAAAACAAAAATGCAAAGTAGAACCTTGCACATTGCTTTCTCAGTATTTTTCGCTTTTTACAAAGCTTTCTCTACGAGGAAGCCAAAATTGAATAACACAATTCCTCCCCTAAAGGTAGCTTTGTAAAAAGCGAAAAATAATGAGGAAGCAATGTGAAAGATTCAACTTTTTTTTAAATTCGATGTGTCGATAAAATCGGATTATTTCATAATCTCGTTGGACATGACATGTGGCGCTGTCTGAACGAAACCTGAGAAACATTTTCCTGCCTTATCGCCGTCTGAAAGAAATTCGCTCCCAGCTACAGTGGTAAAGGCAGGACGACGTGAAACCGAACGGGTTACCTTCTATTCATAGCAGAAAACCTTACCGATCAGACACTGAATCGACAATTTGTCAGTCGTAAAGAACTCCAGTGGTAAGTAGAAAAGTTACGTGATGCGCAGACTCGTAAGTTGCGAGTCAGTGGTAAGAGATGCAAATGTCAGACGAGACAGCAAAGAAAATAAAGATATTCAGCAGCATTACCTGTTGCGTCTTGGCAGTCAGCCAGACGCGTCACTCACTCAAGAATTTTCGAAGGAAGATCCAAGTTATTTGTTAAAGTAGGTATTACTCGATAATCATCGAACAGTACTTTTAAAAAATATAATAAAAATCTTGTATCGAAATTATTTTAATTATCGTTATCTTTACAATTGAAAATCATTTAACTACCATCGATTTGAATTTCTTAAAAAGTAAATTGCAATTTAAAAAATGATCATGTAATTATTTTAATGATCTCAATTTTTGTTTTTAATATAATCTCTTAAATCGTTTTACAACCGTCTAATGGTAATTTATAAAAAAAATAAAATTGAATGAAAATCGAAACATTTTATTTATTTATGATATTTGTTCTCGACTTGAATCAAATTTTTTTAATTGTTCTATTACCATCGACTGGTACATTTTAAAAGATAAAATTAAATGATAATCGGATCTTTCAATTTTCTTAATGATCTTTATTCTCGATTTTACAAAAAATCTCCAAAATTGTTTAACCACCAGAGAATTGTATTTTATAAAATGTAAAAATGACTACAAATCGGATCTTTCAATTTTCTTAGTGATCTTTGTTCACAATTTGACAACAATCTTTTAAATAATTTGACTACCATCGAATGGTACTTTATAAAAAGTAAAATTTAATTAATTAAATTTAAAAATAAAATTTAAATAATTAAATTTAAATTTGAAATAAAATAAACAAATTAATATTAAAATAAAATCATTAGAGTACCATCGAATGGTATCTTATAAATCTGATATTGAAATAAAAATGAGTCTTTTTAATTATCCCAATGGCACTTAATTTTACAACAATAAAAATCTTTCGGGCCTTTCAACCTCAGTAAAACGTCAATGTTCATTAAAATTCTTGTTTTAATTATCTTCATCTGTCAATCCCCGTTCTCCATTCTTTACCAAAAATCCTAAAATCATTCAAGTGAAGAAAATGTCTTAGGTATAGAGAAGATTCCCGATTTGCCGATCGACTCGATACCGATCGCAGATTCGACTTCCACTTTTCGAAGTACATTGTTGCTCATATGGGTCATTCCATTCCAAGTGGGTCATTAATTTGCCTTCACGACAGTTTCTCTATAGTATATAAGCATAATAATGGAAATTCTATGAAACTGTGAGAAAAATCGGAACGGTCTATCTCGACGAAAAAAATTATTTTGTCAAAAAATTGCGGCATTTTTTTTGTTGAGCGTGTATGAAAAAAATTTGATAAAAAAAAAAATTCAAAAACTAAAATTTTATACAGGAACAAATTTTGTGTACGATCCATTATTTTGAATACACAGCGAATTGAAAAAAAGTGAAATAAAAAAAAATCGTTATTACATTTTGAGCAAACCGTAGGTGCTAAAATTCTGAAATAATTTATGGATGTTCGTGATTCTCTAAACGACTTTTGAAAAAATTATGAACAGCAGCCATGTTCAATTTGGATGATAATTTTGAATATACAGCAAATTGAAAAAAAAAATTTTTAAATCGTTATTACATTTTAAGCAAACAGTACGTGCTAAAATTCTGAAATAATTTATGGATGTTCGTGATCCTCTAAACGACTTTTAAAAAAATTATGAACACCAACCATGTTCAATCTGGCTGATCATTTTGAATATACAGCTAATTGAAAAAAAAACATAAATAAAAAAAAATCGTTATTAAATTTTGGGCAAACCGTAGATTCTAAAATTCTGAAAAAAATTATGAATGTTCGTGAGACTCTAAACAAATTTTGAAAAAATGATGGACACTTTTTGCGATCATGCTAAATTGCGGTAGCCCATTTGGTATGGAGACCCATATACTCTTTCACTTTTCGTAGTACCTGCAAAGTGAGAGTGAAAGAGGGACTAATACACAAAAGAGAGAGAGAGAGAAAGTCCGTGGAGCATAAAAGTCAACCGAACAACGCCTCCACAGCCTTAACCACTACTACAACCACATCAGTCACTGGTTTCATTATCTTGCGAGCGTCTACAGCCAAACGCATACAGAGACGCTGACTGGGCTAATGTCGCGCCGCGTGGCAAAGCTGCTCGGTTAGTCGGTCGTCGGCAGGTCGCCCGGTTAGTCGCGTTGGTTATAACAAACATTATCAGCAACGCTGTGCCTCGAAATACTCACGAAATTCCACATATATCGCTCTAAATCTCGTGTCTGACCACTTACCGACTTTTTCCACTTACAATAATTCAAAAACAGTGTAAACTCATAAAATCCAGTGTTTATTCCCATGGAAGATATAGTGGAGTAGCTGTAAAATCGACTGACTGTGAATTCAAATGAGAAACCGGTGACCCACGTGTATCCAATAGAGTGACACTGTGTCTGAGCACAACCGGCACTTTCTACTTGTTTTTTTTTGTTTTGTCTTTCTTGTGATTTTGGGTGATAGTGAAGCTTTTATACTGCATAGTTAGGCGAATATCTGTCGACAGCTGAGATTCCACACTGTGTGTGCATCACGAAGTCGAGGCCGGACGTTTCTACTGTACGGATCGTACGTGCGCGTGTGGCTGGCCAACACGCACACTATCTACTTCGCTGTATGCATATATTGTACTATACGCATACACAGCGAATGTTACAGCCTCGCCCGAACGAGAGATAGAGAAAGAGACAGAGAGAGAGAGACATATGTATAGTGTATATATATATATATATATTCGCAATACTTCACTATTGTACATCGCACAGAGGCGTTTATCACCCTCTCACTCTTTCTAACTCCTCTGTATTTGCTGTGCTGGGTTGATTAAAACGAGCTTCGTGCCTTCCGGAGAAAGACCGATGCATTTCAGTACGCGCGTCATTCCGATGCTAAGCACAGCAGCCGCGTCCAGGAACGACGATATCTGACAGGTACAATGACATTCCAGCTCGTCGAAAAGCGAATTTTCACAATTTTTTCGGGTGGGGGTCAAAATAGCAAATGACCAAAATAGCGAATGACTAAAATTGCGAATTAAAAAAAATGGAATGTCGAAATATATAATGGCCATCATTATAAATTTGGCCAATTTAGCCATTCGCTATTTTCATTACATTTTAATAAGATGGGGGTCAAAATAGCATATTACCAAAATAGCGAATGACTAATATAGCGAATTTAAAAAAAAGGAATGTCGAAATATATAATGGCCATCATTATAAAATTGGCCATTTTAGCCATTCGCTATTTTGATTACATTTTAATAAGATAGGGTTCAAAATAGCGAATGACCAAAATAGCGAATGACTAAAATAGCGAATTTAAAAAAAAGGAATGTCGAAATATATAATGGCCATTATTATGAAATTGGCCATTTTAGCCATTCGCTATTTTGATTACATTTTAACAAGATGGGGATCAAAATAGCGAATGACCAAAATAGTAGAATGTCTAAAATAGCGAATTTAAAAAAAAGGAATGTCGAAATATATAATGGCCATCATTATGAAATTGGCCATTTTAGCTATTCGCTATTTTGATTACATTTTAATAAGATGGGGGTCAAAATAGGGAATGGCTGAAATAGCGAATTTCATAATGATGGCCATTCTAGAGTCAGACGTTCCTTATATTGAAATTCGTTATTTTAACCATTCGCTATTTTGACCCCCACCCACCAAAATGGCGAATGGCTAAAATAGCGAATTTAAAAAAAGGAATGTCGAAATATATAATGGCCATCATTATGAAATTGGCCATTTTAGCCATTCGCTATTTTGATCATCCGTTATTTTGATTGCATTTTAATAAGATGAGGATCAAAATAGCGAATAATCAAAATAGCGAATGGCTGAAATAGCGAATTTCAAAATGATGGCCATTCTAGATTCAGACGTTCCTTATATTGAAATTCGCTATTTTAACTATTCGCTATTTTTACCTCCACCCATTTTTTAAAACAATAAAATGTAAGGCTAACTATAGGATAAATTAATATTTGATATATATAAATTGGTAGGATAATAAAATAATCTGGGATGGGCATTCATTCAGTGAAAATGAATTTTGAATCAATTTTGAATGAATATCTATGATCAATTATTATACAAGAGTGGAAACTTTTATTTCAATTATTTTATATGATGAGATGTATAAGTGACGAGAATTTGTTTTTACTAACGGCGGTATCTGACAGGTAGAATGACATTTCCACTTGTCGAATCATGAATTTTCATAATTTTTTAAATAATAAAATGTAGAGTTAACTATAGGATAAATTCTTTATGTGATTTTGGAGAAAAATAATGAGTTATCAAAACAACCTGGAATAAATAGATTCATTCAATGAAAATATTATGGAAATAAATTTTGGATTAAAATTTCAAATATTATGCAAAACTGGATAATTAAAAAAAATTATATAATTTAATGTAGGGCTAACAACCATTTATTTTTACTCGTCGAACCGCGAATTTTCCTAATTTTTTAAATAATAAAATATAGGACTAACAATAGGATGCATTTTTTATGTGATTATATAAAAAATAGTTTACCAAAAACAACTTGGAATGAGCATTCGTTCAATGAAAATAGGTTTGAAATAAGTTTTGAAACAAATAATTATAATCGATTATAATGCAAACTGGGACATTTTTTAAAATCTTTTTATATGACGAAATGTAGGGGTTCCAAAAAATTGTTCATGCAATTAAAAAGAAAAATAGCTGAGTTAGCAGAACCAAGCGGAAATGGTCATTAATTCATCGAAAAAATATTTAAGCTAATTTTAAAGCAACTATGAGAAATTATAATACAAAACTTGAAATTCTGTACTTCTCAATAATTATGCATAATTTGGATTAATAATTTTTTTTTACAATTAATTCTAATACGTAATATGCGTAATAAATCATAAACATTTATTTATGAGGTTACTTGAATGTTTTAAAAATTGTATGCTATCAAATTCAGAGATAACAAAAAATTGTTTGTGACAATATCGAAAAAAGAAATTAAACTAATAGAAGCAATCAGCGCTAGGTGTTAATTGAATGGAAATATATGTAAACAAATTTCGAAACAATTAATTATGATTATTTATTATTGCGCAATGAATTCTGATTAATGCAAATATATTTTTATTTATGCAAATATATTTAACAACTTAGCGTCGAGTCGCTACCGCGACACTCAATATTCCAAACGTATTTTCAATGAAATGCATGTCTGTGGAGGTAACTTAGGAAAATGCACAATAGTTGGGTGAAGAAAATTATTTTTTCGGACAGGAATCCGTCGCCACGTCTATTATTAGTCTTTTGGCGCCGATCTTTGTTTTGGCAACTTAATATTACTTTTCCTGCGACGAACGCGCAGAGAATTTATGTTAGTGAGGTATATGAATAAAATATATGTCAAATATTTAAAAAATTGGATGTATAGAATAAATATTACATACATTTTCCATAAATGATATATTTTGTGAATATATCATATTTTAAATACAATGTGTGCAAAAAAATGTTCTTGGTCGAAGAGAAGAATCAACTAAAAGTTACCCTGTCGTTAGGAAAAATTGCCATATCTTATATTGTCACTTCTAATTCTACACTGTGAAAGAAATCTGTGTTATAATTAATACAAAAGTGTTGGAAGTTTTGTTGCAGATACCGTGTATGAAATTTTAAATACGTCATTTAATTTTGAGGTACGGTATTTCAAAATCGGAAATATTGAACTGTAATATTTCTATACATGTGTATATGAAAAGTCATGACATTTAGAGGAATATTAACGTTCAACGTTATTAAGATTTAATGTAAATTTGGCAATATCCATAAATGGTATCCGAGTACTGTAAGAAAAATCTTTCTTGTGCATTAAATTTCATAAACCTTAATGTAGAATTTTCATATGAGCGGTATCTGAAAATTCAAGCACACATGTGTTGGAAATTTACAATGGACATGAAAACAATTTTAAAAAATATAAATATTAGTCGGACATTATTTTTTCACACAAATTATGTTATCAGATATTGTTGAATATTGGTTTTCGCCACAGAAGGTTTTTCGCTTACACCGGGGTTTGAACCTACGACCTACCTACCTAAGTATCCAACCACGCACGCACGCTACCGACTACGCTATCAACAGCGTTCGGAAGTAACGCGTTACTAGTAACGTCGTTAGTGAATTCGTTACTTTTTGGTGGTAACGGTCGGTAACGTCGTTACATTTTTATTCGTGTAATTCTAAGACAACGCTTGTTACAATTTTTTTGTAACAAGTAGCGAAATCGCCGTTACTTTTTCGTTACTTTTTGAGATACAAAATGTTTGTTAACAAGTAGCTGTTCGAATTCCCTCTAAGAGGCGAGATACCAACGAAAATGAACGTAAGCTACTTGCTCGACGTTAAGGGGATGCTGGAGTAGATTTTTTTGCCGACTTTGGTCGGTAAGTTTTTCGATCAGGGCACAGGTGGCGCCGACGTAGTCTGTGTACTTTTGGCAAAAGATACTGAATATCCCGAAAAGCAATATGGCCGCACACGATATGTCAGCTGACCGTTGCCGTAAGATTTAATTATTTCTGGAAATTAGATATGTAAAATCAGACCGAACGTCAATTCTGTGATGATTTTTGAATATTCGAAAACCATCAGAATGTCAAATACACAAGTCAAATCCATGTATAGTCGCGTTGCAAAGTCTCGGAGCTTTTGCCAAAAGAAAACAGACTACATCGGCGCCACTTGTGTTCTAATCGGGAAACTTCATTCGCGCTCTTCTTGACCCACTCTGATCGCGAATAGACTACATGAACGTAGTCTGGGTTTTGCGTGGATTCCTTTTGTGTAATTGACTTTTCGACGCTCGTAGAATATTCAGAGAACGCTAAAGAATGGACGTACATTTCGATTTAACGTATGTGAGTTGCGGGATCTTTTATATCTTACCAAACAGGCGATGTTGTTAAACCCTGGCGGCCATTTTGATTTCGAGAGGATTAGTAATATACGATTTTTTTCATTTATTGTACGTTTTCACCAAATATTCGAATGTACGTCCACTCGTTTATGTTGATATTACAATCGTGTACAATTTGAATCATGTGTGTAGCGTATTAACAAAGAATAATCAAAACTACGAAAAAGCATGTTTTTACCGACCAAAGTCGGTAATAAAATCTACTCCAGCATCCCCTTAATAAACGCTTCCTCTGAATTATTCCTTTTGTTTCGTTATTGACCTTCATTCTACACGTTAATAATTATATACGTCTAAATTTTTTATATGATTAATATGTTCTAAAGTAACGAAAAGTAACGGAAACGTTACATTTTCAGTAACGATAACGGTAACGCGTTATTTTTTCACAAGGTGTAACGGCAACGGTAACGCGTTACTTTTTTTTACAAGGAGTAACGGTAACGGTAACTAATTACTTTTAATAAGTAACGTTCTGAACCCTGGCTATCAACGACTTAGTCATTTTGGATATCTAAATGACATAAGAGTTGTACAACTATTATTCTCTCAAGCATACTCATAATTGACATAACAAAATATTCAATTGATTGCAATCAGAGCGCAAAGTGGGTTGGAAATATTTTCAAGTGAACATAATTTTTGGATGAACGGAATCTTTTTGAAAATTTCGAGTAACTTATCAGAAGTCGATGCTAAGTGGTAAGTGTTAGCGATCTAGTGCGGGTCTTTTTTTGTTATTGGAAGTTGTGTATTAAATTTCAAATCAGTCACTAAAATTCCAAAAATTCATATTGATTTTCATGCACTAATTTAGTAATGATTGATTTAGTAACCATGTGTTGTAATTTTATATCACCGGTTTGGTAAAATCCATACACGCATTCTAAATTTACTATGCAACTATATTAATGTTTATTTCGTATAGCGAGTTTTGTAAATATCTCATACTTTTGTGTAGCAAAATCGCAAACATTTTTCATAAAGCAATATACCCATAGAGGCAAAATTGCAAATACTTTACTTGGTATTTTTCAATACCAGTAACTGTAGTTTGAGTAACTTTGATCTTACATTTAAATGTAATGTATATTATAGTATAAAACAATGTATATTAAATTTAAAATCGGATACGAAAATTCCGAAAATGCATATTGATTTTCATATACTAATTTAGTAAATGATGATTTAATAATCATGTGTTGTAATTTCCAATCACCGGATTGTCAAAATTCATATATCTGTATTAAATTTACTATGCAAACATATTAATTCTGATTTCCTATACCAAGTTTTACAAAATTCATGTACGTTTGTATTGGAAAAACGCGAACATTTTTTACAGTGTAATTAAATTCATTATACTTATAGGAGTTCTTTTCTAGAATTTCAAATAAAATTTACTACAAATCAACGTCGATTATTAACTATCACATAATAATTATTATAATAATTTCAATTAAATACAATTAATCAAATTACGTACTTTTTATTTGGGTAATTATTTTCACCTACATGGTAAATTATACTACACAGAGAAGATTCTTCCCTCCGTTGATGTTCGAAAAATACGTACAACCTACAACATACTTAGTGCGCCAAATTTTTATTTTACATACATTTTTTTTTTTTTTTTTTTTTTTTTTTTTCAAACAATTTACCAGAATTAAAAATAATAGTAATAAAAATTGAATAAATCGATATAATATATAATATAATAAACGGAGAAGATTCTTCTCTCCGTTGATGTTCGAAAAATACGTACAACCTACAACATACTTCATGCGTCAAACTTATATATTTTACATACATTTTTTTTTTTAAACAATTTACCAGAATTAAAAATAATAGTAATAAAAATAATAAAAATTGAATAAATCGATATAATCTGTTAGACGATTTTTAAAATGTACACTATTGCCTACCGCAAAGATAAGGAGGTATTTGAAACTCGCTACCCGGAGCTAATTTTTTTTTCAAAAATTAAATGAATTCTTCGTCGACCGGTTCACTGTGCGCGATCCGGTTTCTCTGCGACGAGATAATCTCGGTTTCTCATATGCGCGCATCTCGACTCGTGCGCTCGTCAGTAGAATTCCGATGCAACTTTCAGTGTTTTTCTTGGTTTTATTATTGTTGGGTTACTATTTCCGAGCAATAAATTCATAAGTATATTATCTGGAGCGGGAAACTTGAGATATTTCAATTATTCGTGCGATAGGATATTATCAATTATTTATTGATACTCCTGCTATGGTTTATTGCAATTTATGGGTCGGAGAGCTGTGGAGCGGCGCGATAAGCGTGTTTGAAGGCGACGAGCGGGGATTTGGCGCCAAGCGTGCCACGCTTTCGCCTCTAGGCGTGTGATTGACTGGCATGTGACGGTTCACGACCTAGCAACACGACGAGTCGAGCTATGCGTCATTCTTTACTATCGAAGTGTTATGTATTAACTCGTCTTGATGAAGATCACGACACTCAACTGATTTATCGATGATTCGTCGAATTGTTACCTGCCAGTTTCACAATTTCTTCTTATTCTCTTTTTTCTTCTTTAAAATGCTATCAATGGATTCTATTCTATGAAGAACTTCAGTCATGAATGACGAACAATTTATGAAGGAAACAAAATGCTAATTTGCTAATGCTTGAACGTCTTTAATCGAATTATTTAATAACAATTAGGCCTACACGAGTGCAGTAAATTTTTTATTTGTTTATTTTAAAATTAGATGTGGTATTAGCATTGAATTTGAAACATCTCATTGGAATATTCCTGCTCATTACACTGAGAAAAAAAATCGTTAGAACCAACAAAATGTGCGCTTGCGGACAGCGAAAAGAATATTTTGTCGATTGGACTAAATATTTGGCAATGGTAATCGAATAATGTTTAGATTGATCAGCTGTTGCTTCGATCAATTACATATTTCATTCGATTAAATGAATATTGTTTTCGCCGCCCGTAAGCGCACGTTTTGTTGATTCTAACGATTTTTTTTTCTCAGTGTACAAACATAGTTGAATTTTTACGATGAATTTTAATTATTGAAATAACGAGGATAAATGACACTTAAGGGGATGCTGGAGTAGATTTTTTTACCGACTTTTGTCGGTAAAAAGCTTCGGTTTCGTAGTTTACAAACTACGTTGTTAATATATTACAAATATGTTTCAAATTGCACAGGATTATAATATCAACGTGAGCGCAACGGCGTCCGCTCGAATTTTGGATGAAAACACTTGAAAAATAAAGAAAATCTTAATTTTGTAAACCTACCGATAACCAATATGGCCGCTCGAACTGACAACACCACCTATTTCGTCCTATGTAAACATTTCTAGACATTACATTCAAAGGAAGATCGTGGACGCCGATTCTCTGAGGTTCTTCGCATTTTTTAAGACTGTTGGATTGGCGATAGCACAAAAGAAGCGCACGTAGTTTGTAAAGCACGTTTACGCAGTTTGTTCGCGATCAGAGTAGATCGAGAAGAGCGTGAATGAAGTTTCCCCATTAGGACACAGGTGGCGCCGACGTAGTCTCTTTACTTTTGCAGAGCCTTTGCAATGCGAACGTAGTATACACTATTTCACCATACCTGCGCGGAAAGTTCGATTTCCCGCCCTACGGGCTTTACGTAATTCGATCTTTCCGCTGCAAATATGGTGAAAAATAGTATACTCCACTGGGGAGGGAAAGTACACTATGTTCAACCGCGTGTAAGATTACCATCCTCGCCTTCGCCTCGGGTGGTAAACATGCGGTTGGGGATAGTCTACTTTCACTCCCTAGGGGCGTAATATGCACGGAAAAAAAAGTTTGGTTGTGGCAATTACGTATTCGATTTGCTGTACACAATGTCTAAAAAATTAGTTGCCTCAATCATATCGAATAGTAACCTCAACTATTCTCGATTAGTTCTCGATTGGATTAGTTAGGTTAACTAATCCAATCGTTGGGATTACCCTCGAATAGTTGGGACTACCATTCAAATCGTCGGTATTATCATTCGAATCGTTGGTATTACCATTTGAGTTGCTAGGGAAATAAAATAATCGATTGGTTGTGTCAACTCATTTCTTGGTTATGGCGACTAATCTTTTTTTTCGTGTACTATATATGGATTTGGCTTGTGTAGTTGACATTCTGATGGTTTTGGAATATTCAGCAATCATCACAGAATTGACGTCCGGTCTGATTTTACATATCTAATTTCCAGAAACAATTCCCACATAGCACATAATATTGCCTAAATATTGCAGGAATATTTCGAATATTTCATTACACAGGAATATTACCATAAGCTTCCAATCGAATATTCACAAATATTTAATTGCAATATTGTCAACTTAAAGTTCAGAAATATTGTTGAAGGTAAAACAATTGCCAATCATTTTTTAAATATTTCTGAACATTACCTGTGAAACAAACCATCCAATTTCTTCAACAATATTTCACAAAGTTTCGAACAAAAGGTTCCAGATTAGATTTTGCAAATATTACAATGAAACTTTTTTGCAACATTCCAATACGTTTCAAGTGGAAATTTCTAAACTAGTTTTAAAAAGTTGAATTTGTTGATAAAAAGAAATTCACCTCGTTCAATTGAGTATCATTCGATTTGAAAAAACTAAAATTCAATCGGGAAGTCGTCATATAATTATTTGGAAATGGGGACAAATTCTGACAGAAATTGGAAGCCTCATTAGAATTGATTGGAAAACGCGGCACGGTATGAATCGATTTTTTTGACAAGATTGTTATGCACCAGAAATCTTCTAAAAGGTTGCTCAATCTTTATTTTTTAATTCATCAGTCTTTGTTGACAGAACACATGGGCAATAAAAGTATAACGTTTGTACAAGTAATCGATAGTCTAGTGGTTAGCGTGATAGACATTAAGTCGTTAAATAGGTTTGATAGGTAGGTAGATGTAATTCTCTTTGAAGCGAGAATTTACGTTTCTTTCAACCGCATTCCCCTCTGGAACAAATTTAGTTAATGAAACTCTAATATTGTTATATATTTTTTAAGCAGGATCGCTTTTTAAAATTACTCATCGTTAATTCGACATGGATATGGTACGTAGGTGAGGTTGTGAGTTCGAATTCTGAACGGGACTTTTTTTCCAATAAATAAGATTATTATCGAGGACATCCAATGGTTCTGCTTAAAAACTCGCAATCAAAAAATTATATTGAAAACGGTAGAATTTCTTACGAGTTAGCCTTGGGCGGAAAATGTAATATTAACACAATATTGCTCTGTAATATTATTGAAATATTATATTTGCAACGTTTTGAGCGGACATTGCAAGATTCCTACAATATTTTATAAATGTTTTAAACATCTTTCACAATATTTTCGCAATATTGCATTGTTGCAAAGGAATATTTTGAGAATGTTTTAGAAATATTTCGGTGCTATGTGGGTTATATCTAACAGCAAAGGTCTGTTGCCATATCGTGTGCGGACATATTACATTTTGGGAGATTCAGTATCTTTTGCCAAAAGTAAAGAGACTACGTCGGCGCCATCTGTGTCATAATCGAGAAACTTACCGACCAAAGTCGATAAAAAAATCTACTCCAGCATTCCCTTAAAAAAAAGAAAATTCAGTTCAGAGGATCAAAATATAACTGGGTCGTTCCGCCAATTATGGACAAGAGTTTGTACCTGCTGTATTAATTCTATACCTTTGGCATAAGATTGGAAAAATATAAGATCACGACGTTTTCCTATGTAAAATGTCTCAGCTTTTAAAAAAAAGAACCTTGCACATTGCTTCCTCCTTATTTTTTGCTTTTTACAAAGCTTCTTCTCTGAAGAAGCAAAAAAGTATGTTATTCAATTTTGGCTTCCTCATAGAGGAAGCTGTGTAAAAAGCGAAAAATAATGAGGAAGCATTGTGCAAGGTTCTAATTTGCATCCTTTTTAAAATTAGATAAATAAACATGTTGTGAATTCGCTTTTTCTATTTCGTTATTCCGTTATTTCGTTATTATTAGAGCGTTTTCGAAAGTAAATGTGATAACGTATATTATTAAAAATAATTCAACATTCCATAAAATCACAACTTTCATACCGTTTGTCACTAAATTATACGTATATAATGGCTGAATATTGTTTCATTTATATACAGAACTTGAGCTCGCTATTTCAAGTTTTGCAAAAGTTACAATAGAGCGATAATGTCAATTTTTGGAAAAATTCAAAATTCCATAAAATGTGAACCACTTTACCGATTCAAGCCAAATTCAATACCAAACAACATTGAGTGCACCTACTCTTATAACCAACTATTTAGCAAAATAGACTAAATTTTACGAAAGTTAGAGCGACCACGTCCTTTTTTCAAAAAATTCAAAACGGCATAAAATCGAAATTTTCGCACAGATTTTGTCGAAAATTGCTACAGTTGAAGAGGGTCTGCTGCTACATTAGTGTGCCAAATTTGAGCGCGATCTACAAAACCGTTCTTGAGTTATCGGCGTTCGAATTTTCGGAGTTGTATACATACACACACACACACATACATACATACGGACATTTTTTCTAGATCATTTTCCTGGACGTTTTGGACATTTCTAAGTGTCCTGACAAAAATCTCGAAAATTTTATTTTTCATGAAAACAAAGCTTCCTCTATGAGGAAGCAAAAAATGTATCGCAACTGATGGAAGACCCTAAAAAAAACTGTTTTTTGACTAATTTGTTGATTTTCACTGCTTTAACAAATTCGGAACGTAACGACAGTATTTTTTTTTAATGCTAAGACATTTTTACGTCGTGATCTTAAATTTTTCGGAATGTATTAATGGTGTACCGAAACGATTTTGAATGAAGTAACACTCATTCAAAATCGTTCCGGGAAAAAATCTGAAAAACTGTATAGCATATTAAAACAATGTTGCCGTAGTGAAAATTAAAAAAAAATGAAGTGGCGACACCTGCTTGTACTCGGTTCTTTGGTATTGAACCAAACTTCAAAATGCCAAGTTTTATTGTATAGATTTAAATAATTGTGATTGCGAAAATTGAAATCTTTTACATGCCCTATCCATATTTTGCGATTTTTTAAGCGTTCGCATGGGCTTAAAAATAAAGCTTTTTTAGTGGCATTGGTGCTATTTTCTTCATTTCGACAAGCTCTTCTAATAGCAAAATGAAAATTAGAAATTGATAAATCTAAAAAAAAAATTCTGATCTGTTGAAAAATAACGGAACGCTTTTTTTTGTATCTAAGAAATTTCAAATAAAGCAACAAAAACAAAGTTTCTAAATGTCATGTTCTCCCATAAAAATGTTTGCTTTAAAAACAGAAGATTTCTCAATTTCGCGATTATTTATGAATTTCACATTACAATCTTACCAAGAAATAATCACAATAGTCGACAGACACGAAAATATGTACTTCACAAGCATCCTTAATTAACCCACTCCACTACGTCACATTAAACGCATTCGAATCCGCCGTCTATGACTTAAATAGTGCGTCCTACATATCCACAAGTCACGTTTTCCATCTCGACGCGTTCAAACGCCTCCACAATCTGTCCCAGTAATTTCTTCTAACAAGCGTTACGAAAAGCCTTAAAACAAAAAAAATTCTTATCAACAGTTGGTCCAAGAATGGAGACGTCGAACGGTCAGGGAATGAAGACCGGTGTTGAGGGTGGCAACAAATCGGCGCTGCTGAAAGGTCAGCACGTAGCGCCGCCGAGTGGCCGTCTCGGTTCAATGGGAAAACCCTCGAACGTAAGAAAAATGAGCACGATGCCGGAGGAGGACGGTTCTGACGATACCGAGCCAGACGTCATACATATTACCACGTCCCACCGAGATAATCATCAGCATAATCATAGTAACGATCCAGCGG